>CAUOFW020005057.1:3690647-3723147 GCA_963454935.2 Ilex paraguariensis
GGGTATGTGACATCTTCCCAAGCCACTTTGGCCCCAGTATGCTTCAAATCAGCACCCCTCCATAGGAAGGATCTCATAATCTGCTCAATTGATCTAATAGTGGCTTTAGGGAGTAAAAACCAGCTAGACCAATAAACTTGAATGCCAAAGAGAACAGATTTGATCAATTGCAATCTTCCAGCATATGAGAGACATTTTCAAGTCCAACTTTTCACTTTAGCAAGCATTCTGTCTACAAGACTTCTACAATCTGCCCCTCTTAGCTTAGTAGATATAAGTGGAACTCCAAGGTACCTCACAGGGAGTTGGCCTGGTGGAAACCCAAACAGTTGCTGGATATTAGTTCTAGTGGAATTATGCACTCCTGCAGTGAAGATCTGACTCTTTGCATGGTTTGCTTGGAGATCAGACAACTCAGAAAATTTTTCAAGTGCAGCTTTGAGTATGCTAGCAGAAGCCATATTTCCATAACAAAACAGTAGAAGATCATCAACAAAGCTTAGATGAGTGGTAAGTGTCTTCTTGCATCTNCTTCCTCTACAAAATACACAGCTAACTCTAGTAATAATACCCCATTGAAACAAACTGTCCTGAGTACCAAGCTTCTCTCTAATAGCAAGCCAGAGGAAAAAAGAAGCTCTTGGAACCATATGAGTAAACCAGACAATTGAGTGCCAGCTGACTTGGGGGTTCCTTTGCCTAATGGCCTCCCAGGTAGAATGAGTAGAGAATAAACCATTGGGAGAAGGGATCCATAGGACAGAGTCAGGCCTCCCAGGTACAGGACAAAAGCCTAAAGGCAAACTCTGCTGCAACTCCATTACCAAATGTGATCTGGACTGTGGCCAATCCCACTGTTGGTCTTGGATGATACTGTTAACTCTAGCATTCCTTGGCAGCCTTGCTCCCAATATGACTCTCTCATCAAAAATGGATAGAATAGGCCCAGTGGGGAGCCAATTATCAAACCAAAGGAAGACATTTTCCCCATTCCAAACTCTGAACTTGATGAAGGGTCTGATAAGTTCTCTAAGCTTAAGACCATGTCCATGAACTGTCCTGGGGAATCTGGAGATCCCAAAGGCTTCTGTTCCTCATAAGAGAAGCTCTAACCCAGGTGACCCAGATTGAGCTAGTAACAGGCTGCATTAAGTTCCATATGTGCTTAGCCATAATGGCTTTATTCCAGTCCTCAACTCTTTTGAGTCCTAACCCTCCTTCCTCTCTGGGGTATGTGACATCTTCCCAAGCCACTTTGGCCCCAGTATGCTTCAAATCAGCACCCCTCCATAGGAAGGATCTCATAATCTGCTCAATTGATCTAATAGTGGCTTTAGGGAGTAAAAACCAGCTAGACCAATAAACTTGAATGCCAAAGAGAACAGATTTGATCAATTGCAATCTTCCAGCATATGAGAGACATTTTCAAGTCCAACTTTTCACTTTAGCAAGCATTCTGTCTACAAGACTTCTACAATCTGCCCCTCTTAGCTTAGTAGATATAAGTGGAACTCCAAGGTACCTCACAGGGAGTTGGCCTGGTGGAAACCCAAACAGTTGCTGGATATTAGTTCTAGTGGAATTATGCACTCCTGCAGTGAAGATCTGACTCTTTGCATGGTTTGCTTGGAGATCAGACAACTCAGAAAATTTTTCAAGTGCAGCCTTGAGTATGCTAGCAGAAGCCATATTTCCATAGCAAAACAGTAGAAGATCATCAGCAAAGCTTAGATGAGTGGTAAGTGTCTTCTTGCATCTCCAATGAAAGCTGAACTGGTCACTCTTAGTGAACTTATCAGTGATCATAGTAAAGACCTCCATAGCAATTACAAACAAGTAAGGTGAAATGGGGTCCCCTTGTCTTAACCCCTTAGCCCCAGGAAAATCTCCCTCTAGTTCACCATTGATGCTGACTGAGAAAAGTGGAGAGGTGATGCAGGACTTAATCCATTGAATGAATTTAGGAGGGAATTTGATTAACTCTAAAGCATCAAGCAGAAAATCCCACCTAACTGAGTCATAAGCTTTCTTCAAATCCACTTTGATAGCACATCTGGGAGAGATGTTATCCCTATGGTAACCCCTCATGAGTTCTTGAGCAAGCAGTATGTTGTCACCTATCCTCCTACCTTTTATGAAAGCAGCTTGAGCATAGCTAATGAGATGAGGCAAAATACTCTTCACTCTGTTGGCCAGAATTTTTGTAATGCACTTTTACAGTGTATTACAACAGGAGATTGGTCTATAATCACTCAACTTAGAAGGATTGGGAATCTTTGGTACCAACACAATAATTGTGGAATTCATTTCTCTGATGAGGCACCCAGAGATGAAAAAGGATTGGATAGCCCTCACCACATCCTCCCCCACAATGTGCCAAGTTCTTTTAAAGAAAAAGGCATTAAATCCATCAGGCCCTGGGGCCTTGTTAGAGTGCAGGCTAAACAATGTGGATCTAATCTCCTCCATAGACACTTCCTGGATCAACTGGGCAGCTTGGTCTTCACTGATAACCTTAGTTATAAATGGCCTCATAGCAGCCTTCCCTGGATAAGAGAGAGAGCATGGGGATCCAAGGAGGTCCTTGTAGTATCCAACAACCTCAGCTTTGACTTGGTTGTAGTCCTGAAGCATTGTTCCATCCTCTAGCTGAACATAGACTCTTTTTTTTATGTTATGTTTATGGACCTAAAGAAGAAACTTTTGTTTTGGTCTCCTTCTGATAGCCCCAGCTAATAAAGTTGCGAGATTTCTGCAACTAAAAGGATTCTTCATTGTGCCTAAGCCTTTCTCAGATAGGGTTTCTTTCTCAAGCTGCTGGAGTTGACTGAGATTGGACTGGTGCTGCATGGCTCTTTGGATGTCATGAAGCTTCTTCCTCATCTCATTCACTCTACCAGATATGTCACTGCATTTCCTCCTATTCAAATCTTTGAGGGCAACCTTTACTAGTTTAAGCTTCTGGATAACTTGAAAAAGAGGGTAGCCTCTGACCTCAGTTTTCCAGATCTCACTTACTTAAAGTATCAAATTCAGTACTGATCAGTATAGGAGGCCCAAAAGTGGAAGAATTTGAATGGCCTTTTTCCCTCTCTAAATTCAATTCCTGTTCTAACCATAATGGGGCTATGATCTGAAACTCCCGGGGGTAGAAATTCAGCCTCAGCTCCAGTGAATTTAGTCTTCCAGGTGTCATTTATCAAAGCTCTGTCTAACTTCCTCTCAATAATGCCAGATCCCAGCTGCCTATTAGACCAGGTAAAAAACAAACCAGAGAATCTGAGGTCCTCTAGTTCAGCATCCTGACAGCACTCGTCAAGATGTTCCAGCCCAGAATTCCATTCTAAATTCCCACCCCTTCTCTCCTGAGGGAATCTGACAGCATTGAAGTCTCCTAAAACCACCCAAGATTCATTAATAACCCTGCATGGTATTTCAAATTTATCCAGAGCGGCTCCCTTTCCTCTTCTTTCTTTTTTCCATAAACAAAGGAGGCAATGAAGTTTATCCTCTTCTCAATAATTGTGATGCTTAAATGTATTACCTGGTCTGTGCTGCCAATTTGGTTAAGTTCCAAAACATTGGGATCCCAACTTATCCAAATTCTTCCATTTGTGTGGCAATTATAATGAAACACAAACCTCCAATCCTTTAACAAAAAGAAAGAAAGATAGGGTTTCAATCCTGAGTGAAGTAGCTAATTGAATAGTGCTGCTAGGGGGAAGCTTAGTGACTCGAGGAGAGAGAGGTAGGCCCATTCATACGAAGGCTATGTCAATTGAAGCCAATTCGGCTATTCCTTTTGTTGTGCCTGCATCGGTTGCTGTTCAAAGATTAGTGATTATATTCAAGAATCCCAGAGCTTGAAGCATAGGAGATCGGGTTGATGATGCATGGATGGTAGATAATCCATCTTTGGGTGCCTTACTTTCTTTCTTTCTTTTTCCTGGTGGTGCCTATAGAAAACAAGGAGAGTCGTTTCCTCGCAACAAGCGGCAGGGGCCCCTCTGGACTAAGGGGGGTCTGTGTACTCAAGTGGATCAACTAGAGAAGGAAGTCACACAAGACTCATATTCATATGAAGAAGCGTTGGATGAACTACTTGGGATTGCCTCAAGAGAGGAATTCATGGGCTAGGCTTGCAGACGCGTCTTCCTATGTTTGCTACAATGCATCTTTTAGGCCTTGAAAGAGATCTTTTGGTGTGCCAATGGATGATTTTATCTGAAGGAATCTCACATCGATTTGTCACTATAGACATGTAGTCAACTGACCTACGAGCACCCTTACTCGCATGAACTTCTTGTTCATTTCATAAAAAGCTGTTGGTGACTAAGCGATAGTCCTAGTCGTTGACTAGTTGTACGTCTGTCAGAAAGTAACACCAAGGGAGCCTCTAAAAAGGAGGTAATCCTAAGGGGGGTGGTTCCCTCCAAGTCGGTGGAATTCCGACGAAGGGACTTTGAGAGACCGACATTTGAGCGTGACGGGTGCGCGTTGGTCCTGCTGTGGAGCAAGAGCCATGGCCGACCATGCCCCAGTTACGAGTCCTCACGTCACCAACATGAAAATTGACAATGAAATTATCACGCTTACTTTTTGACAGATGTCTACAACTGTCACCGATTAGGTGGCAGAGAGTTTTGGAAGAGTCTCGGGTGATGCTACGCATCCTGCGAAAGATGCTGCTCATCATTCAGGATGGTTTAGCCAAGGAAACATGCATTGCAATTTTTCACTTTTCTAAACAGGTACTGTGGTTGGTACGTGGCTCTGGATTGTTGTTTACTGCGCTTTATTTGAAGCAATGCGCGTCTTCTTTGTAGAAGGCATATGCTGGCATTAAACGACCCCATGAGCTGCTACCAACTTCAGTGTCCCTCACCCGATCTGGGTACCCTAGAATCATCCCTTCTTTTCATCGACATCTTCTTTATAAGAAGGATGATAGGGCGGATCAGTTGGTTAAACTGTACTTTTCCTTTTTCTCGAAAAGCCGCTTAGTGAAACTATCAAAGAAAGTAGATAAAACTACCTTTTCAAGTATAGTTTCTCCAACTGATTTGGTTGCCGCTTCATCTTTTTGTGCCAAACTCCGGGAAGAGCTTAGGCCATTGATGGAGCGGTATCTACCCTGATTGACCTTTCTTCCCCTTTACCAAGGGATGAGTTGGTCTCCAATCTAGAAATCCTTACCGACATACAAACAGGTGTCGGAGGTGTTCTCTCAGGATAACGTGGCGAAGCGGATTATGGGTCATGGACTACAGTCCTGTTTCCCCACTTTAATATTTAAGTTATCCGCATGGTCCTATCTTTTAGAGAAGATTCATGTAACGGAGGACCACTTATCCCTTGGGTGACTATGGCCGGAACGAGTCCGTTTTGCGTGGGATTGTCTCAACAATCGTTTCACTGGTATTGATTTAGATATTTTGGAGAGGGTTACGGGGCCGGTTCTTCCGCATTATCGATAAATCGGTCTTCCACCAGTGTGTGGTTGGTTGGGTTGTAGTGTTGAGCGAGGCGAAAAGAGGAGGATATTCGCTATCGAAAACTATATTAATCAATGGCTTCTGAAACCGGTCCATAACTGGTTGATGAGTGTTCTTCGGATGATCCCCATGGATGGGACGTTCGATCAGGAACGACTGCTTGATTATTTAGTAGGCGAGCAACATTGTTATTCATTAAATAAGACTTGTGGAAGAAAAACCTTACCTTCGACGGTGCGAGAACGTGCTTCCAACACAAACCAAAGTTTTGAGGATGGCCTAATATCTATTATAGGGCCAGGTCCTTGTTGTATCAAAATCCTTCAGTTGAACCCTCTTACGACATCCCTCCTTATCGGCAGAAGCAACCTCAATCTCAAGGCTCAACCCAGGCCTAAAAACGAAATCCCAAGATACAGAAGAAGCACTTTCAAGCCAATCCCTTTACCTGCCAGGCAAGGCCAGATACCCAAGATTGAGCCTGAGACGCATCGGTCTTTCCAATTAGAGTTCTACCCGGGGATTGACAAAGCCACTTTCACTTTCATTCAACGGTTGGAAGCGAATATGCCAAAGACAATGGACTTCTCCAACCTTCCCCTCTGAGTTTGACTCTGATGAGCTTGAATTCGATCCCAAATAAAGAATAAAGAACTTCCCCAATCGAATCGAGCAGCAAGGTTCTGAAAGAAAAGGCCCGCTTCCTCTGGTTTAAATATCCTGCTGGCTGTTCACGGGTATCAGAATCGGAAGCTTATGAGGATTAGGCATACGATCCTTATTGTGATATAAGAAACTGCTTTTCACTTGAATTCTCCAATGAAATCTGAAATCAATGGTTTTGAGTCCCACTGGCAGATGTGAGAGTTCTCGCCTTCACGTCTTCAACGAAACCAATAACCACTCTGCTCACTCTTCTTTTTTTCGTAAAAAGCTTATTTTGCAGCCCTCGACGTTTGATCATTTTAATCCCACTCCTATATATCCCTAAAGGGGGACTTTGAATTAAAGCGAAAAAGAGGCGATTTCAGGGATATAGCTCGATGTGTCAACGGGCCTTTCCATTCTGATCGAGAAGAATGATTAAACCTCCACATCTTAGTGTCTGGTAGTGACATAACCTTGGTCTTGGGGAGCTCATAGCGCATAAGAAAAACGGGGAGGTTTTTCTTGACTTTCCTTCTTCGTGCCGTCCTTGACAATGGCTTAATCCACTGGACCACCTGGAACTGTTCTTGCCTTTAGGCCAGCCCAATAACAACCTCTTCTGGTACCAAACATCTTGTTTGTTACACAATCATTTGTTGAATAAAATGTCCTGCTACCGACTAGTACCAGCTCTAAATGCACTTTTGCAATGGTCGAAGCAAGAGCCGCTCGTGTTGCTGAAGGCAAGGAAGGACTTCCGGGGAAGGAAAGGGCCCATAGAATAATATTTTCTTACTGAATTGATTCCTAACTGGCGCTTCTTTCTTTGCTTTGAAGCCTTTTCAAATCAAATCAAATCAAATCAAATAGGCTTTGCTTGGTTTGGAATGCACGTTCTGGTAGACCTGGACCGGATACCATTCCTGCTAACGACTTTCAACTCAGCTCTCCTCAACTTCTCATAGTCTTATTGACCACTGTTGCCTAGCCTAGCTCAGTCAAGTTTGACCTCCGCTCTCCTAAAAGGTGAGGAATCTTTTTCGTCTTATCATCTTTACTTTTACGGGAATTCAGATCTTCGTCAAGCTTTCGCAAACCTATCCTTCATCGAGTCCATTCGCTTTCCTATCTTTCAGAGTACCTATTCTATTCTTCCCTTTCCCCTAATCTAGTAATAAGGCATTCTTTCCTAAAGTTAACATACCTCTCCGGTTATCCCTTTCTGTCTACTCTCCGCCTCCTTTCGATAATCTAACTTGGTCCTTTCTTTTACACCTTGTGGAAAGTGGAGTGCATAAGCCCTTTTAGAGTTAGAGATAGGCTTTTACTACTCTCAAAGCGTATCAAAAACCTAGCGATTGAGGTTGAAAGAGCGCTGGAATGTCTTGAACTAGGATGAGTCAAACTTTTGATGTAAAAATGAATTTTCAAATAGGATGGATATAGGGGTATCTTTCATTGTTTCAGTCTATGTCTATTACTTGACTTCTGAGTCAGGAATTCCCTGGCAATCCGAACTGAGGAGAAAGAGCAAGCAATGTGTCCTCGCTTGAAAGGACTAGGGGTCAAGTTCCAGCTTGGTTCTCAAAGAAGGGTAAAGGGGCAGCCTATCTTACGTTTTACTAAACGAAAGAAAGGGGCTAAGTGACTCCTCGAAAGCCGACCCTTATTTGAATATGAAATCCCTAGGGATTCAAAAAGGCAAAAGACTCGGGTGGTTCAAGATCTGCTTCAAGAAGGTCTTCCCTAGTAGCGTCTTAGTTTGACCAGCAAGCATTCGTTCCAGGTAACTGCCTTTTGGCTCGACTATGAGGGTCCAAACGAAAGTGAAAGCTTGGCCAAACCTTACCTTTTCAATAAAGGTGAGCGATAGGAAAGCGAAAGAGAGGGCACCGGACCGGTTCTCGTTATTGGTCTCTTTTACACCAAGAGAAGGAGAAGTAGTTGCTACGTTGCAACCTTCAATGACTGTCTTTTATTATTTCGTAGAATACTCAACAAAGCGGGTTTATGCAACTATGCGAGTAAAGTAGTCGCAAGTTAAAGGATTTGTCCCTCAGACAGCACTGAAGCTCATCACATTTTTGGGAGAAGGTGACACCAAACAAGACTTGAAGACAGAAAACGATAGAGGTTCAAGATTCTATTCATGATTCTACCTGAGTTAAGCCTTTCTACTTAGACTTTAGAGGCGTTGGAGGCCCTTAACCCTTTCTATTTTGCCTGTCGTCTTCACTCCTGTCTCCCCGTTACCTTCCGCTTGTAACTCTCCTTTTGTCAAGTCCTTCGGTACTGTACTTGTGGAACTCCTAAATCTTTAATTCGACGAAAAACGGGCATAGATTCGAGAGAGGGAATGAAAGACGCTCGAGTGCCCTAATATAGATATGGAGGGAATTCAATAAGTAAGGTTGGATTCTCAGAGAGGAGAAACTGGGTTGGCTTCAGCGAGGACACGACCCCTCTTATATCCATCTCTCTTTTTCTTGGCTATATGCCTAGCTAGCACGCTTTTCTTTATGCTTTGTGAGGAAGTCAATCTTTCTTTGATCTCCCGGTTCTACCTCTAGATCCCCTGCCTGCTTTATCCTTGGCTTGGTTCGATTTTTGATTATTGAGCTCTAGAGTAGGGAGGGTTCCCAATTAAAGACAAGATAACGAGTTTCAACTACTTCCCTGACGTTACATGACGATTTAGAGGGTCTGAAGGAGAATGGACTTCCTATATCTCCTAAGACTGCCAAAAAGAGAATAGCAAGTCTTACAAAGAGTGTAACTCCTGATTAAGCTGAGCTAAGAAGGAGGGGCGAAGTGATTAGGAAGATCTAGTAAATTGAGAAGCAGGGATGAGTGGAAGATGACATTCAAAACACCTGACGGGTTGTATGAGTGGCTTGTAATGCCATTTGGCCTATCTAACGCCCCTAGCACATTCATGCGTGCCATGAAGGAGGTACTACGTCCATTTTTTGGTTCATTTGTTGTATATTTTGATGATATTTTGATATATAGTAGTTCTAAGGAAGAGCACTTGAGGCACCTACACCAAGTTCTTGAACTTCTTCAAAGAGAAAAACTTAAAGATTATTCCCTAATCACTTGAGATGCTTGGGAAGCCAGCAGCTGTGCCCTAACTCACTCCTTTGAGTCATTTTTTTTTTCAAAGAAAGCCTAGTTGGTGTTCTTTCGCCTTGCATAAAGTAAGGAAGACAGACTGTCACACGGCCTAAGAGAGAGAAAGAAAAGTAAGTGACGACAGAGCTTGAAGTCACTAGAGGCATTCTACTTCTTGGTTCTTTTACCAGCCAGCCTACGGCACCTGAGCATCTGTACAACGTTCTCATATGATCCTGTGACTGGGCTGGGCCTAGGCAGTTCAAAAGAAGGGTATCGTCAAGACTTCTCGAGAATAGAAGAAGGGGAAAGAAAGTTAATGAATGGCAGAAGGCCGGATTGGAAAGTGTGGTTAGCTTTCTATGGAGATAAGAACAAGGAAGCACTGGCCATGGCAAGCATTGGTTGGAAGAAGAGGGCGGATTGCCTAAACTAACCAATACTACTCGCCTATTATAGAGTGCTTATAGAAAGAAAGCCAGACTATGCAACAGTAGTCAAACAGTTTGGGTTTTTATGGTCAACTATGATTTGGTGGGAAGAGAACCAGGTTGGCCTCCTTTCTTGTTCCTCTGGGTTCTTGGGTTTGCTTATGTGCTTAGAATCTTTGATTTTGAGCCAACAAGGATTCTGGTATGTAGGTGAGTTGTGGATATCCACCAAGGAAGGACTTAATATAAACATTGTGTATTGGTCCTGCCTTGTTGGATGTCAAACTCCCAAGGGTCACTCTCGTCCTCACCCTTCGTCCTAATAAATCACCTTTCGGTTCTTCTTCGAAGGGATCGAAAGAACTACAATTCATCTCTTTTCTCGGACTGTAGGATTCAGACAAGAGTTGTGGCCCGTGGTGACTGGAGTGAGGTTGACTTCCTTGCTCACAGATGACGCTTGGAAACAACAGAATTTCACGCTTCCATCGGAAGTATCTAGGTTGGTCACCCGGAGGGACCCAGTGGAGAAATTGAATTGACATACCTTGGTTAGTCAAAGATTGGCTTAGTGTTCTATTTTTTAGCCATGAAACCCCGTATTTTTTATTCAAAAAGAGATGTGCTATATCCAAAATGAACATAGGGACAGACGTCAAACACCAGTCATTGCATGGCGAAGGGTATTCTAAACACCCTTGTCAACTAGATGCCTTCCACCATCTTAGTCTAGCCTCCAATATACTCATACCTCTCTGTTCAAGAGGTCCTTCATATATGACCTGTGTGTACATCTGAAGTGTAAAACTGGGATGTATTCACTCTCTCTATCTGACACTTCGAAGGAGGGTGTCTAGGGAGAGCTGCTGGTCATGTCATTCTATGGTCTCTCTGGCCTTACCAGGTTCTTTATCAGTTCTGCCAGACTTTTATAGATGGTTTGATTGTCTGTCAGCCTTGATTAGAGGGGCCTGGGGCAGTGACTCGCTTCAGGTCTTGGTGTTTTCACAGTGGAATATTGTAAGATCAATGTGATCTGTTCTATGTGAAGCACCATGCGTGGCGCCTCATCATATTATTGATATTTTATTTGATAAGACAACCTTCGATCAGATGTATGGGGGGTCCCTAGATTGGTGCATGGAGCTCAGAGCTCTCTTTATAGAGGGTTCTGACCCTTTGTGATTATGGGACGTCTCACCGCATCTCATGCCATGAAGAGAGACTTTGGTGGTTCAAGTCCAGATTGTGAGCTTCCCGAAAGGTGACGTAGCTGCTAAGCGACTGTGATTGATCGGGGGCCAAAATGTGGATGGCTGGCAGTCCTCTCTTGTTCCTTCTGGATACTTTGATCTGCCTAATGGCTGAGATCTGTGATTAAGAGATAAAAACTAGATGGAAGTCCCAGATGGACTGGTTGTTCTACAGTAAAGATCGATTATAGACTATTGTGTTTGGTTTTTTGATTTGTAGATCTTTCTGATCCCCAAGCCTGCTCCTTGCTTCATCCACCGTCTAATAGACGTTGTCCCTTTGATTTTATTTTGAAGCTCAAAGGGGGGATGTTTAGACAGGAGTTGTGAATTTGTGGTGACTGGGGTGAGGATGACTTCTTCACTCTCAGATGGCGTTTAACCTATAAGAATTTAGTCTTTGACTGGGGTGATGACTTGCTCCTCTAGCTTTCATACCTGCTCGAGTGATGCAACGTGGCATCATGGCAGGTCACACCGTCATTGGTGTGATATTGCTCTAACTTCCACACTTTCTTCAGATATGACAATTCTATTTGAATGAAGACCGGGTTTGACAAACCACGGCGCCACCCCATGGCATTATCCCATTTAGGAAAGTGCAGTTGTATTTTCTGTTGACATTTGATCGGCCTTATTTTAGGTCCCATCGCTACCAACATTATACAATTGTTGGGCGGGAAGGATTTAAATGAAACCCTTCCGGTGACCAAGGCGGTAGGTGGATTATGACCAAAATACCCTTCCCCTTGTTCATAAACTAGTTGTCTTTCACCAGACCTGCAATCGCGGCTATCTGCCCGTGGTGAGTTTTAGAATGAAAATAGGGGCTTACAGTTTCACTGCACTTTCGAAATAAGCAGTGAACGAATTCATCCGTCTAGCATATAATGCTTTTCGGGACCGCTTGGCCGATTCCCCTTTCTTGAATCCTTGACCTGTTCAAGGTCCTACTTCTATCTACCTTACCAGATTTTGAGTTATATAGGGTAGGCTAGAAACATAAGTGGATTAGGGTTGAGAGATCCACCATCTACTTCCCAGTATTTGGGTCGGAACCCTCTTCTCAAATGCTCCTCCTTGTAGGGTAACCACATGGAGTGGTCCTATGGAGAGGTGCACCTTGGCTACCCTCACTTCTGTATTTTGTATACTGTGGGGCGCCCTTTAATGAGGAAGTTGCCTTCTTGGTTGAATAAGGCAAGTATTATGGATAGAGTTTTGGGGTTATTACCTGCTTGCTCCCACTATATAATTATGTTTTCTAGAGTTACGATAACACAACTGTTCCTTGTGAGGGGTCAGGTGTAGTTCAAATGTCATTTAGTACGCTACCTTTCATAGCTCTGACAGGGTGGTGATGCCCATATCCACCAGTTCTGGTGGGTGTGGAAACCGAAAGTCTCATGTTGTTCGTCAGCACTATGGCATGATCGAATTGTACCAGTGACAAGTGTTTTGATGGTTAGTTTGACATTAGGATCCTTTCAGCTATCTAAGTACCACTCGTTGGAGTGTGGTACTTGCTTGACAGCTGGGATCTTTCCTAGGTGATGGCTGGGACTGCGTTTTCTTTGGAGACACAGGTTTCCATCTGAATTGGAGGAGGCCTATATAAAGAAATTCTTTACAGTCTACTTTGCTGGCCTTGAATCTTCTTTCTTGAGTTTGACTGGCTTAGTAGCCACCTGGGCAACCTTTGACTCTGAAGGGAGGTTCAAGGTGTTGCACAAGCTCCTTGGGGAGCACTTGACTTGGGGGGGAGTGCCCGCACCATTAAGGGAGTTTGTGTGGCTCAGGTTAGATTATGCCATGGTTATCTCCTAATGGGTCTCATCTTTCTACTAAGCAGACTATTAGTTTCAATCTTTTATTGACCTAGTCATTCATCAAAGCTTTCGGGTGAAAAGCTAGGTGTAAGTCCTTATATTCGGGGCTTACCTAGGATACAGAAAGACTTGCTATTTGCTATGGTGAGCGCGGCGTAGGTTGACAACCTTGTCGCGGATGACAACTGATGATAAGACTTTATGGCCGTCAGCCGCAACTAACTAGAGATAGGGGAGGCTGATTATTTGTGTGACATCGATTCGGTGGTTAGAGAGGTTAGTTCAGGGCCCTGATAATCATCACCGGGCGTCTGACACCAGAGCGATCACTGCATTTACTCGGGTTTAGCCTAGACAACGGTTCAAGGATTATTTTGTCCTTGGTGACGTTTGGCATCGGGAGCGTAAGGTCGTTGTTGAATATAGGAAGATCTTAGGCAATCAGGGGGTTTACTCCAATCGAAAGACTTGCTTTTCCATAGGGATTGAATGTCGGATTAATCACTTCACGGGAGAGAACGCGAGGGATGAGCGATGATCGACCTACCGCTCCGTGGGTTTGTACTAGTAGATAAGGTAATTCATGAGTTTGTATTACAATCAGAGGGAGGAAAAGCAATGACCAGATGGTAGTGATCAAAATCTCCTAAAGAAAGGTAAGGCCATAGTAGAAAGCACTTATCCGCTAAGGCTTCGCCAGTTCCCATGACAGTTGGTGGTGGGAAAGTAGAAACAGTTGTTCTTGAAGCTGTCCCTGGGGAAGTTAGAGGTAAGGGTGTAGGTAAGGTAGTAGTGATCAGATGAACATCTCACTTAGAGGTCAATCAGTCATACATGCCATGTTCAGTCTAATTGCCCTATAGGTCTTACAGACTAACTATTCATAGTGTCAGAGCTAATCAAATTGGGATACCTTAAATAGTCAAGATATTGCCCCTATGTCAGTTGGATTCGTGAAAAGAGACCAACTCCTTCTTTGCATCAGTTACCTTTAAAGGCTTTGGCGCTTTTGTCAAAAATTCCTCAAACTGGTAATGCCGCATCTAGAGAGATAAGCAGAGTAAGGGCCTAAAGACTGTTACCAATAGCAATAATCAGTTTTAGAGAAAGAAGTTCCTTAACAACTCACTAGCATCCTCCTCTGGGCATCTATTAGATAGATGTTTCAAAGAGTGTATTCGTCGCAAACAAAATAACCTATTCAACTATATGCAACATATTCTGTAACAACAACAACGTATTCTCTGCATCTTCGATTTCCTGGTATTCCTAACAAAGGGGCTACGCGGCCAGAAAGAAAGAAATCCTGGACCCCGAGGGTTAAATCAGAGTTTCATCTTGAGCAATGAAGATAGGGAACTTGCCCATTACAATAGCATGATTAAAAAAGCATACGGTTTGTTCTTACGAAGACTAACAGAATTGGATGGGAAGGATGGTTTGCAAGGAGGTATACTGGCAGAGCAGGAAGATAGGCAAAGGGGGAAGCGGCTAGAACTTCTCCTCCAACGTAGCTGGTAAGGCTAGTGTAATACCTTATTGAAGCGGATAAAGCTCAATGAACATTCTAAACTCATGCTAGCTCAAGAGTAGGAAAAGGTATTACAGAAGCGTGCTTTAGGAAGTGAAAGAAAGACGACCTCAACACAAGGAGAATGGATGACGATGAGAACAAGGTGGAATCCAAACAGAGGGAATAGAGGATTACGAACACAATCCTAAAGCAAGTCCCAAGAACGAGGAGAAAGAAGATAGCCAAAGAAAGGCCTACAACCAGAGCCAAGTAGACAGATAATGTTGCAGGGACCAATCTACCTAAGGGGAACCAATCAGTTCCCAAGTCGGTCCAAGCGGAGCTTGGTGATTAGACGTAGGGATTTCTCCTTCTACGGTCCAGCGAGTTAGACTCGTGCTTCACCATAAGGAAGAAAGCATGCTAGAGGAGTGCATTAGACCCCTGTGAGGGTCGTAGGCGGGACGTAGCCATTCACCTTCACGAAGAGGATAGTGCTTTCAGACGGGTTTCTCAATCATGCCTAGAAGATTATAACCATGGAAGCGGCAGTGTTGAGTGCATCCTTTTATTCATACTACAGTACGGTTCAGTGCGCTATCAGTCCAGCAAAGCAATAGCAAGAAAAAGGGTACCAAGCAATCTCGCAAGCTTTAGTTTTCCAGTTCAGAATCCTATGTAAGGAAAAGAAAGAAAAGGTGCAAGGTGAGGAGATATCGAGAGGTAGAATAGGTGAAATGAGTTCAAAGGAATTAGTTAAGACACCCTTCTTTAGGTTTCACACTAAGACTAATGAGCTCTAAAATGATGCTTGGGGATTACTTCTGCCCGTACTGTGCTTCCAACTACCACCCACTACATCAGTATAGTTTAAAAGCAGCAGCTAGCTTTATTGACTCAACTAGAGGGGCGAAGCGAAAGCGAGGTACTTNGTCTAAGTACGGGTGGAATAGCTCATTGTGGAGGGTGCAGAACGTGGCAGGGGCATTGGTGAGTCCAAAAGGCATAACCAAATTCTCAAGGGCCCCTTTGCCATATTAGTAAGGTTGCTTGCTTGTCACACAGGTCGTCTTTGGCTCGTCTCCTTCCGCGATACGCACCTGATAGTAGCCCGACCGTAGATCCAACTTCGAGAAGTATCTCGCGCTTATTGATTAGGGCGAAGAAGTCTGCAATCAAAGTGGATACTTGTTCTTGATGGTTAGGTTACCTTGTTGAGCGCCCGATAATCAATGCACAAGGCTCCCGCTTTTTCTGGAATAAAACAGGGGCTCCCCAACCTTTTCCCCAGCAAGATAGGGAAAAACTGCCTTAGAGGCTGGAATAGAAATAGGCCTCAATGAGTTCCTGAAATTCTTTCCTGAGCTCAACCAAGCCCCTTAACTAATAGATGCTAATTAGGGGGGCCATCTGCTAAACCCAGCCCCAATCTAAGTAAGTTAAGGGGCTTTGGCTCCAGGCTTCAACTCGATCTTGTGGTAGACTGCCCTCCTAGGGGGCACTTGGCAACTAACTCGTGGGGCATGATATCCCAAAATTCCTCAAGTACTTGCTGCACTTCCTGAGAAAGAAGTCGTCTTGGTATTGGATCCGCTCTTCTGTTAGCATGAACATGAATTAGATTCTATTCGTCTTCTTTATTCTTAAGAGAAACCCCCCACCCGAACCATTCTTAAGACCACCAAGCCCTCTCGAATGAGTTCTACTATAGAAGCTTTCAACGTACACCCGGGGACAAATCTTTCACTCACTGAGAAGTGAAAACCTGTGACTAGATCGTCCTGAAGACGGATGCGACGGGAAGAAGTGGCATTTGGAAGTGTTGCTGACTTAACATTTAGGTTTCGGCATAACAAAGCTTGCACTGTCTTTTCGCACTTAGGCGCACAGCGTGCCATTGGTAATGATTCTATTACGGTGCCACAAATTCGCAAGCTAATCCTAAGTAATCGTTGTTGTTCATTGGATTCCGGAGGAACTACTTCATTAGGATTGGGGAATTGCTGCGATTCTTCCTGAATAGCCTGGATTCTCCCGTCGAGAGTCACTTTGAAAGTCTTACCTAAACTCTTCCGACTGAATATGATAAAGCCTATAAAACAACGAGCTACTATCATTTCTTCATTATAGATTGAGATCTTCTTCGAACTTGATGCACAAATAGATGGAATAGCAGCAAATAGCATCTTTCTAGCCTGCATATTCGTGGAACTCAATCTCATTTAGAAAGCCTTATCTCTATCTTTCAGCAACTGAACGGGAAGTGGTTTAGGAAAGGACTTTAGAATCGGATGCGCTCGCCCAGCGAGAAAGGCCCTGACCCTGCCAACCAAGTAAAAATCAAAAAGAAAGAAGAGAACGAAAGGAGAAGAGAACTTCGTTTTTTGGTAACTCTCTAGGAGTCATGTTTAACCTTGAATGCTATTAATAAATTCTACAGCAATAGTCCCTCGGACTCGGAAAGTCATAACGAAAATGGCTAACCCAATAGCAGATTCCGCAGCTGCCACCGTTGGAACCAATGAAGCAAATGATTGACCCATCATATCATCCGAAGAAACGGAAAAAACCAAAAAGTTCGAATTCACAGCTAATAACATTGATTCAATTGGCATTGACATAATAGGAATATTTCGTCTATTAAGAAGGATTCCCCGAATACCTGAAATAAAGATGATCATAGAAAATGTGAAATATTTGATAGGATCCGTTTCGGGAACGTAGAATGTAAGAGAAATTCAAATGTTATAACTCTAGTACGATAACGAAAAAGCCCCCCCATTCAGTTTCCCTTCTTATCAAAAATCCAGCGAAGCAGCTCTTGCAGCCCTTTCTTATCGAATTTACGGGTCTACCCCCCGGCCCGACATTCCTGACGTGAGCAAGTAATGAGATAAGGGCCTACCTTAACCATGTAGCTAGTTTTTACTTCCTATCCGACTAGCATTCTATTATTGTATCTCAATNTTCCTGACGTGAGGAAGTAATGAGATAAGGGCCTACCTTAACCATGTAGCTAGTTTTGACTTCCTATCCGACTAGCGTACTATTATTGTATCTCATTTTTTGTATACCATAATAGTACGCTATCTCCCTCCCTAGATGGAAGGACTGAGTTAGGATAGTCAGGATAGGAGTTCTACTTCTTGCTTTGAGACGTAGCTTCCCTCATGTAGTCATGTAATTGGTAGCTAGCCTTTCCTATCCTATTAGCTAGCTTGACTTCCTCTAGTAGCAGCGTCCTATTTTTTCTTTCTATTATTTATGTCACATAATAGTTCGGTCTTCCTATCTATAGGGATGAGCTTGCTTTCCTTCCTGTGCTTGTAGTGGCATAAGGAAGAGTTTTTTTTAGGTAGCTCTATGTTACTACGGTTGGTTCCGGGAGAAAGGATTTTCCCCTGAGGCAACTTGCTACTTTAGGGTTAGCTCAAGCTAGAACAAATAAGAAAAAATGAGATCTAACCAGCTGGTTGTTCCAGGAAGCTAAGATGGCTGCTATCGACGAGCTGAGGAGAGAGCAAGAGCTGCTACCTATTCTCCTAAAGGGTGAATTTTTAAGATGCCCTCTTTTTATTTGCCTATCCTCTTTCTTACTAGGATTCCAANAGAGCTGCTACCTATTCTCCTAAAGGGTGAATTTGTAAGATGCCCTCTTTTTATTTGCCTGTCCTCTTTCTTACTAGGACTCCTAATTAGCATCCAACAGATCAATTCAATTTGAGGAGAATCTGTTGCAGTTCTTGTTCTTGGATGTGGGATAGCGCGCAATGGGGGCTTTGAGGGCTCTCCCCTCTGTCTCTTTCCCTCGTCTTGTTGTTCTTGTAAGCAAAGGAAGAAATCTAACTCCTATTCCTGCTATAAGAGATAGAGTAAGGCTTTCTTATGGTTATCTCCTCTTTGCATGAAGAAGACAATCTTATGAAGACGATGAAGACAATCATAACATTGTCTTCTGCCCCCCCGCTCCATGCTCATAGCATAGACCATCTAAGTGCTCACGGAGCTCCTCTAAGAAGGTAGCATCCCCCTCACTATCAATACCAATCCCCTTTTATCGATTTTAGGGGGAGTTTCTCAACCGTTTTCTCATTCCGACCCCTGCGGCCATAGCCAATTCTCAGGAGTATCTGCAGTTCACGCTTTACCTGCTCCCTTTTCGTTAGAAGGTCTTGTTCTTCTTTCGCCGAAAGTGGTGCAGGAGGGGCAAGCTTCGGCAAAGGAGCCGGGGGAAGGTTGAGATCGGGAAGTGGTCGGTTCGAAAGGTGAGAAGGAGCTGATAGAGAAGGGGAAGGGGAAACCGATGATGTATAAGAAGGCTGAATCGGGAGATTTTCTTCTTCTACATCATCCTCTGTTTTAGCTGTGGCAATATTGGCTGAAGAAGTTGGCAGATTTAGAGAGTAATAAGCTTGGTGATCCAGCAAAGGCTGTGTTTCAGGGGGGTATTCTAAGACTCATATACCAAGTCTCCTTTGACAATCTGGTCATGAAAAAGAGAGAGTCAAGCATGACAGAATTCCCAACTTGCTATGGTTCATTGACTAAGCTCATTCTTTTTATACTCAAAAAGTCTACCGGCTCTAAGACCGACAATAAATTCCTTTCGTCATCATACATCATAATCAGAATCAGGTCACGTTAAGGTCCCATTCGCTATCATAATGTCGAACCATTTTTCTGTATTAAACACATTCAAATAAAACTTCCTTCTCCGAGGTATATTCTTTCTATGATTATTCCCTCCCCAAGGCAGTGTCTGATTTCTGTTCCCCTTAGGCTGTTGGAAATCAAGCATTTCTTTCAGCTGGTCGATAGTGTACTTCTTTCTTTAACAACCTCTTTGAATTTTGTAGCTCTTCGATCAGCTTCGAAAACTTGGTGATTCCAACCGGGACCAATGCACACCGCATATCATACTGCAGTCCTCTAACTAAAATGGCGACTCACTTTTCGATTAGAGCAGTTCGCCTTCTTGTTATCAAAAAGTCCCTGTCCCTCACTTCAAATGTAGACTCCCGTATTAATATATGAATCATATACAGAAAGTCAACAGCACACTTATTGTATTGGGGCCATGTCTCTTTCAAGAGGGTTCTCCCCGCCCCCTGCCAATATATATGGCAGAGGTTCCATGCTTTAGTCCTTTTTTTTTTTTTTTTTCACTTTTTTGAGTTCGGGGCGCAGGTTCAGGCAAGTGACTTCTGTTTTCTCTATCTTACTAATAATAAGAAGGGGGTGGAGAAGAGCAAACTTTAAATCCATACATAGGAGTGCGTGAGAGCCTCTGCTAAGGAAAAGGATTGAATGCACGTACCTCTGCGAGTGGCATCTCCTAGGCCTATGCTACGATCCGGGGATCTAAGCAAGGTGGCCTGATATGTACTTCCTTTTTGCCAGTTCATCAAATCGCACTCGCCCCCTTATTTGAGTTAGGGGCTTAATAGGCCGATTAAGGGCCCATTCTGCCCTTTAGAGATAAGGGCGACCCAGCTAGTGCCATTTTTCTTTAAGGCAAAAAGTCCTACATATACCGATGGCTCCTTTTCTTAATACCAAAAGCGGAGCGGAAGGAGAACCGAGTGTCTTGTTTTTCGCACTTGGTTAAAATATTTTTTCAAAGGTGTGATGACTCACTCCGAGCCCCCTATAAACATAAAGGCAACCAAGAAAAAACTTTCTCCCTGACTCCCTACCCCATGCTCACAAATTAGAAGCTATATGGGGGGCTATTCATTCCTCTTCTCGGAACTGAACTACTCTTTCTGCCTGAAGCACTTAGGGTGGACCATGAGACCAAAAAGGATGACCTTTATCAATGTCAGCCAGGCCGTTCTCTCCATCCAGGTCGAGCAACTTCTAGTCTTGAATCTCTTTAAACATTATCGCTGCTTTACATTTTACATAAAAAACCTAAAATGGAATGAAATACGAGACGAGCGCGAGTTACGCCTCTTCCTGGGTCAAAGTTCATAGGACCCGCCTACTAGTGGAATTCAAAAGAGAGCTTGTTCTCGCCAACCCATGNCTTTACATCTACATCTAGGGCTCATCGAAGCCCTATTCTGTATATTCAGGAACAGGGCTATCAAATGGTCGACTGCGAAACCCATCAGGGTTAGAAATTCGTATACTTTAACCCTCTATCGGCGATCGTTCAACGGACTACTTTTGCGATGCCTGTCACATGAAGAAGCTCAGCAAGCCTTGCAAGAAGTACATGCTTTCCTAATAATAGGGGCATAGTAATAGTGGTTTGCTGGGTTGGTTTTGCTCTCTACCTTCTCACGGGGGGATGGAAACAAGAGAGGTCAACTGGAGTGGAAGCCAAACGACGGGGCCGAGAATCTGTGATCGATCCGAAGAACCACTGCCAGATACGATTCTGCTCCCCCTTCGTACTACCAAAAAATGAAATTCTTGCCCGGCTTTCTTTCGGCTTAAGAAGGCTGCGGTGAGAGTGAGGATCACTTCGGAACTCTAGGAGAATGGGCGTTTTAGGGCGGGATCTAAAAGCTCTCCAACGTGTTGTGGAGCCTTCGGCCGTGAGAGGAGAGGGGTCTTTTGGCTTCCTTAGGGCCGTGTGAAGCTTAGCTTGCAGCCACGTAATGTAATGATTGTTGTTCGTGGTAGGCGTAGGAGCTGGGCAAAGCAGTAGCAAAGCTCAGGCGGTAATGCAAGTGCGCGGTGAGTGTAGTAGCCCCCTCGGGCTTGCTCCTTGTACAACCAAGCGAAGAGCTAGTGCAGGCCAGAATGGAATATCGTATGTAGTGTAGAATCAGATCTAANTAGAGCATTTTTTCATTTTTTGTCCTCCGATCATTGTCACTTCATGATCTTTTTTTCAGGGATGTCTTTTTTAGTAGAGGTGCATCTTGATCAATTATGACACTATACCTTCCTATACCATATAATGCCGAGCGAGTATAATTCATTAGATTAATTCGAGGTTTTTTGGGGTGGCCTTGGTTGACCGTGGAGGAATTGAACTTCCCATTCAGTCCTTTCTCACCTTGTTCTTACCCATCTAGATGTTCTAGATGAAGAGCCAGACGGAAATGTTGAAGTAGCACAAGCAGTTCTATATCTTCCGGCAGCAGTTGATTGAGCAGGTTATTCTGTTGTTTTATATCGAGATCCTATCCCATAGCTAGCTAGCAGCACCTTTGACTAACAATACCTAAAGCAAAAGCAGCTATGAAAGAGGTTGGTCGAATAAAAGCACGAGTTCCGGTAGACCCCTACTAGTAAAGGGCAAGCCAGCATCTTGCCCGGATTGGGAAGCAGAGGTGGGGGGTTGTCAAGTTTGTTTTGGTTTGAAGTAGGGTAACTTTGCAGAACCTTTGCTTGCGCCCTATTTGAGACTAAGGCAGGTTTGGAGCTGGGAATTTCTATATTTCTTTTTTGTTTCATATCTATAGTTTCGGATATCAATCGTATATGAAGAAAGAGATTGTTGACCTTAGTAGACTAATCTATTCATTGGTAGGGCATTTCCTCCTGTGACCACCTTTCCTACCAAAAAGCTAACCCAACCAAATCCGGGTTTTTTCTAGACTAGACCTTCGGGATTTTTTTAGGGTTCATACATGCATTGATCCAGTCGAAGAACCTGCTCCAGAGCGACTACTCCGCCTAGCGTATCTTCCTGCCCGCCCGGGGTTCTCTCTGCTCGGTTTCACAATCAATCCCAGATCCATCTATTTGAGGGAGGTCAAATTCCGCGCTCTTCTAATTGCTTAGAAGGGTTCAAGAACCCCTTTACATCTACATCTAGGGCTCATCGAAGCCCTATTCTGTATATTCAGGAACAGGGCTATCAAATGGNAAAGAAAAAAGAGAAATCTCCTTTTTTGTATACCAACCTTCCTTTAAAACTGGATTAGATAGGCTTAGATAAGGGTTTGAAGAAAAGAAAAAAAGTTTCATGATTTATGGACTACTGAGCCCATATCCCCTCCAACCATCAAAATACGGAGGGAGATTGAAAAAGGGATAAAGGGATAAGGGGTTTTGCGTTTGCATATAGCTCATAAAGTGAGATTTTAGAATCTCACTAATAAACTACCTTCTTCTCTTTTTGTTTTTTACGCTTGTATAGAGCATTTTTTCATTTTTTGTCCTCCGATCATTGTCACTTCATGATCTTTTTTTTCAGGGATGTCTTCTTTAGTAGAGGTGCATCTTGATCTATTATGACACTATACCTTCCTATACCATATAATGCCGAGCGAGTATAATTCATTAGATTAATTCGAGGTTTTTTGGGGTGGCCTTGGTTGACCGTGGAGGAATTGAACTTCCCATTCTGTCCTTTCTCACCTTGTTCTTACCCATCTAGATGTTCCAGATGAAGAGCCAGATGGAAACGTTGAAGTAGCACAAGCAGTTCTATATCTTCCGGCAGCAGTTGATTGAGCAGGTTATTCTGTTGTTTTATATCGAGATCCTATCCCATAGCTAGCTAGCAGCACCTTTGACTAACAATACCTAAAGCAAAAGCAGCTATGAAAGAGGTTGGTCGAATAAAAGCACGAGTTCCGGTAGACCCCTACTAGTAAAGGGCAAGCCAGCATCTTGCCCGGATTGGGAAGCAGAGGTGGGGGGTTGTCAAGTTTGTTTTGGTTTGAAGTAGGGTAACTTTGCAGAACCTTTGCTTGCGCCCTATTTGAGACTAAGGCAGGTTTGGAGCTGGGAATTTCTATATTTCTTTTTTGTTTCATATCTATAGTTTCGGATATCAATCGTATATGAAGAAAGAGATTGTTGACCTTAGTAGACTAATCTATTCATTGGTAGGGCATTTCCTCCTGTGACCACCTTTCCTACCAAAAAGCTAACCCAACCAAATCCGGGTTTTTTCTAGACTAGACCTTCGGGATTTTTTTAGGGTTCATACATGCATTGATCCAGTCGAAGAACCTGCTCCAGAGCGACTACTCCGCCTAGCGTATCTTCCTGCCCGCCCGGGGTTCTCTCTGCTCGGTTTCACAATCAATCCCAGATCCATCTATTTGAGGGAGGTCAAATTCCGCGCTCTTCTAATTGCTTAGAAGGGTTCAAGAACCCCTTTACATCTACATCTAGGGCTCATCGAAGCCCTATTCTGTATATTCAGGAACAGGGCTATCAAATGGTCGACTGCGAAACCCATCAGGGTTAGAAATTCGTATACTTTAACCCTCTATCGGCGATCGTTCAACGGACTACTTTTGCGATGCCTGTCACATGAAGAAGCTCAGCAAGCCTTGCAAGAAGTACATGCTTTCCTAATAATAGGGGCATAGTAATAGTGGTTTGCTGGGTTGGTTTTGCTCTCTACCTTCTCACGGGGGGATGGAAACAAGAGAGGTCAACTGGAGTGGAAGCCAAACGACGGGGCCGAGAATCTGTGATCGATCCGAAGAACCACTGCCAGATACGATTCTGCTCCCCCTTCGTACTACCAAAAAATGAAATTCTTGCCCGGCTTTCTTTCGGCTTAAGAAGGCTGCGGTGAGAGTGAGGATCACTTCGGAACTCTAGGAGAATGGGCGTTTTAGGGCGGGATCTAAAAGCTCTCCAACGTGTTGCGGAGCCTTCGGCCGTGAGAGGAGAGGGTCTTTTGGCTTCCTCAGGGCCGTGTGAAGCTTAGCTTGCAGCCACGTAATGTAATGATTGTTGTTCGTGGTAGGCGTAGGAGCTGGGCGAAGCGGTAGCGAAGCTCAGGCGGTAATGCAAGTGCGCGGTGAGCGTAGTAGCCCCCTCGGGCATGCTCCTTGTACAACCAAGCGAAGAGCTAGTGAGGGCCGGAATGGAATATCGTATGTAGTGTAGAATCAGATCTGAAGCTCTTTACTAGGGTTGGAACAAGCGAGGAACGAGTGACCACAAGCTCCGCTTAAGCGCTCGACATGCAGCTAGCTTAAAACATGTTCATCATGTGGCCGAGCGAAGCACACCTGTGTAAAGTAGCCTAGCATCACTTTAGATAGGAGCAGAATGGATGACTTACAACTTAAAGTTAGTTCTCCGAGTCGATATATCGTATGACGTAATGGAGATCTTGATCTAGATCTGGTAGTTCACAGAATTTGGGACCTAACAATGTTCGGTTCATCACATGAACTGAACAGNAGATGTTCCAGATGAAGAGCCAGATGGAAACGTTGAAGTAGCACAAGCAGTTCTATATCTTCCGGCAGCAGTTGATTGAGCAGGTTATTCTGTTGTTTTATATCGAGATCTTATCCCATAGCTAGCTAGCAGCACCTTTGACTAACAATACCTAAAGCAAAAGTAGCTATGAAAGAGGTTGGTTGAATAAAAGCACGAGTTCTGGTAGACCCCTACTAGTAAAGAGNCGCCTCCCCCTTTTCGGGGAATGGCTGCAATCACAAGCAAGTGATTGAATGAGTGGAGGGCCCCGAAAGCACATGTAGGATAAGCAGGTGTTTCAGGAGACGGTCTAAAAATAGNAGCTATGAAAGAGGTTGGTCGAATAAAAGCACGAGTTCCGGTAGACCCCTACTAGTAAAGGGCAAGCCAGCATCTTGCCCGGATTGGGAAGCAGAGGTGGGGGGTTGTCAAGTTTGTTTTGGTTTGAAGTAGGGTAACTTTGCAGAACCTTTGCTTGCGCCCTATTTGAGACTAAGGCAGGTTTGGAGCCTTGTCCTATCCCCTTTATCAAATCCCTAGCTCTCTTCCTTAGTTCAACTGTCCTATTCCTACCATGGGAATTTCTATATTTCTTTTTTGTTTCATATCTATAGTTTCGGATATCAATTGTATATGAAGAAAGAGATTGTTGACCTTAGTAGACTAATCTATTCATTGGTAGGACATTTCCTCCTGTGACCACCTTTCCTACCAAAAAGCTAACCCAACCAAATCTGGGTCTNCAAAATACGGAGGGAGATTGAAAAAGGGATAAAGGGATAAGGGGTTTTGCGTTTGCATATAGCTCATAAAGTGAGATTTTAGAATCTCACTAATAAACTACCTTCTTCTCTTTTTGTTTTTTACGCTTGTATAGAGCATTTTTTCATTTTTTGTCCTCCGATCATTGTCACTTCATGATCTTTTTTTTCAGGGATGTCTTCTTTAGTAGAGGTGCATCTTGATCTATTATGACACTATACCTTCCTATACCATATAATGCCGAGCGAGTATAATTCATTAGATTAATTCGAGGTTTTTTGGGGTGGCCTTGGTTGACCGTGGAGGAATTGAACTTCCCATTCTGTCCTTTCTCACCTTGTTCTTACCCATCTAGATGTTCCAGATGAAGAGCCAGATGGAAACGTTGAAGTAGCACAAGCAGTTCTATATCTTCCGGCAGCAGTTGATTGAGCAGGTTATTCTGTTGTTTTATATCGAGATCCTATCCCATAGCTAGCTAGCAGCACCTTTGACTAACAATACCTAAAGCAAAAGCAGCTATGAAAGAGGTTGGTCGAATAAAAGCACGAGTTCCGGTAGACCCCTACTAGTAAAGGGCAAGCCAGCATCTTGCCCGGATTGGGAAGCAGAGGTGGGGGGTTGTCAAGTTTGTTTTGGTTTGAAGTAGGGTAACTTTGCAGAACCTTTGCTTGCGCCCTATTTGAGACTAAGGCAGGTTTGGAGCTGGGAATTTCTATATTTCTTTTTTGTTTCATATCTATAGTTTCGGATATCAATCGTATATGAAGAAAGAGATTGTTGACCTTAGTAGACTAATCTATTCATTGGTAGGGCATTTCCTCCTGTGACCACCTTTCCTACCAAAAAGCTAACCCAACCAAATCCGGGTTTTTTCTAGACTAGACCTTCGGGATTTTTTTAGGGTTCATACATGCATTGATCCAGTCGAAGAACCTGCTCCAGAGCGACTACTCCGCCTAGCGTATCTTCCTGCCCGCCCGGGGTTCTCTCTGCTCGGTTTCACAATCAATCCCAGATCCATCTATTTGAGGGAGGTCAAATTCCGCGCTCTTCTAATTGCTTAGAAGGGTTCAAGAACCCCTTTACATCTACATCTAGGGCTCATCGAAGCCCTATTCTGTATATTCAGGAACAGGGCTATCAAATGGTCGACTGCGAAACCCATCAGGGTTAGAAATTCGTATACTTTAACCCTCTATCGGCGATCGTTCAACGGACTACTTTTGCGATGCCTGTCACATGAAGAAGCTCAGCAAGCCTTGCAAGAAGTACATGCTTTCCTAATAATAGGGGCATAGTAATAGTGGTTTGCTGGGTTGGTTTTGCTCTCTACCTTCTCACGGGGGGATGGAAACAAGAGAGGTCAACTGGAGTGGAAGCCAAACGACGGGGCCGAGAATCTGTGATCGATCCGAAGAACCACTGCCAGATACGATTCTGCTCCCCCTTCGTACTACCAAAAAATGAAATTCTTGCCCGGCTTTCTTTCGGCTTAAGAAGGCTGCGGTGAGAGTGAGGATCACTTCGGAACTCTAGGAGAATGGGCGTTTTAGGGCGGGATCTAAAAGCTCTCCAACGTGTTGCGGAGCCTTCGGCCGTGAGAGGAGAGGGTCTTTTGGCTTCCTCAGGGCCGTGTGAAGCTTAGCTTGCAGCCACGTAATGTAATGATTGTTGTTCGTGGTAGGCGTAGGAGCTGGGCGAAGCGGTAGCGAAGCTCAGGCGGTAATGCAAGTGCGCGGTGAGCGTAGTAGCCCCCTCGGGCATGCTCCTTGTACAACCAAGCGAAGAGCTAGTGAGGGCCGGAATGGAATATCGTATGTAGTGTAGAATCAGATCTGAAGCTCTTTACTAGGGTTGGAACAAGCGAGGAACGAGTGACCACAAGCTCCGCTTAAGCGCTCGACATGCAGTTAGCTTAAAACATGTTCATCATGTGGCCGAGCGAAGCGCACCTGTGTGAAGCAGCCTAGCATCACTTTAGATAGGAGCAGAATGGATGACTTACAACTGAAAGTCAGTTCTCCGGGTCGATATATCGTACGACGTAATGGAGATCTTGATCTAGATCCGGTGGTTCGCAGAATTCGGGACCTAACGATGTTCGGTTCGTCACATGAACTGAACGGGAGCGGACGATTCCTCGCCTCCCCCTTTTCGGGGAATGGCTGCAATCACAAGCAAGTGATTGAATGAGTGGGGGGCCCCGAAAGCACATGCAGGATAAGCAGGTGTTTCAGGAGACGGTCTAAAAATGGGTCCGGTCCAGAAAGAGAACTCTTAACAAAACTAAGCTGGAGCTAATCAAGATCAATAGGAAGAGGAGTTAGCTAGGAATCTATTGACAAAGTTCATGCCACAACGATCTATATGGAAGGGCAGTTTTGTTGATGCATTCCTGTTGAGAAAGTTTATTTTTTGAATTCTCCAACTCCGGATGAGTTTGAGGTCTCTGGCACCTTGCCTTTTTTGAAGACTTTTTTTGTTGCGCCCCTCTCTCTAAAGGGCCAGGGTGACGGCTTTCTTGTGGTAGTAATTGCGAACTCATTCCATTTTTGGAGGATTCTTTCCCTGTTCCTGCGGCTGAGAAGCCTCAAGCTCCGCCCCCCTTACTCACCTCTGAATCTATAAAAAAGCCCTTTCCCCTTAATAATAAGGTAAGCTCCAGATTATTATGAANTTTTCTAGACTAGACCTTCGGGATTTTTTTAGGGTTCATACATGCATTGATCCAGTCGAAAAACCTGTTTCAGAGCGACTACTCCGCCTAGCGTATCTTCCTGCCCGCCCAGGGTTCTCTCTGCTCGGTTTCACAATCAATCCCAGATCCATCTATTTCAGGGAGGTCAAATTTTGNATTATGAAAAGGGAATTCCTAATCCTATCTTTCCTTGAAGCCTATCCATAAGGGCTAGAGAGGGAGAAACTTCTACAGCAAATTCAGACTAAACTCGATCACTGGNGTATCTTCCTGCCCGCCCGGGGTTCTCTCTGCTCGGTTTCACAATCAATCCCAGATCCATCTATTTGAGGGAGGTCAAATTCCGCGCTCTTCTAATTGCTTAGAAGGGTTCAAGAACCCCTTTACATCTACATCTAGGGCTCATCAAAGCCCTATTCTGTATATTCAGGAACAGGGCTATCAAATGGTCAACTGCGAAACCCATCAGGGTTAGAAATTCATATACTTTAACCCTCTATCGACGATCGTTCAACGAACTACTTTTGCGATGCGTGTCGCNGTAGACCCCTACTAGTAAAGGGCAAGCCAGCATCTTGCCCGGATTGGGAAGCAGAGGTGGGGGGTTGTCAAGTTTGTTTTGGTTTGAAGTAGGGTAACTTTGCAGAACCTTTGCTTGCGCCCTATTTGAGACTAAGGCAGGTTTGGAGCTGGGAATTTCTATATTTCTTTTTTGTTTCATATCTATAGTTTCGGATATCAATCGTATATGAAGAAAGAGATTGTTGACCTTAGTAGACTAATCTATTCATTGGTAGGGCATTTCCTCCTGTGACCACCTTTCCTACCAAAAAGCTAACCCAACCAAATCCGGGTTTTTTCTAGACTAGACCTTCGGGATTTTTTTAGGGTTCATACATGCATTGATCCAGTCGAAGAACCTGCTCCAGAGCGACTACTCCGCCTAGCGTATCTTCCTGCCCGCCCGGGGTTCTCTCTGCTCGGTTTCACAATCAATCCCAGATCCATCTATTTGAGGGAGGTCAAATTCCGCGCTCTTCTAATTGCTTAGAAGGGTTCAAGAACCCCTTTACATCTACATCTAGGGCTCATCGAAGCCCTATTCTGTATATTCAGGAACAGGGCTATCAAATGGTCGACTGCGAAACCCATCAGGGTTAGAAATTCGTATACTTTAACCCTCTATCGGCGATCGTTCAACGGACTACTTTTGCGATGCCTGTCACATGAAGAAGCTCAGCAAGCCTTGCAAGAAGTACATGCTTTCCTAATAATAGGGGCATAGTAATAGTGGTTTGCTGGGTTGGTTTTGCTCTCTACCTTCTCACGGGGGGATGGAAACAAGAGAGGTCAACTGGAGTGGAAGCCAAACGACGGGGCCGAGAATCTGTGATCGATCCGAAGAACCACTGCCAGATACGATTCTGCTCCCCCTTCGTACTACCAAAAAATGAAATTCTTGCCCGGCTTTCTTTCGGCTTAAGAAGGCTGCGGTGAGAGTGAGGATCACTTCGGAACTCTAGGAGAATGGGCGTTTTAGGGCGGGATCTAAAAGCTCTCCAACGTGTTGCGGAGCCTTCGGCCGTGAGAGGAGAGGGTCTTTTGGCTTCCTCAGGGCCGTGTGAAGCTTAGCTTGCAGCCACGTAATGTAATGATTGTTGTTCGTGGTAGGCGTAGGAGCTGGGCGAAGCGGTAGCGAAGCTCAGGCGGTAATGCAAGTGCGCGGTGAGCGTAGTAGCCCCCTCGGGCATGCTCCTTGTACAACCAAGCGAAGAGCTAGTGAGGGCCGGAATGGAATATCGTATGTAGTGTAGAATCAGATCTGAAGCTCTTTACTAGGGTTGGAACAAGCGAGGAACGAGTGACCACAAGCTCCGCTTAAGCGCTCGACATGCAGTTAGCTTAAAACATGTTCATCATGTGGCCGAGCGAAGCGCACCTGTGTGAAGCAGCCTAGCATCACTTTAGATAGGAGCAGAATGGATGACTTACAACTGAAAGTCAGTTCTCCGGGTCGATATATCGTACGACGTAATGGAGATCTTGATCTAGATCCGGTGGTTCGCAGAATTCGGGACCTAACGATGTTCGGTTCGTCACATGAACTGAACGGGAGCGGACGATTCCTCGCCTCCCCCTTTTCGGGGAATGGCTGCAATCACAAGCAAGTGATTGAATGAGTGGGGGGCCCCGAAAGCACATGCAGGATAAGCAGGTGTTTCAGGAGACGGTCTAAAAATGGGTCCGGTCCAGAAAGAGAACTCTTAACAAAACTAAGCTGGAGCTAATCAAGATCAATAGGAAGAGGAGTTAGCTAGGAATCTATTGACAAAGTTCATGCCACGACGATCTATATGGAAGGGCAGTTTTGTTGATGCATTCCTGTTGAGAAAGTTTTTTTTTGAATTCTCCAACTCCGGATGAGTTTGAGGTCTCCGGCGCCTTGCCTTTTTTGAATACTTTTTTTGTTGCGCCCCTCTCTCTAAAGGGCCAGGGTGACGGCTTTCTTGTGGTAGTAATTGCGAACTCATTCCATTTTTGGAGGATTCTTTCCCTGTTCCTGCGGCTGAGAAGCCTCAAGCTCCGCCCCCTTACTCACCTCTGAATCTATAAAAAAGCCCTTTCCCCTTAATAATAAGGTAAGCTCCAGATTATTATGAAAAGGGAATTCCTAATCCTATCTTTCCTTGAAGCCTATCCATAAGGGCTAGAGAGGGAGAAACTTCTACAGCAAATTCAGACTAAACTCGATCACTGGGCAGGGGGGGTTAGGAGGTCTTTTTGAGCGCATGTTTCTCATATCGATAAAGCGGGTTTCTTCTTCTTTTTCGGAAAGCCAGTCATACTATTCCACTTAGTAAGTTGGGGGGCGACTTTGTATAGTAGAGGTGCGCCGGACTGCCGATGNCGAAACCCATCAGGGTTAGAAATTCGTATACTTTAACCCTCTATCGGCGATCGTTCAACGGACTACTTTTGCGATGCCTGTCACATGAAGAAGCTCAGCAAGCCTTGCAAGAAGTACATGCTTTCCTAATAATAGGGGCATAGTAATAGTGGTTTGCTGGGTTGGTTTTGCTCTCTACCTTCTCACGGGGGGATGGAAACAAGAGAGGTCAATTGGAGTGGAAGACAAACGACGGGGTCGAGAATCTGTGATCGATCCGAAGAACCACTATCATATACAATTCTGGTCCCCCTTCATACTACCAAAAAATGAAATTCTTGCCCAGCTTTCTTTCAGCTTAAGAAGGCTGCGGTGAGAGTGAGGATCACTTCGGAACTCTAGGAGAATGGGCGTTTTAGGGCGGGATCTAAAAGCTCTCCAACGTGTTGCGGAGCCTTCGGCCGTGAGAGGAGAGGGTCTTTTGGCTTCCTCAGGGCCGTGTGAAGCTTAGCTTGCAGCCACGTAATGTAATGATTGTTGTTCGTGGTAGGCGTAGGAGCTGGGCGAAGCGGTAGCGAAGCTCAGGCGGTAATGCAAGTGCGCGGTGAGCGTAGTAGCCCCCTCGGGCATGCTCCTTGTACAACCAAGCGAAGAGCTAGTGAGGGCCGGAATGGAATATCGTATGTAGTGTAGAATCAGATCTGAAGCTCTTTACTAGGGTTGGAACAAGCGAGGAACGAGTGACCACAAGCTCCGCTTAAGCGCTCGACATGCAGTTAGCTTAAAACATGTTCATCATGTGGCCGAGCGAAGCGCACCTGTGTGAAGCAGCCTAGCATCACTTTAGATAGGAGCAGAATGGATGACTTACAACTGAAAGTCAGTTCTCCGGGTCGATATATCGTACGACGTAATGGAGATCTTGATCTAGATCCGGTGGTTCGCAGAATTCGGGACCTAACGATGTTCGGTTCGTCACATGAACTGAACGGGAGCGGACGATTCCTCGCCTCCCCCTTTTCGGGGAATGGCTGCAATCACAAGCAAGTGATTGAATGAGTGGGGGGCCCCGAAAGCACATGCAGGATAAGCAGGTGTTTCAGGAGACGGTCTAAAAATGGGTCCGGTCCAGAAAGAGAACTCTTAACAAAACTAAGCTGGAGCTAATCAAGATCAATAGGAAGAGGAGTTAGCTAGGAATCTATTGACAAAGTTCATGCCACGACGATCTATATGGAAGGGCAGTTTTGTTGATGCATTCCTGTTGAGAAAGTTTTTTTTTGAATTCTCCAACTCCGGATGAGTTTGAGGTCTCCGGCGCCTTGCCTTTTTTGAATACTTTTTTTGTTGCGCCCCTCTCTCTAAAGGGCGAGGGTGGCGGCTTTCTTGTGGTAGTAATTGCGAACTCATTCCATTTTTGGAGGATTCGTTCCCTGTTCCTGCGGCTGAGAAGCCTCAAGCTCCGCCCCCCTTACTCACCTCTGAATCTATAAAAAAGCCCTTTCCCCTTAATAATAAGGTAAGCTCCAGATTATTATGAAAAGGGAATTCCTAATCCTATCTTTCCTTGAAGCCTATCCATAAGGGCTGGAGCGGGAGAAACTTCTACAGCAAATTCAGACTAAACTCGATCACTTGGCAGGGGGGGTTAGGAGGTCTTTTTGAGCGCATGTTTCTCATATCGATAAAGCGGGTTTCGTCTTCTTTTCCGGAAAGCCAGTCATACTATT
>CAUOFW020005057.1:3728147-3730647 GCA_963454935.2 Ilex paraguariensis
TCGTCCCTCAACCCTCGAGTCACTTGCGTCCCTCTGCCATCCGCTCATTCCCTATCAAACTTGCACCTTTATAAGTAAGCCTCACTCGATCATAAAAGGTCTGCCCACCCCAACTAGCGATCCATAGTATATCTTGTGATGATTCATGTATAGAGATTGAGGCTCAACTATGGCAACAAACATTAGCTAAGGTACAATGAACTTGTTATTCATGATGTGTTATTGGCCACAAAAGAATCTTTCTTTTTTCATGCTCCTAACTCTGCTGAAAAACGTAAGGGCGCTAAAAACCTTACGTTTTTCAGCAGGCTAGCGCGCCCCTGCGATCAAACTAAAGCGCTAACACCCTATCTATAGTATAGTAATGGGCATTTTTCATTTAATAAGGCTCGCCCTTATAGCTTAGGGGGCGCTCACATTTTTTGGCTCCCTTCGCTCCACTAGCCTTGATTGGTGGATGGAAGTACCAAGGTGCAACTGGTGGTATCGTATATAAGATCACGGCTGCATTTAGGAGTGATCTTTCCCATTTCTTAAAGCCGGTGGTGATCTCACTTTCCAAAGAGAGTCTCAACATGGCGCTATACACCTAGCTCCATAGCGGAGCTAGTCACTGGCTACAGGGCGACCGACCCACCGGACCGGAGGCGGCCGGGAATTTGATGTAAAAAGGACCAACGACGATGAAAGAGGAGAAGGAGTAGGAGTAGGAGCTAATTCCGAATGATTACGAGATAGATTTGGATCTGTTTGAATGAGACAAAGCCAAGAGGGGAGAGCACTTAGACAATTCACTTTGAGTACAGGGAAGTCTGCTGGTAGGAATTCCTCAGGGCGTATTACGGTTTTTCACCGAGGGGGTGGATCGAAGCGATTGCAGCGAAGAATTGATCTGAAACGAAGCACTTCGTCTATGGGCATTATAGAAAGGATAGAATATGACCCTAATCGTTCTTCTCGAATCGCTCCAGTACGATGGATCGAGGGGGTGCAGCTAGGCCGCCAGAGGAAATGCAACACGATAGAAGAGTTCGCTCCGCCGCGTAAGATCTTCGAATCTACCACGACCACCATCCGCGGTCCATTTTTGTTTTCTTCCCTGCCCGGGAAGGTGGATCAAAGAAAGGTAGCTTGCTTCTCTCCTGGACTGATGGCGGCTTATGTAGTGGTCGACCTTCCTACCAGAATGCCTCCTTGGTCGAAGAGCATCAAAACTAGTAAGGGCGCAGGAAGTTAAAAAACTTGCGCGAAGGACGTTTTCTTCTCTGCCCTATCCTCTCCAAAGGCCAAGGGAGAGAGTGCATCCCTTTCCTTTGGTAGCTCTTTTGCTTTCCCAAGGATAGCGGTAGCTGGGGCAAAGCTCGCTTTCTTCGCTCCGCGAATGAGAGAGAAAGTCAGAGGAAAAAACACGTTTTCTCTTTGCGAGATTCGAAAGCGGAGAACACTTTGGGTACATAGGATCAAACGTAAAGCAGCGCTTTCTTGGTAGAGTTTTAGGCGGCAAGAGACTTTAGGGCTTGTTGGAGCTACTAAGCATAACGAATCGAACCCGAAGACGGATCAAGGTAACTTGCTTGCAAATCCGATATGCAAAGGGCCGAAGGATGGAACGTGCAAATTCGATCATGCACCTGTCGTGTGACCCGTTGGTCCTAAGCAATGTCTTACGCAAAGCGACCCACCTAGAAAGAGCTTTCCTTTATGTTAGGGGGGCACTCAAATGGAACTTCAATCGGATGTGAGTATCAAATCCCGCCGTTGAGATGTCCAGTAGATTCCTGGGCCTTGACGAATGGCTGGCCACCTTTTACCGTTAGAAGAGCAAAAGGCCCGGGGTATAGCAGGATGAACCAATGTGAATGAGTGTAAGCTTTGTTGCCCGAACACGATTGGTGATGACCACACTAGGTGCTACTGTGGTAGCAAGAGAGGCCAAACGGTGACAATTAAGAGGTTGTCACTGAGCATTCCTAGTCACAAGGGGACTAAAGTTANCCGAACACGATTGGTGCTGACCACACTAGGTGCTACCGTGGTAGCAAGAGAGGCCAGGCGGTGACAATTGAGAGGTTGTCACTGAGCATTCCTAGTCACACGGGAAGAGAGGTCAAATGGCAAGGCCATACGCCCGTTTGGCTCCTCGCGGAGTATAGCTCACATCCAAACATCTGATTGGGGAACGGGGCAACGCCCATGAAGCTCCGGCGGAAAGGGAAGGCCTGCCAGGCCATATGCCCATGGGTGTAGGATTCTTCAAAAAAGCGCGGGCTGACTCGGAGACCTAGGACCTTGGCTTAGCAACGAATGAAGGGAAGCTCGAAGAGCTTTCTCTGCCAGTGNGATTCTTCGAAAAAGCGCGGGCTGACTCGGAGACCTGGGACCTTGGCTTAGCAACGAATGAAGGGAAGCTCGAAGAGCTTTCTCCGCCAGCGGCTTATGTAGTGGTCGGCATTCTATAAGCGACTTGTCGAGTCTACGAAGCTTTGCTTCTTGTAGTCGG
>CAUOFW020005057.1:3735647-3738898 GCA_963454935.2 Ilex paraguariensis
GAATCCGTATATGTTGTTCAGGTCAATTAGAAGGTGCAGAAATAGTTAGAACTGAATGCGGAAAGTATGGAAAAACATCTCGTAATGTATTTCACCAGAAAATCGATTATGCTCCTGCGGAAGTATCTACTCGTTACGGAATCTCAGGTGTCAAAGTGTGGATTTCATATAGTCAAAATAAAAAGGGACGTGCTATATCCGAAACGTACGAAATATAGTAAATATCGTAAAGGCAGATGTAGTAGGGGTTGCAAACCGGACGGTACACAACTTGGTTTTGGAAGATATGGCACTCAAAGTTGTAGAGCTGGTCGTCTTTCATATCGAGCCATTGAAGCAGCGCGTCGGGCTATAATCAGACAATTCAATCGTGCTATGAGCGAACAATTCCAANAAGGCAGATGTAGTAGGGGTTGCAAACCGGACGGTACACAACTTGGTTTTGGAAGATATGGCACTCAAAGTTGTAGAGCTGGTCGTCTTTCATATCGAGCCATTGAAGCAGCGCGTCGGGCTATAATCGGACAATTCAATCGTGCTATGAGCGGACAATTCCGAAAAAATGGTAAGATATGGGTAAGAGTTCTCGCAGATCTCCCTATTACCGGGAAACCTACAGAAGTCAGAATGGGAAGAGGAAAAGGAAATCCTATGGGTTGGATTGCTCGTGTGTCCACGGGACAAATCCATTTGAAATGGATGGTGTGAGTTTGTCAAATGCTCGACAAGCCGCTACATTAGCGGCGCATAAACTATGTTCGTCAACCAAGTTTGTTCACTGGTCATAAGGTAATTAGTTAGTGGGGAAAAATCGGGCCGGGATTCTAAAAAATTAGGCGAAGTGTTTGTTCCTGAACGACGGAAGTGGAAAGACACTAAGGGAGAGGGATATACTCCATTATTTTTGTAATCGCCAAAATTGTACGGCTTATNTTTGTTCCTGAACGACGGAAGTGGAAAGACACTAAGGGAGAGGGATATACTCCTTTATTTTTGTAATCGCCGAAATTGTACGACTTGTTCCAGGCGTACGACCCTGATACGTTAAGGTTTCATTCTGCCGGCCCGGTTTAGAAAGTGATAGTAGTAATAATAAATAAGAAAGAGAAGAGCTAAGATTCAGGAAAGGAAGCTTTATGGGAAAAAGGAGGAAAAGTATGTATGTAGAAAGAGATCAGTCTCTATCCATCCCCTCTCTCTGTAGGGCTGAGGACATAATTCTTTCTTTCGGGAGGAGGGGAGCACTTGACATTTATTTTCCAAGGGGGCAGGCCAACCAGCGAAGAGATGGCTTATGGAGCTTACTCATCAAGGGACGAAGGGGGGTTAGTTGGGGGTCCTGGGGCCTTGTCTCCACACATCTCCCCCAGAGCCTTGAAAACCTCCTCTTCCTCAAAAGGCCTTTCCAACCAATCACACATCTCCATAGGGATGCTTTCAAATTAGACTCTGTCTAGCGTCGGTCGAAACGAATGCAGTTCCACGTAAAGCTCTTTATAGAACTTTTCGACCGCTAATCAAATCGCTTCCTCCTCCTCCAGAACGACCCCTTCTACCTCAAGTCTAGATATGATGTTTACCCTTCTTCTCGTGTTTGCTATTCGATGGGAAAACTTTGTGTTCTTATCTCCCTCCCTTAACCACGTCATTCTCGACTTTTGCCGCCAACTAATCTTTTCTTTTTACTTGTTTGGGGCTAGCCTCCTTCATTCTTCTTTGGCTGATACTCTCAGAGCTATTTCTACTGATGATAGAGGTCTTGATTCTTCTATGCGGTCTAGGTACGCAATTTCCTCCAAAGCTTCCATTTTTTTCAAGTCCACCCTCCCAAACTGCTCCTTATTCCACTTCCTCTTTCAAGGCTTTAACCTTCAACCAAAAGACGTGGCTTGCTTTCTCTTGAAACGAAAAGCAAGGGCGAATGGGTCCAAGATGGGTTTAAGAAGTGCTTCCTGCAAGACGTTGAAAAAATGCTCCTCCTCCTATTCCCTCTAAAGCCGAGAGTTGGAACCTGTCCAATTTAGAAAGAGAAGGGCATTCTTGGTTGTTTGTACAAGTGAACGCTGCCCCATTTACAAGTAAAATCCACCAACGAATTTCTCCCCACAAATGAAGAAAAACGCCTCATGCTTGCTGTAATTCGGCTTCCTCCTAACTTCTTAGCCGAGAATCTGAAACCATTGAAATCACCTCCTTCGAATTAAAGAACTTGAGGGGGTAAACAAGGTAAAGTAGCTTCCTTCGCACCTTCACCTCGTAAACTCAGTAAAGCTTTACTAAACAAGCGAGAAACTTGATTTTGAGAAAGAAGGGGGCGCACTACGGCATATTCAAAAAAAAAAAAAACTCTCTCATGTGAAAGTATATAACTAACAGACTATGATTCTTTTTTTTACAACTTGATTGAATGGAACAGCGATCTCAAGCAANAAAAAAAAAAACTCTCTCATGTGAAAGTATATAACTAACAGACTATGATTCTTTTTTTTACAACTTGATTGACTGGAACAGCGATCTCAAGCAAGGCTCAATCAACTAATACGCTTTGTTTGTCGTCTCCCTTCGGACGTACCCTAGGAAAGAACAACAAGAGTCGCCTCCCCCGAGAACAACTTGAAAGCAACAAGCCCTTCCTATTCTAATAAGTGGGATTGCTTTTCCCTGAGAGACAACTTCCCAAACCATAAAGAACTAGACGCCCCTACCCTATCTGATTAAAGNTGGGATTGCTTTTCCCTGAGAGACAACTTCCCAAACCATAAAGAACTAGACGCCCCTACCCTATCTGATTAAAGCTAAAGGTGAATTGCTTTGGGTTGTATTGATTTGTGTTGACTTGAGTTACCTAAGTCAGGCACATTTTCCATTACCGAATAATGCCTGCAGTACGAGTACTTGTGCAATAAGTCAGATAGATATTGACACAGCGAGTACATATATTAACCCATAAAAAAGACTAGTGNTGGAGCCCTATTAGCTTTTTTAGTAAGCCCTTTCGATTATTAGTAGGGACATTAAGTGAGATATCAATTCCTTGTCTTCAAGTAAGATAGAAACCTATTCCCTTTATGACCTAAAACAAGCTAACCTCCGCATTTGGATTCCTATTAAGGGCAAGAGTGAGACTTGTCTATTCCTACTAAAGGAAAGAGAAGAGTGACTTAGCTACCAGAGCAAAAGGCCAGAAGGAATCCTTTACTTACCTCTAGGAAAGATCTCTACTTACGAGACTCTTGAACTTGAAGGTGGGC
>CAUOFW020005057.1:3739312-3776812 GCA_963454935.2 Ilex paraguariensis
AAAAAAAAAAAAACTCTCTCATGTGAAAGTATATAACTAACAGACTATGATTCTTTTTTTTACAACTTGATTGAATGGAACAGCGATCTCAAGCAAGGCTCAATCAACTAATACGCTTTGTTTGTCGTCTCCCTTCGGACGTACCCTAGGAAAGAACAACAAGAGTCGCCTCCCCCGAGAACAACTTGAAAGCAACAAGCCCTTCCTATTCTAATAAGTGGGATTGCTTTTCCCTGAGAGACAACTTCCCAAACCATAAAGAACTAGACGCCCCTACCCTATCTGATTAAAGCTAAAGGTGAATTGCTTTGGGTTGTATTGATTTGTGTTGACTTGAGTTACCTAAGTCAGGCACATTTTCCATTACCGAATAATGCCTGCAGTACGAGTACTTGTGCAATAAGTCAGATAGATATTGACACAGCGAGTACATATATTAACCCATAAAAAAGACTAGTGGGAAAGCACACAAAGCCAACAACACTCTTAATATAGCTATCACCTTGCTGAGCTTGAAGCCTTTTTTTGAATCCTAAAATGCTCTTGCTCCTTGATTTCACATAAACAGCGGAAGGATTTATATCCAACCTAAACTATCTATCCTTAGAAGTAGGGCAAAAGAAAACCTACAAAGGGGGACATCTGGAATTCATTGAAGGAAGAATATTACTATATGGGAAAGTCAAATATCTCTTAATAAAGAAGCAAAAAATCTTAATAAGAAGGAAAAAGAAAAATTCTAAGACACCCTTTGCCGTCTGCTTGGAAAGAAGAATAGATTGATTCACCTAGCTGGGAAGACGGAAAGGACAGAGATATAAAGCAATATAGCCTGCTCGGAAAAGAAAGCGCATTGCACATCGCATCGCATACCGGATATCTCATACCTACTTGAGAAAGAGTATCGGATATCGCATATCGAAGACACCTGCCCCTAACCTGTCCTATCTTAGAAAACTATATCATCAAAAAAACACGAAACGGATATGGGGTTTCTTACCGCTGACTTGCTTCTAGGCTTACGGTGAAAGGCGCATCGCATGGGTTCCAAACCTTGTTGACTACAAGCGTTGACATACCACCGTTTGACTTTTCTTTCTTAGGGCCCGTTCGCGGCGCACTCCTATTCTCTCAACAAAGCTTCTTTAAAGGGAAGCCCTTTCTATCCCGCTTCCTCAAACATGGACTTGCATATCTATCTCTTACTCAAGCAAAGCAAGCTATTACTAAAGCAAGGCCACTAATAAGAAATAAGAATAGCGCTCTCGATGTCCTCTGTTACCTTTTGCTTCCTTGCTTTTATGGCGAGCTTCCCATTACTCATCTATAGGGCACGACACGGCAAGAAAGATTCATTACTAACTGACCATAGAGAGGGAAGGTTCTTTACCAACACCACTCTAGCGAAACTGACAACTAATAATCATAATGGCGCTTCCCTTGCCTCTGTTATTTGGGGGTCATATGTTGACTCTCTCTTTCCTGCTCCCTCATACACGGAAGACATCCATCCTTTTGGAGCCCTATTAGCTTTTTTAGTAAGCCCTTTCGATTCGATTATTAGTAGGGACATTAAGTGAGATATCAATTCCTTGTCTTCAAGTAAGATAGAAACCTATTCCCTTTATGACCTAAAACAAGCTGACCTCCGCATTTGGATTCCTATTAAGGGCAAGAGTGAGACTTGTCTATTCCTACTAAAGGAAAGAGAAGAGTGACTTAGCTACCAGAGCAGAAGGCCAGAAGGAATCCTTTACTTACCTCTAGGAAAGATCTCTTTACTTACGACTCTTGAACTTGAAGGTGGGCGGGAAGTAGATATTCACTGACTTAGAGCTTGTCAAGTGGAGCCTTTGGAACCTTTACATCTATAGGGGCTCCACAGGAGGGAAGAGATAAAATGAAGACTATTCGCCCAGAGGGAATTAAAGCAACTTATTTCCCCCTTTGGGAAAATATAATGAACTTGGTAAGAGCTAAATAGAGGAGGAAAGGAAGAGATTTAACCCCCTATCTATAAAGATTAGAAGTTGGGTTCCAAACCTTGCTTTTCTCTGGAATTGAGAATCTTTCCTCTGATTACAAGCAAGATTTTTTAAGAATTGGAGGATCTATGGAACTTGAATTCAAGGCTTGCTATAAGGCCTGCATGCAAGTCTTGAATAGATATTTAATACACTCCCAAATCTCCTGAGTTACAGCGAGCGCAGTTTTCTGCTTTCGCGGTCGAATCTACGATCCTCGACCATCTTTCCCTTCCGACTATGCAAATTCACCCCTATCTCTAAAGGGGCTTCTAATTGTTTTCTTTTTTTTTCCAATGTTAAAAGGAACAATAGAAGAAAAGGCTACCCAGCCAAGGAAATTGACAAAAATACATTCTTTCTCGGGGGACCATGCTCTCGGGAGAAAGTAGTGATGATTGCCTCTCAATGGAATTCCTTTTCGGGGGAGATTTCTTTGAGAAGAATGTGATTTCAAGATAAGAATTTAGCCAGATTCAGAATCAACATTAGAGAACCGGATCTTATGGATTATCCCCCCTTTCCCCTTTCTCTAATAATAAGGTAAGCTCGTTGGATCCTCCTCATCCTTGGAACTAAAAAAAAGAGTTTGAACTTTCTTCGTCTTCTTCTTTGTCCCCATTTCCAGCTTCCTCTCCTTCAACTTTTTCTTCCCCCCTACTTCTTTAAGGCTGGTCAATTTCCATCCCCTTTTTTTGACTTTTCCCTCCTTATCAGAAATGACTGTTATTGGTGTCGTAAGGCGACGCAATCCCGGTGTCTCGTTACNCTTTTTTTGACTTTCCCCTCCTTATCAGAAATGACTGTTATTGGTGTCGTAAGGCGACGCGATCCCGGTGTCTCGTTACTTTGACCCCCCGTCCTCCTCTCTCGTTCTTCATGGCCTAAAAAAAATGGAATATATATATTTCAAGAAATGGAAAAGAAAGCATATCAAGCCCAATGTTGGGATTGAAGGCTTATATGTAGTACCTTCACCCCTTCTTGTCTCGGGATCTTGAATCCTTTCCTCTCCTTGACTTGTATTAGTAGGGCGTTCTTCATCTAAAGGCTCTTCATATCATGAACTTGTCCAAGTCAAACTCTTCTTGTTGCGGGAGAATGTTCTGGTAAGCTCGTCAGGTGCTGGCGTAAGTAGTAACTCCTACCGTTGCTAAAGCTTTCTCTTTAAGGCTTTTCACTGCGATTATCGTTATTCAAGTGNGGCTCTTCATATCATGAACTTGTCCAAGTCAAACTCTTCTTGTTGCGGGAGAATGTTCTGGTAAGCTCGTCAGGTGCTGGCGTAAGTAGTAACTCCTACCGTTGCTAAAGCTTTCTCTTTAAGGCTTTTCACTCCGATTATCGTTATGAAAGCGGTATCACAGAGAATCTTTCCTTTCGTCCTTCTGGCAAGGGTTTGAAGAGGGGCTTGGTAGCTAGGAAAGTCAAGTCAGGGAGGAAGGCGCTGTACTATTAGGCAAGTAGCGGTTGTAGTCTCGGCTTTCTTCTAGCTTTGGAGATTTTTTAATAAGACATNGTTTGAAGAGGGGCTTGGTAGCTAGGAAAGTCAAGTCAGGGAGGAAGGCGCTGTACTATTAGGCAAGTAGCGGTTGTAGTCTCGGCTTTCTTCTAGCTTTGGAGATTTTTTAATGAGACTTTAGGATTCAAAAAAAGGCTTCAAGCTCAAGTGCAAGCTGAGTAAACTTGTTCAGCTTTACTGCAAGTCTAAAGAAAGAAAGGGAGGGGCAAAGTCCACTCGCTATTAGCTCGCTTAAATCTCTCCACTCGCATAGTAAATAGCACTCACCCTAATCAAATCCAGATCTTGTTCCTTTGCGAGCGGAAGTCAAAACAAATACCGAGACTCCTTTCTTTTATGCCTTATTAGTTATGAAAGTGGTTTGTTTGTACTNCCTTATTAGTTTAGTTTAGTTTAGTTTAGTTTAGTTTAGTTTAGTTTAGTTTAGTTTAGTTTAGTTTAGTTTAGTTTAGTTATGAAAGCGGTTTGTTTGTAATGAAAAGGAAAGAGAAGGCGGCTGTAGAGATAGAGTCTTTACGGGCAATGAAAGCGGTAGGGCAAGTGAAACATTCTATCTTTGTCAGGCTTAAGGTAAAGGGCATGAGAGAAAGAAAGTTCTTGTTTCTGGGCATATCGATAGGGATAAGAGCAAGCGGTAAGTGAGGCAATTCTTTTCGGTAGTGGATCAGAGTCAAATATCTCTTTTTAGAAGCGAAGTCGTAACTTATACCATTCGAAAGGCGCTCCAGTCCTTATGGATAAATAGATAGAACTGTTGTTTCTTTGCGGTTATGGTAAGCAAGTCTATTAGTACACAACACTCGTTTATAAAAGGCGAATAACTTACTTTATTAACGAGCGTGAGAGCGATGAGCTTTGTCTTTTGGTTTTGAACTTCTAAGAGCTTTTAAGTCGGAACTCAAAGCTAGTGCGTTAAATTGTTGTAAGGCTATCGGATCAGAGAATTCCCTCTTTCAGTTTTGCTCACCCTACTTCTAAGGATAGATAGTTTAGGGAAAGCAAGTGCTGTGATGAGATCTGTCTTTCGGCTTGGTCGAGGACACCATTACCTTGTTGCTCGCATCGTGATCGATGTAGATTCTTCCTCTCTAGAGCCCCGACCGGTCTTGACTGAAAAGCTTTCAGACCCCTGTGTGAGCAAGTTATACTAGCAACTTGCTGTGTCATGTCCGTTCTCGTTACACATATGATATGGTACCTCTTTATCTTAAGATCTCTTTTGCTACTNTAGAGCCCCGACCGGTCTTGACTAAAAAGCTTTCAGACCCCTGTGTGAGCAAGTTATACTAGAAACTTGTTGTGTCATGTCCGTTCTCGTTACACCTATGATATGATNCTTTCGGCTTGGTCGAGGACACCATTACCTTGTTGCTCGCATCGTGATCGATGTAGATTCTTCCTCTCTAGAGCCCCGACCGGTCTTGACTGAAAAGCTTTCAGACCCCTGTGTGAGCAAGTTATACTAGCAACTTGCTGTGTCATGTCCGTTCTCGTTACACATATGATATGGTACCTCTTTATCTTAAGATCTCTTTTGCTACTGGTGCAATCACCTCTCACGAGGTTAAATCTGAGCCAATCTCTCTGGTGAAATGTCTGGGGTGACATGTGCATTCCGAAATATTTCCATCATTTGTTCCAATATCTCATTAAGGGGGTGCTCTTAAGTTAAAAGAAGACCTAAGATCGAAATTTGGGTGGGGACTTTGTTAAGCTGTTCAACTACATTCTATTCCCACCTCTAGATTTCCTTGAGAAAAACATCAGNAAGATCGAAATTTGGGCGGGGACTTTGTTAAGCTGTTCGGCTACATTCTATTCCTACCTCTGGATTTCCTTGAGAAAAGCATCCGTTTTTTCCTTCCCTTTTTTCTTTTCTTTATCTCTATCTGTTTTCAGGTTGTCTGGCTTAAAACATCTGTCAGAGCGAGTCATGTTCCCAATCTCATCACAATTTTCCCTTTCTCTCTTCTCCGTATCTATTTTATTAGTTCCAAGGGACTCTATCAAGATTGTAGACAGGAGGTGGTTGGTAAGGGATAATGATAGGTTGTGGTGCAGGCAGGGTGAGGGGTTGAGGAGGGATTTGAATCAAAACTAGATTTTGGGGTCAAGGGCCTCTAAGATTATGCTTCGCCCTGTCACAATTCATCCCTTACAGAGAGTGAAAAGCGCGCAACAGTCTAATTCGAGTTTTCGTGCTCCATCTAGTTCTTATAGGAATAGCAGTTTAGTGTGATAAGACTAAAGAAAGAATGGCAGTTAAGCTCCATNTAGGAATAGCAGTTTAGTGTGATAAGACTAAAGAAAGAAAGAAAGAAAGAAAGAAAGAAAGAAAGAAAGGCAGTTAAGCTCCGTTAACCTGGGAATTAGGGTTCTCCTAATCAAGTTACGTGTGCTAACTACTCTTCTTTTTGTGCTTGTGTCTTCGTCTTCTGTGTGACAACTGTGCCAAAGCCTCATCATTGATCGAGAAATCCCCTCTGGCTGATTCCCATGAACAGATAAGGCCAGAGAACAACAGATGGAGAGAAAGAATGAGTGTAGTTAAATGGATATGAGGCTGCCCCTTCCCTTGATATTGGGAGGGAAGTTCCATCTCATCTCCCTAGTTTAGTGCAGTCTTATGTGCCCCATTCCTTCCTCTTGCACTTTATAGGTTTGGTTCTTCGCTCGATTTCGACGAAGTCATGGTCTGAGGTCCGTCCTAAGTAATGCCCCATTCATATGGCTCCAAGCGTGTTGCCTTTCCTGGTCTTCCAGCTCAGCTGGCTACTTTCTCATTCGTGCCATTTGTGATTTTCCAAAAGCCTCTACCCCCCTATCNCCCATTCATATCATATCATATGGCTCCAAGCGTGCTGCCTTTCCTGGTCTTCCAGCTCAGCTGGCTGCTTTCTCATTCGTGCCATTTGTGATTTTCCAAAAGCGTCTGCCCCCCTATCACACACAATAAGGCGACCCTTGCTTGTCTTGACCCTCAAGTAAATAAATAAGCAAGCAACCTTGCATTTCTTCCAACTCAAAGAGGTGATACGCCTTCTTNCTATCACACACAATAAGGCGACCCTTGCTTGTCTTGACCCTCAAGTAAATAAATAAGCAAGCAACCTTGCATTTCTTCCAACTCAAAGAGGTGATGCGCCTTCCTGATTGTCCCCATTGAGAGATGCTGGAAGTTGCGAGAAGGTGGTGTCCCCATCCCAAGTTCTTTTGCTTTGGCCTCTTTCATGCCCGATTTCCTAGAAGTGGAGATGTCCCCGGTCAGTCCGATGGATTTCCTACCAACAGGGGACAGATGAACTGAACTCAAGAGCAGTCCTTTCATTCAATGATTTATGGGTTTGAAGATTATGCTTGTCACATTCATGCGAAAGAACTTCACTCTGGCACGGGCTAGTCATATTCATTCTCGTTATCAATCTGCTTATAAATCTGAAATTTGAGACTCTCTCTGATCTAGAAAGGAAAGAAAAAAAGTTTTTCTTTCTGAAAGCNCGTTATCAATCTGCTTATAAATCTGAAATCTGAGACTCTCTCTGATCTAGAAAGGAAAGAAAAAAAGCTGTTCTTTCTGGAAGCCCCCCCTATCAAGAGCCGAACCATCAGCGTTCATTGCCTGCAGGTCATTTCACCAATGTGTCACAGGTCAAAGGTGAACCCACCAGCTTCAATTGGTGTAGCCAACCACGTGTCAAAGGTAGCCGATTTGTTGAAAAGCAAAAAGGAAGGTCAAAGCATAGAGTCCTGTGAAGACGTTCTTTCACTCTTTGGTAAAGTGTTCGATCTCTAGGAAAGGCGAGCAAAGAATCAAAACCTTGCCCTTGATAAAAAGAGATTGTTGCTTTCTTCCAGTGAATAAGCAGGATCCATCCCTGTCCCCTGATTCTTCCCGCTTTGTTGAATTGAATAGGTTGTTCTTTCTCGATCCGATCTCCTAGAGGAAGTGAGTCGCGAATCTCCTTGTTATGATGAGCGGGCCTTCCTTCCTTCTATCTATTAGGTTTTCAATCCTGGACCTCTTTTTGTCCCTCAACTCCGTTAATCCCAACATTCGAGGTTTTTTGTCAGATTGTAATCTTTGATTCGGACTGTAANACCTCTTTCTGTCCCTCAACTCCGTTAATCCCAACATTCGAGGTTCTTTGTCGGATTGCAATCTTTGATTCGGACTGTGAAACCCAATCAGAATGAATGTTGGTATTGCGCTTGCATCGCCCATCCTCTTTCAATCTTGTACTAGAAAATACAGTACAGTTATTGAGCTTCCCCTTCCTACGGGATCCGAGATCGGGTAGCGGCTCATTATTCGAATAATTGAAAATACATAATATCAATAGAATAGCCCGCTCTTGGATCAGATGATCTTGATTGAAAGAGGCAAGCCCTTTGTAAGTGAAATAAGGGATGATATCCTGACTCTAAGAGGAAACCCGAGAGCATNTAGAATAGCCCGCTCCTGGATCAGATGATCTTGATTGAAAGAGGCAAGCCCTTTGTAAGTGAAATAAGGGATGATATCCTGACTTTAAGAGGAAACCCGAGAGCGTTTAGGATTGAATCTTGAATCTTGGCAGAGTTAGCCCAGAAAGACAGATCCTGATATCAGCGCTTACCTCAATGGTGGGAGAGAGAGGGATGGCTTTTTGCCTTATTCACAACATAGGACGGAAGGAACAAAGACTATTTACTTTACAGGTCGCTTAATAGTGTGATAGTGAGAGAAGTTCGTCCCTTACGTAATTCCATTCGGTCAGGAATAGCAAGATGAGGAAAGAGTCTTAATATATGTAAATAGTCTTACCCTTGCGCTTAGCAACAGGAAGACTAAGGGTAGCTATCCGCCTTCATTCTTTCACTTACTGGACCGGATAGTTACGTAGGCACTTGACCTTTAGTCTCAGGTTCAAGTCTTAGTTCTGCTTGAATTGTACTCGCTAACGAAAAAGTAGTTGTTTTCTCTAAGTCGATTCCAAGACCTTTTTTTCGATTGGGTATGAGATTTGCCTTACTCGATGAGAGTACCGCTTGCTANTGTACTCGCTAACGGAAAAGCAGTTGTTTTCTCTAAGTCGATTCCAAGACCTTTTTTTCGATTGGGTATGAGATTTGCCTTACTCGATGAGAGTACCGCTTGCTAACGAAAGTCGTTTGTCTACTAGCTAAAGTTTTGATNCTCAGGTTCAAGTCTCAGTTCCGCTTGAACTGTACTCGCTAACGGAAAAGCAGTTGTTTTCTCTAAGTCGATTCCAAGACCTTTTTTTCGATTGGGTATGAGATTTGCCCTACTCGATGAGAGTACCGCTTGCTAACGAAAGTCGTTTGTCTACTAGCTAAAGTTCCGCTTTCCTCTATCTTCTATTCTGCTTGGCTTGCAACAAAGAGCTTGACTTTCAAGTAGTACTTCCCAGAACAATCAAAGAAGTAGCTTTTCTTCGAGTGCTGAAACTGTACGCATCTCCCGACATTTCACGAACGGTTTTCTTTCTCTAAGCTAAGTAACTTGACTTGAACAAAGACCTTCTTACCTTTAGGGCTTTCCCAACTGCCTTTAAAAAAAATGGTAAGCTCTTGCTCGCGCATTTAGGCTCTTCCCGGTTAGCTAAGGAATGAATAATTCAAAAGTCATTCATAGCAAGGGCAGTGAGCTTCTCTCGCTTTCTTACTATTCTTAGGAGGAAGACAAGTAGTGGACTGTACTGGGAATCTTAGTATCCTGTCTCTTTGGCTATTAAAGATATATATCCCAATAGTAACGATATTCATCACCTCTGTTACAAAATTCATGGTCAATCCGTTTTCGGGAAGACGATTCAGTGCATCAAATCAAAGAGACGATTGAAAATACCATTTGAGCTAGCCTTGTGATAAAGGAGAGTTCCAAATCATATTGAGGAAGAATCAAAGTCTTATCTGTAACCAAGAAACCTTCTCTCGTTAACAACCCTGATGCTACACATGTGTCATATATACGCGTGTAACATGTGAATATGTTCATTCACATGTTCACATCAGTGGTAGCTTGACCAAACAACAATTTATCCCTTCTCTAATAGCACGTCTCATTCATGTTCAAAGCAGACTGTCTTCATGCTCAATCAGTAGCAAGTTGACTTCATCCCCGGGGACCAGTCCAGCAGAGGACCCTTTGGACGGAAACGACTCTGTTATCTTGCATTCCTCATTCGCATTAGAGACAAACAAGCTTTCTTATTCGAAAAAGAGCTCTAGAAGTTCAGCACCACACGACCAGGTTCTCTCATCTCTTAATTAAGATATTTAGAAATCGAGAATCGTGAGACTCGCCCAACCTAGTAAAGGGGCTTGAATCGGTATTTTGTTTAGGGATAGACCCTACTAAAGAAAGGATGAGATATAGCGTTAACTCTACTTGTTGGTATTCGTTGGGATGNGGGGCTTGAATCGGTATTTTGTTTAGGGATAAACCCTACTAAGGAAAGGATGAGATATAGCGTTAACTCCACTTGTTGGTATTCGTTGGGACGCATGCTTGGCTAAGAGTTCTAACTGCTCTAGTTGAGACTGCTGCTAGCTTTCCAGCTACTGGATCACTAAAAGCTAATAATAGGGATCAAAACCTCACTGTCCTTATGAGTGGTAGTTATACGATTTCAATGTGTTAAGCATAAAACAAGCCTTAGTTCTTAGCCTGGATCCAACTCCTCTATGCTAGTTCCTTCTCCCTCTCTTTTTCGATATGGCAAGAAGACGTAACGGAACAAAGCCTTTATAGGGGACCAGGATAGTAGTTAGCCCTCTTGCTCTTAGATTACTCCTTTGTGTAGTAAGGATTCAAATCAAATGAATTACATCTAAGAGCTACAAGCAAANGCCTTTATAGGAGACCAGGATAGATAGTAGGTAGTTAGCCCTCTTGCTCTTAGATTACTCCTTCGTGTAGTAAGGATTCAAATCAAATGAATTACAACTAAGAGCTACAAGCAGATAAGCATAGGATAAGTAGTAACTACCTATAGAAGACTGCTTTCACTGGCCTTAGAAAACTACCAGCACAGGAAGGAAGGGAAGGGCTGTTCTGATGAGTCCTCGACAAGAACTTAAGGAGATGGAGCCCTATCAAGTCAAGTTAAGAATTCCTAAAGAAAGACCCCTTGTGCCATCCAGCTCTCCCAACCACAAAGAGAAGATAGCCTAGCATGCTCTAAACCTACAATCAACTAGCTACTTGCCTCAGTTGTCTCCTGAAAGAAGCGTGCAATCCGTCGTAGCTTATTCTCTCTATTCTGACTATTCCGTTCTACTCGACTTAAGGTTCGATCCCCCCATCGATCCATCCTTTCTATCTTCAAATTCTGTATCTAATAACATTTAGACATCTCCTTTTGTTGGGAAGTAAGGTACCTCGGCTGTCCAACCTTTATATCTCTTCCTTCTCAAGATAGGCTAACACGCGACTTATAGCANAAGGTTCGGTCCCCCCATCGATCCATCCTTTCTATCTTCAAATTCCGTATCTAATGACATTTAGACATCTCCTTTTGTTGGGAAGTAAGGTACCTCGGCTGTCCAACCTTTATATCTCTTCCTTCTCAAGATAGGCTAACACGCGACTTATAGCACTTTGAAGCTTATTGGGTAAGGGATCGTGTCCATCCATGAGGCTGATGAGTTATGTCTGGCGGCCATACTTTGATCACTCTATATTGGTATCCTCGACATCCCGATTTTCAGTGGGACATGGGAAGAGCATGTGCAAAGTCCCAGATCTGTTTCGGATGCCTGCCTTGAAGCACGAGGCTGAACTTGAAGAAGTGTGAATTCGCCAGTCCTTAGTATATCCAGGGTATGTTGGTTCAGGAGGACAACTAAGATCTGGAGTAGNCGCCAGTCCTTAGTATATCCAGGGTATGTTGGTTGAGGAGGACAACTAAGATCCGGAGTGGAGGCCATCATGAAGTGGCCAAGACCCAAGCCCTACAGAGGAATGAGTAAGGAAAGAACGTTGGAGTTTTGGTGGTGCCACCTGAACATTTCGAATTCTCCTGCAATTGCAACTCCTCTACGGAAGTGCACTCATCAGAATGAGGAAATGGTGTGGGGTAATGCTAAAGAAGGGTCCCCAGATGAGTTAGAGAATCATCTTTGTCATGCGGATTCTACCAGATCCCTTCCAGTTATCTTTCAAGCAATCGGAGGATCTTGAGCCAGTACAGTAAGTCTTGCTTCCTTCGGGGCTGTGGGAGCAGCGTTGTTGCAGGGAAAGCAACCTGTATGTTACCATAGTGACTTGGCTTTGGGGTGGTTTTCCGGGGCAGTCCTCAATTCTTCCACGTATGATAAGGCCCTGTACAGCCCAATTTAGTAAGGGAATAAGTGGGTGGAAATGCTACTTGAAAGCTCGGGAGATAAGCAGTGATTCATACTGATAATTGGCCATTGAAGTCTTTTCAAACGCTTCGGCAGGCCTAACAAAAGGAAAGAAAAATGAATTCCTTCCGATTGAAAGTCCATTAACTAACAACAACCGACACTTCTGGCTAAAATGTTATTTTTTGAACAGAGACAAGAAACTTCCATCTTTTTTCGTACTACTGGGACGGGAGTCAGTACATCCTTCTCTTTGTTTGACAATTTTGCTAGAAAGCTGAACAATCCTGAGAATGATTCTAGGGAGAAGGACAGGCCCGATCAAACCATGGATCTCCCCAAGTAGGATTCGAACCTACGACCAGTCAGTTAACAGTATACCACTATACTAATCAAATAAATGGTGGAGCAATTTCTTTTTTTTTTTTGCCTTGCCTTGCTTTATAGGCTTTTTCCATTATTTCTATCTCGCCCTCCTTATTGACAAAAACATAACGAAAAAAAATGGAATTGTAAATCCCTTTTTCAAAGTACTATCGCTGTCACTTTTGCTACCAGATCTAACTCCTCCACTCTTTTCTTTTAGCGCTTCAGAGGTATTGGAAAGAACTACCTCTCCCTTCATCACTTCTGCATAGGCTGAATTTTCATACTTCGGGTTTGGCTTCCACATACGAGTCGACCCCCGTAGCTTCGGTCCCGTATTGTCTTCAGCATCTTTCAACTATGAAGGACCTTCGTCTTCTCCTATACGCCCTTGTTGTGAATGTCGACCAGTCTTCCAAGGACTCTTNCAGCATCTTTCAACTGTGAAGGACCTTCGTCTTCTCCTGTACGTCCTTGTTGTGAATGTTGACCAGTCGACTCCTTCTTCGTACTGTTGAACCTTGTACACTGTTGAGAACTATCGCCCTGTGACAATTCTCTTCCCACAACAAAGGGCTCCACCACTCTTGAAACAGTCTTAGATTGACTAGATCTACTTTCTGCCTCCTTTGACTCTTCTTACTTGAGAAAAAGATGAACCTCGCCTCCAAGCTCCTGATTATCTGGCAGTATAGTCTCTGACGTCTTTCTAAGAGAGGAACNCTCCTTTGACTCTTCTTACTTGAGAGAAAGATGAACCTCGCCTCTAAGCTCCTGATAATCTGGCAGTACAGTCTCTGACGTCTTTCTGAGAGAGGAGCTACGGACAAAAGTGGATAATCAGGCCATTTTCCTTTATCATTTGACAAGATCTTTCATCACCCCCTCTTATCATCATAATGACATGCCAAAAAACATAGAAAAATGGGAAAATCAACTAAAGACCTCTAAAAATAAGAAGCTTGCCTTCACGCCTACACCCTTAGCCAAGTCATCATTCCTCAAACAGTCAATCGTTTGTCTCTCGATCATCTGTCTATCGCTTAGTCTTATAACGAATGGTTATATAAGCGGGATCGGGTTTAGAAGGATCTTTAACAATCCCACAAACCACAACCCCTTACCCGCCTTCGGTTGGAAAAGGCCGAAAGGCGAGACCAAGAAAGACGTGCCATCAAGTCCACCAAGAAACCATGGACCAGATCTCTCTGATCCAGATGAATCTTCTAGGATCAGACACCTAAAAGAGACACCTAATTGACCCACCAAATCAAAAATCTTCCATAGAAGACCGAATCGAACGAGCTCAACGCTCTTCCGATTAGCCTTCCATTTCACATTCACAACTGGCACATCAAAGAAGGCCTTAATGGATACCCATGGATCCAGTACCATAGTACCAATGACAATAACGCAGCCATTCCCGCATCCATGCAAGAAGCATTGACCACTCAAGGAAGTCTTTGACCCCAGGAGTAAGAAAAAAGTGCACCTGGATTTTGAATCTTGTGGTTTCATCTCTTTCCTTAACAGTTGGATGATGACACCTCGAAGATATGGGCTTAAGGGCAGGCCTCGGCCTAGCCACAGCTCTAGACAGCCATGACCAAATAGAGCTTTATTCCACATCACGAAGAGACGTTCAGCCTTTGCGGACCTACAGTCTCTAAGCGAGACCGTTATCGGTACCCCATCCCTCCAACCCTACAGAGGGTCAAAAATCGAGCACACTTATACTTGTGCCCAATAGCGACCAATCCATAAGGATGAAAGAAGTTGCACATCGATCGGGCTGATACCTGACTTAAGTCCTTGGTAAGCCCTTTCACTCTAAATCGCTTCGCAAACTCAGCACCTCCCGAGTCAGATATCAGAGACTTTTGGTAACTGATACTAACATTCAGTCGATGAAGATTTGCCTCATAGACTTTAGCAACAGAACTGTCAGCGATCACTACGTCGTCACCAAGTACTACGTACTTAGTGAAGCGGACACCTGGATAAACCCTTTCCGCACACTACCACACCACTATGTGATGTGAGAGTGCAAAGAGCGGCCATGAAGAGTAATACCCGAGCGGTTGTCCCGCAACAAAAGATACGGTCGACGGCCTACGCTTAACCCATGGAACTTCAAATAAGTTAAGCGCAAGTGCCAAACGCACAGATGAAGCGAACGACCGCACGAAAAATCATTTTAAGTGGGGTGGGTCTAGTTTAAAGTATAGATCCTGGTTCGGGTTGATTCATTGTACCACTTTATTCATATTTCGATGACAGGCGTTTAACCATAAGTAAGTGAACCAGATCAATTAGGTACGGTCCGACGTAAGTAAGCGGGGACAGCCTTTATCAGCAAAGTGGTCTCATAGCACTTCCCTCGGATTTAGCCAAGGAAGGCACAACGTTGATACACAGTTCATTGATAAATAAACCATGTCACAAGTTTAGCTAAGCAACTAGTTAGTTCAATCAGGACTGCCCTATTGCAACCTAGGGATCACCTGGTGAATGGTCTCAAGCAAGCATTAAGAAGTGCTCGTGTATTCCACTCTACCTCGAGAAGATGAGCTTGCTGAGTTGGAGATATGTGTATAGAGGCAGGAAGAGAGAATGGGAAAGATGGCCGAGTTTCAACAACTGAACCTAGCCCGAGGGAATGTAAGTGAACAAGGGGGGCAGTTGGCTCGTAAGCTCAATTTCTAAAATCATCGAATCGATAAGGGTCGAAATAGAAAAAAGAACAGCTTTTTAGGCGGGTTGAACACGCTCTTCGGGTCCCAGGTCATGATACCGATCAAACGTTTGATTTTTTTTTATGCCTGAAATTGACATACATCTATCTAAGTAGTGTTCGAGATTCAGATCAGAAGGCTCGAGAGACCTCTATCTAATAAGGGAGTACTAGGGTTGGTTTTCAACCCCTTGGTGATCCTTTTTGTCTTGTTTCCGCTCCTCTAGTAAGGTAATGGAATCGAATTAGGTTAGCTCTTTCTAGTCGGCCCCCTAAGCCTAATTCCTGAAAGAATGGAATGGTATTCGCTAGCCTTTCAACCATCGACATATCTGTTCCCCGATCCAAGAGCCCGATCCTTCCACACCCGAGCAAACCAAGTCACGCGTTGCAGGGCCTGCTCTCGCATTTCTTTAATTAGATCACTCCAGTTCGTGATCCGTGGAAGGCTTTGATCTTTTCTTCCTGNGCCCGATCCTTCCACACCCGAGCAAACCAAGTCACGCGTTGCAGGGCCTGCTCTCGCATTTCTTTAATTAGATCACTCCAGTTCGTGATCCGTGGAAGGCTTTGATCTTCTCTTCCCGATTCCTATACCATACGCATCCATCCTCATCTAGAGCAATACTGTGTCCACCTTCATGAACTAAGGGACATGCGCCAGTTTAAAGTCAAATTCCATAGCCACCCCAAAGATAATTATGAACCCAAAAGAGCAGGAGCAGGTTCGGGCCCATCTAGCTCAGCTTGTTATGGCGAGACAAGCAAAAGCCATCTTTAGGGCTGGCATTGAATGGTACACCCCCTTAGCTCAACTCTAAAAAGCTTTATACGCTCAATAGCGCGGTGTTTAAGGCAAAGAAAATGACTAGGGACGTAGGCTCTTTCCTAACACACAAGCTTCAAACTAAACTCGCAATAATAAAAACACAAAAAAGGCCACTCAGCGCGCTTTCAACGCTCGCCTATTGACTAGGGGCATTGAAGCTCACCTTATAAACGAGTAAAAAGGATGAACATANACACAAGCTCCAAACTAAACTCGCGATAATAAAAACACGAAAAAAAAAGGCCACTCAGCGCGCTTTTAGCGCTCGCCTACTGACTAGGGGCATTGAAGCTCACCTTATAAACGAGAAAAAAGGATGAACAGAATGAGTTTCATAATCAGTTGAAAAAGAACTAGCCAAGCTTCTTCACAAGCGAAGAAAGGGAGACGAGACTAGACGGATCTACTACAAGAGGTGAAAGCACTTTGTTGCTACTGGCTTTCAATCTCGATCTGCCAACTGTCAATCTAAAAGAGGCCTTGCTTCTTCATCCGTATTAGGATTTGCCTTGCTTGGTCAGGACTAAGTAATAAGCGACTAAAGAATCTGCCTTTAGCTCCATGGCTCTAGCTAAAAAGTCCAAAAGGACTAGTGTTTGACCACGATCCCTTCTTCTCCCGTTGCACACGCAATAAGCCTTAATTATGGAAACCCTTTCTCCACCCTACAACCCTGTACGTAGTCTATTTTCTTCTTTTTTTCCCCCTTATATGTGCTTGTTCATTGGATTGAAGTGCGCGATAGATGCTTCTGACCGAACTGCTCTTTGGTTTGACCTACATCGATAGAACACATCTTTGTTGGTGAGACAAGAGAGGTATTGGAAGAAAGTTTATTGGTGGTGATAAACAGCTATTTATAGATGAATATAAAGAATTTATACCTGAGAAAACTCAAACCCTTCAATGATCGACTTGAAAGTAAAGGACAAGTCAAAAGTTTTGACGGATGATGATGACACTCGAATGACAATAGTGAAGCAAGCACGCGGCATATGAAGTAAATGCTTTTAGTAGGTGTTCAGTAGGGTCAAGGAAGCGAATAGATGAAAGTGAGGAATTGAGTGGTTTATTTCAGTCTAACTTTGTTACTGTATCCCGGTCTCACTCGGACAACGTACTATCCTAGACCTCTGTCTATCCCGACATTGATAGAAATTCATAGTTAGGTTAGCCAGCCCGGTAACCTCGACAAGTGGGAGTAGCAATAACACAGGACCGTCAATCAATAAGATCAGTGACAAGAAAGATGGATTTTCTCCCTCTCAGCTCAAACCACTCCCAGGGAGAACGAAGTGAACAACTAAGGTTCAAGGATGAAGAGGATTTCCCAGAAAGAGCCGTAATAACCTCACTTGAGACCAAGAAGCAAATTCGGCAAAAGAGACCAGGATTCAGCAAGTCACATCTGATGTAGAACAGTTGAAAGAACAAGTGAAGGAGATAAAGTGCCTCATGGCAACCCTGGTCAAGACACAGAAACCCCTATGCAAGAACAATCCAGTAAGCTATCAGAACAAGGCAAGGGATTCCAAGATAACTATCCTCCTGTCTACAACAGCTTCACTGATTATGTCAACTCGCAGATGTCGACAATAGGTAGGGCGAGGTCATGGCAAGACCAAAAATCCCTATTTGGGATGAGAATCAATCCTAAGAAGCTCCCTGGAGAAAGGAAAGTCAATCTAGAACAAACATCTTTTTTCGGTGATCTTAAGGAATTCATCAATGATATGCAGCTAGGGCTAGGAGGAGATGGGAACAACGAAAGTTCAACCTATTGCCCATTTCATGGCTACAATTGTTATTGCATCTTGCGCCCTCAATCCCGAATTGGATTCCAAGGAAACGTGACCCAAATGTCAGATGCAAACATGGGGGCCCCNTGGCTACAATTGTTATTGCATCTTCCGCCCTCAATCCCGAATTGGATTCCAAGGAAACGTGACCCAAATGTCAGATGCGAACATGGGGGCCTCAGACACCCGACCAAACGTTGCGTTCACCTGGAAAGCAAGAGACAAATCAAGATGAGAGAGAAGTACAGGCTATCATGATTGGGCAACCTCCCAAAGGGGATTTCTCCAGGATTCGGCCGATCCATACAGCTCGCCAACAAGTCCAACCAATGCAATTGCAAGTCCAATCCAGGGCAACCGCTCAAGCTCAATCCACCCCAGTCAGATATATGGGAATAGAGGAGCACACCGAAAGTGTGACCCATTACTAGCCCTTCCGTCACAGTTGCTCCTAGAGTTGGTAGCAGCCAACCTCATCAAGCCTATACCACTTAGGTCGATACCAAATCCACCACCCAAGAATTTCACCCCAAACGCACGTTGTGAATATCACATGGGTGGAGAGGGACACTGGACTGATCAATGCTACAACCTTATCCCTCATTGATCAGCACCTCTAGGACCCATCCGTCAAAGGCCTCGTGGAAATCACTCCCCAAAAAATAAATTTTGGTACCACTGAGGTCATGCCAATAACTGGTAATCATTTTGTGAAGGCTTATCTGTGTTACATGTATACGCGTGTAACATGTGCTAATATTCTTTTTGAATTCACATGTTCACATCAGTTAGCTTGAACAAATCACTTTATCTCCCACGCTGATAGTACCCTAAACGTNGTGCTAATATTCTATGTGAATTCACATGTTCACATCAGTTAGCTTGAACAAATCACTTTATCTCCCACGCTGATAGTACCCTGAACGTCAAGCACAAGGAATGAATCTGATAATCAGCCTCTCGGAATGCGATCTCCGTTTCACCTCGTATTCCTCTAAGGTCGTACACCCGACTCTAGTAGAGCCTTTGGGGCCTTGAGCTACTAACAAGGATGTTAACTTCGAGAGCATGACGAGAGACAGGCTTATCCGACTCAATAGCTCGCGTTGTTCAGTCGAATGAATGTGAATTGAAACCTCTCCGAATGCTCCATCCGTTGCCAGTTGCCTTCACCTCCGGGTTCTCGGTCTACGACTCTTGGGGCAGAGCCTACTAATAACTGATACATAAAGGCGCACCGAGCTAATAGAGCTAGAGCTACTTAGACCATTCCCTTCTGGAATGGAGAGAAGGGCAAGCCAACTAACCTTTATGAAACTAGCGGTGCAGGGAAGGAGAAGAAGCTACTTCACCTAGAAGACTAGTATGTGCCAAAACTCACTTCTATTTATTAGACTGGACGCTACTATACGCATATGGTAGTGTTCCTGAGATTGTCATGGAAGGAATACTAACATTCTTCGCCTTCATCAAAGATGGTGGATCGTTATGTCTAAACTTCTTGGCGCCTCCCCTTACTGACACTCTAAGGCTAAGGTGGTGTCAATCAAGGTTCTCACATGAATAGACGTTTGAATATTCGCTTAGTACTTTCACCTTCGATCACTCGAATTCGTCGTTCACCTTCTCAACGAAGCCTACTCGAACTTCTCCCTGCCACCATACCTGAATGAAAGAAACGAATAGCTAGAAAAACAGGCTATTCCATCGTTGGCATAAGATGAACCGAGGAATCCAACCAAATAGGAATGAATAGCTATATATAAGGGGAACTGCTTGCATTGATTCAATTGATTGGAAGCGGTGGTTATACATACAGACAAATTNCGTTGGCATAAGATGAACCGAGGAATCCAACCAAATAGGAATGAATAGCTATATATAAGGGGAACTGCTTGCATTGATTCAATTGATTGGAAGCGGCGGTTATACATACAGACATAGTTTTCACTAGGGGTTTTTTCTGTCCTGAGGGTTGGTCGAAGCAACCTCACCAGAAAGCCACTCTTCCAGAGTCTCGTCCATCGTCTGCTTAGGCGACTATTTAATAGCCTTTAGCTCTGTCTGTGAGTTAGGCTACTCTACTACACTATACTATAGGCTCCTTCATCTTACTATACTATACTATACTATAGGCTCCTTCATCTGTTCTTTTTAAGAAAAACTCAACCTGGTTTCAATGAATCCCCAAAGAAGCCATGACCTATTTGATCCTTCAGCCTTCAGCATTGAGTCAAGAAAAGAAGAATTGGATCCGGGTGGAATCTTCACTTTCATGAGCAGGAGCTGGAGTTTAGGAATCGGGTGTAGATGCTGGCCATTCCATAGATGAGAAACCTACTGACCCACTAGTGGTTTTCTAAGGGGAGTTGATAAAAGACAACAGGTTCAAGACAAAGCGCACGGAGATGAAGCGAAAGCACAAGGCCAATTCTCATCAACTGAGAGCTCCACTCCAAGAAAGGGAAAGCAGCACAATCCGTTANGTTCAAGACAAAGCGCACGGAGATGGAGCGAAAGCACAAGGCCAGTTCTCATCAACTGAGAGCTCCACTCCAAGAGAGGGAAAGCAGCACAATCCGTGAGACCTATGAATGCTTTGAATGAGATCTATTAGGCCTTTGACCATTCCAAATCCATATAGAACAGTAGAGTCGAAGAGAAAGCGCCTTTGATTTCCTTAAAGAAGGAATCCACTGCGCCTTCATCAACCAAATGGGAATCCAGGTGAGAGCTGTGGCCGGGTACGAACGATGGGGCGTCGAGTTCTAGAAGTCTCATGTTCGGAATGTGGGAGAGCTCGGCTTGGGGACGGCCTAAGAGATTTTTGATAACCAACACGTAGCATGCGCTGGAAGGATGGATAGGGTCAACAAACTACTAGTGGCACTTTCCTAATCGAGATTCCTGTGGGCCGGTGGGCTTATGTACCTGATATTCATCTTAGTTCAGTTGCTTTCTACCTACTGCTCCTCCTGTTGCCTTTAATTGTGTCGAAAATGGTGCCTGTTGCATGTGGCGAGCGGGACAGAGGTCAGAGCCTATTCAAATAGAAAGATTCCTACCACCTGCTCCAACTGCTAAAAAGAGTGACGAAAGAAAGCGTTCAAAAGTGAGGAAAGAAGAGGATCTCCGTTGAGTTACAAGAGAAGAAGGTATAGTTACAAATAACATAGTGGATCGGAGGTCGAAGAGATCGAAGACAGAAGAGAACAAGAGCAGTGTTGGTTTTAGAGAGATGTTTTCTTTTTCAGAGCAGAAGTCAATGTCAATTTAGAGACCAGGGTTAATTAGTGGCCAGAGGTCAAGGGTAAGGGACGAAGGTGACGGTTCAGGTTGTGCCGGCGCCGATTCCTATAGTGACAAATGATTCAACAAGCTATCTCACTCGCAAAGCTAATATAGCCCGCACGTCGAAGGGGAAGCTTCGAGAAAAGTGGGAACGTTCTACTTTATATGAGTGGAACGAGTTACGAGCTTCTAGCTCTTTAATAACATATGTTCTTGTGATGCTTATTGCTAAAAATGAGCTAGAACTTTGACGATGAATTGGATAGGGACCTTTGATGCCTTGAGTTGATTACATGCAGTTATAGCACGTTTTAAAGAGCGTCGTCTAATATCAGTGATCATAGACCGAAGAGGAGATAGTGACCAGGCAGACGAGAGTGGACTTCGGAAAGCAAAGCTGACCTAATCTTTCGATTTTGATTGCTTAGCTTGAGAAAGGAAAGGGACAGATGGGCTAGTTTCCATAGACTAGTGAGTAAAGTTGACTCAATTATGACCAATGACCCGAGGTAATGCAGAGTGAGTTGACTGCCTTTCCAGTCCCAGTTGTTCCAGGAATGCCCGTTGCCCATTCTTTATACGAGACAGAGCAGAATGCCAGTGATGGTTGTGCCTGTGCCCCTTGGAAGGAGAAAATACACTTTGAAAGTCCTATGCCTTTCAAGAAATGAGTCCAGCTGCAAGGAGAAATAGACTAATTTAGTGAAATCTGGCATCTGTTCTTTTGAACGAATTTGGTGATAGTCCTTCCTTGGCTTCTGCTTGAGATTGGTTTGGTCGAGGTCGAGATTTTCTTGGTCTTCTTTTCTTTGTACCCATAGATCGGAGAATGTGAAAAGCTTTCTCTATCCGCTAGGTGCATCTCTTCCTTAACTCTTGTTGAGTAAGATGTTCTTCTTCTCTTATGAAAGCCACATCTTTTTCTTTTTTGACTTCTTTCTTCCAGTGGACGGACTCTCTTACTCTATTCCCTTTCTCTCTTTTGCCGAGTCTACCATATTCCTTATTCTGAGGGCTTTGTTTATTAACTTGCTTAATGCATAGTGGATCAAGAGAAGACTATTGAAGTGCTTGCATGCTTCCTTTAAGCTTGCTTTGGTACCGGACTACTTTAATTCATCAATAAGACTTTCGAAACACAACTCTATAACTTGGTGCTGGCCTATCGGACTACTACTAGCTTGAATTCGCTCAGTAGAGTACTGGCTTCCTTGCCTTAATGAATGAGCTTTCAGTGCATGCTTGGTGCTTTCTTTATGAAATAACATACTTTTAAATAAAACAACTAGCTTACATCAGCCTCCTTCTGACCCTTGCTTACTGGATGAATAGTTTCTAAAGAGAATACCGGAGAATAAGAACGATAATGAAAGAGCTTCCTCTGCCGGATGGTTAGCCTTAATTGCTCGCTCCCTCTCGCCTTGCTTTCTAATCACCACTAGCTTGAATGAGGATACTCTTTCTGAACTACTAGCTTTCTTAACTCCCTTTCTTAGTGGGTTAGGGCAGTCTGGCTTATGGATCGGGAGCTAATGCTTCCTTGCTTGCCTTACGAGACTCTTTTCGCTTTCTATATGGCCATCACGGTCTGTATTGATTCTATTTCATACTTGATAAAGACAACTAGCATTAAAGAGCTTAGTAGTCGTCTCCCGCTGGTCTGGTCTCCCTTTCTTTTAAGTTTTAGGATCTTCTTAAAGAGCCATACCAAAGTCTTATAGTATTCTTAATACTATTTTGTTTAAACTAAACAACTATAACAAGCTCAATATAGACAAAGGCTGGTGAGGTGGGTANATGAACAGAATGTCCAAGGATTGAGCTTGTTCATAAGCTTGCCAAGCTTATGAACAAGCTCAATATAGCCAAAGGCTGGTGAGGTGGGTAAGGGCAAGGGCATTGAGGCTTTCGTTTCGGGGAAGGGGTGGAAGACTGACCTTGATAACGATGTTTTAGGTGATCCCTGGAATCCGATTTTCTATTTTATTTCAATACAATAGTAGGCAGGGCTAGCCGGGAAGGTAGCACAAAAGAGCATCCGGCATAGATAGTGAATGAGCCCTACTGAGGACGGTTGGGTTGGGAAGAGAATAGCATACGAAGATCGAGTAGAGGTAGTAGTTGGATTGTTCGCATGTGTCCTAAAAGGTGCCCCATCCGGTTGTTATTGAAGCAATTCAAGCAGGTAACACCTTGAGCAGTCCAGTCCTGAGAATACTTCCTATAATTGTTTACCACGAAAGGGTAAAAAGATTAGAAACTAGCTAAAGACCAGCTACGTATCAAGGGCTCGGGCCTCAACGCATCCTTTATGAGTTGACTAAGTTTCTATTAGTAAAAAATCTTTGTAGAGGCGATTCCCTTGGTCTACTATCGATGATTTTCTTAGAAGAACTGCGGCAAGTTTGAAAGCATGATTTGTGAAGCTTGAACAAGCGCCTCTCCGGTGGGGTATCTATAGAAAGCGGATTCTCCTCACAACGTGGTCAAAATGGCATGATGAGAACAAATGGTAGGAATGACCAGGAATTCATCTTAAAGTATGTGTCATAGGCTGACCACACGAGTGGATCTGGCAGGGTATGGTCCCTCGCCTCTATGCCCCTTTCCTTCATGGGATCGCCCGATTTCCATTGAGATGTTCCTCCCCACCCGGGTAAAGTCCCGGTTTCTATTTCTATACAGAGAGATGCCCATCAGATGAAAGTTTTTTACGGTCTCCAGGATTTTAATGACTATTCTATTTTCATAGGCAAGACTAACTAGTAGTTCCAAAGAAAGGAGCATCTGGCATAGGCAGCAAGCCTTCCCAAGGCTTTCACCGGATGATCGGTTCTTTTTTCTTTCACATGTAGGTTCCTCCGCAGCAAAGATGGTTGGCTTGTGCTCTTACTTGGAAGTGGTCTCAGTTGTGAAGTCAATATAGAGGGTGGTCCTCCTAGCTAGGAAGCAGTTGATTCATCTTACGATTTGTTTTTACTACGTATCATTAAGAACTTGAATACTAGTTCCTCAATCGAAAGTCAAATCACCAAGCAAAAGTTAGGAATTGGGCACCGGAGAATGAAACTTTGACAATCTGGATGTTGTCAAAATGAGAGTTTCAGGCACCTTGTGGGGAATCATTCGATGTCAAAACCATGTTATATAAAGAGTCTTTCCCACTACATATATCTTCCATCCAAAGGGCAGTTACATTTATCAGATATAGTAAGAAAACCCTTGTTCTCGGTAGCTAATCTTGACTATGAAAGCAGTCTTATATAGTTAGTTAGTCCTGCCTATAATGTCAGAAGTAAGGCTGTTCTCCTTTCCTCCTATGGTTGGTCATAGATCATGCAAGAAAAGAAGCTAAGCCTAAACGTCCTTATGCCACTAGAAGAGATACAGGAAGGAATTCTTAAACATACTACAGGAAAGACAGCTATCTTCTCCTAGCTTCCATCCCCTTTCCTTGCTTATCTATCTTGAAGCCTTGGAGAACTAAAAGTGAGGGAAGGAATTNCTACAGGAAAGACAGCTATCTTCTCCTAGCTTCCATCCCCTTTCCTTGCTTATCTATCTTGAAGCCTTGGAGAACTGAAAGTGAGGGAAGGAAGTAAATGGGATAACCCTAAGAGAGATTTCTTATCAGCTCTTCGCTAGCATCCATATTGGCTTAGTAATAAAAACCTCAGGTTTAGCTTATTCCCGAACCTCCCGTAGTGCCATCCGAATGCAAATAACAAAGAAGAACAACCTCATACAGTCTTATCTATCTTTGCGTGGAATTACCTTCAAGAAAGCAACTATAGTAAGAAATACCTTACACGAGTCACTCTAGCTAGGAGCTACCTCGCAACACTATACTTTAGGAACTGACAGTGAGTTAAATAAAATCAAAGAGAGGGAGAAGTGGTTCAGTGTGCTATTCAGAATCTTTCGCGGCCGTGGAATGTTAAAGGTAATCTTTTCATTTTGAAGCCATAAAATTCAGGGGGGAAAGCTCCTGGATTGAACTACTCCAAGTTCTGTCCTTTCCACAGATATCACGGTTANATCTTTTCATTTGGAAGCCCTGGAATTCGGGGGGGAAAGCTCCTGGATTGAACTACTCCAAGTTCTGTCCTTTCCACAGATATCCCGGTCATGACTTAGAGTCATGTTACACTCTCAAGGATCTGATTTATGACTTGAATGATCAGAATCGTCTCAATTGGAAGGAAATAGAGGCACATGTGACAGGGCAGAATCAAGGAATTTATCAGAACCCTTTGCCGGATCACCAAGCATTATGTGAACAGACCAGAGAATGGAAATTGTTCGGTCCAGGAACCGCTTATTGTGAGAAAGGCTCAAAGCATTACTACAGTGGAAGTACAAAGGCCGATAGAAGCACCCACATGTCAAGTACAGTCGATGGTTGAAGACAGGAACTTCCAGAAGCAGACGGCAACATGCGTGTATGATGACATCTTCGACGAAGACTCCTTTTCTTTTTAGATAAAGCAATACATTGTTCCACTTGAGAAGATGAAGGCCAGAAATGCACCATCAACCACAGTACAATCTCCACCGCCATCAGCATTGCCATTTCAGCATAATTTGGTGAATCCGGTCTCCAAGATCATAAAGTCTCCGCCACCATCCGAAGTTCCACAACCACGGGTTATCATTCCGCCATCTANTGCCATTTCAGCATAATTTGGTGAATCCGGCCTCCAAGATCATAAAGTCTCCGCCACCATCCGAAGTTCCACAGCCACGGGTTATCATTCCGCCATCCAGCGTGTCGACGAAAGAAGCTTGAATTTCAATGCAAATTCTAGCAAAGTTAGAGACCCTCATTGTACTGGTGGTACTATCCAAGTAGAGAGGATTCCCAATATTGCTTCCTAGGTATTCCATTCCTTCCGGTGTCCACAAAATCAGAGGAACATTATCAAACTTAACCCTTTATAAAATAAGATACTAGCAAAGTTGCTTTTGGAGAGATGCTCTCCCGGTTGATTGGCATTTCTTAAGAATCAAAAGCTTCCCTGTTATATGGTATGGTCCTACGTCTAGGATANAAGCTTCCCAGCTATATGGTATGGTCCTACGCCTAGGACAGCATTGCCATTTTCTTCACTCCTCCATTTAAAAACATAGAAGCCATTATCAAGGAGCATGACATCTTCAAGAGCTTGCTCCCAAGTCTTAGAAGCCCATTCTTTCACAAGATTCAAAGGGAGTGCCTTGTTCAAGTAAGCAAGGAAATACCCTACCACAACATTTTTCCATCTCTTATAGCCTATTTCTGTAATCCCATTAGGTATGTTATAGACTCCTTCTTTCATGGGCTCAATATTCTGTTTAGTAAGCTTAATCAACCCTACATCAAATAAGGCTCTTTAACATCTCTTTCTTATGAAAAAAACTAGTCCAAAAAAGAGGCTTACCTAAAGCAATATGAAGTTCATGGCCGGAGGAGGGGCTGATAGGCCTTGCTTCAAGTCCACAAGAGGACCTAGGTCCACTCCTTTGGTCTTCTTCAATCAACTTGGTAGTGACAGATTTTCCAACTAGGCAGTCACCTATTTCAGATGGTGCAGGGGCTACAGAGTGTGCAGACTGTGAATTTTTTACAATATTAGAGGTTTGGAACCCTCCTTCAGCCTCTGGAAACGTTCCCCCCTTAGCTTCCTAATCTTCACCTTCTATAACAACATATGCTTCTTCACTTTCAGATTCAACACAAATTGAACATACAACATCGCTCCCACAGGAGCACGTAACAACGGACGGCTCCTCGTCATTTTCTTCTCCATTTACATTCTATTGATCGGCTGGAGTATTCGAAGATTCCAGACAGTCATCTCCAATCCCTCCTCCATTTCCAACTTCTAGAGCAACAGATATTTTCTCAGACCGGTACAATCCCACCTTCAAGGGCTACATTGACACACTGTCGGTCCAAGACTGAGACAACCATCGCTTGCTCAGTACCAACGGAATAATAACCCAAATTGTTCAGATTGCTCTTTAACTACGGGAAATCTTCCTCATAATTATCAAACACATTGGCCCTTTNATTGCTCTTCAACTACGGGAAATCTTCCTCATAATTATCAGACACATTAGCCCTTTGCATTCTTCTTCTGCATTCTTCTTCTTAAATGACTCATATTGTGGGATGAATCATTAAACCAATACTATTTGCTACCAAGAGAAGATCTCTTACGGCTCTTTTCTCATAGCGAAGCGACGGAGAGCTCTTTGTGGGTGGTAGCGAAGCGAAGGAAAGAGCTCGAATAAGTGTAGCCGCACTCCCCTTCTTGTATCCCTGTAAGCCTAATTCCTTTTCTTGCCTGGAAGCTCTCTAAGGTAGCTCTTAACTGGAAGTTCCTAAGTGTTCTAGCACGATAGGATGGATTCTAACCAATAATATATGGTATCTAGTCGCAGAGCTGAGGATAGATAGAATGTCTTTCTTGGGTTTCGAGAAGGAAGAGTGAAGAAGCAGAAGACCTACCAGTTGCAATGCATATCTAGGGGATTCGGTTGTAAGATGTGCTTATTGAAAGATAGGATAGACCTTTGAAGGTCCTCTAGTTAGCTTCTTCAATAAGTCTAAAAGGAAGTTTTCTTACCCTAGGTTGGTTGGGGAATGAGATAGCGGAGGCAATCTCCTAAGCCATAAGAGAGAAGGATAGAGGAATACCTTGACTTGACTGCAAGCTCTATAAAGGTTCATTTGCTTCCTCTCTTTTTGATTTGTTCTCTGAGTGAGTTACCTTAGGGACCCAGCTTGACTTCCTTTCCTTGCCCGCAAGCCCCTATAAGGTGTCTATCTAGAAGAAGAAACATATAGTTGATTGATCTTTCTTTTGAAGTTTATAGAAGCTAAGGGCAGGCAGGAGACAATAGTTTGCCACGAAAATGATGGAAGACTGGTTCAAGTAATCCTTTAGTGAAAATGTCCGCTACTTGATTGTTGCTACGAACAAGTCGAATGAGCAATTTTTCGGTGACGACGAGGTCACGAACGAAGTAGTAGTCAACTTCTATGTGCTTAGAGCAGGCGTGGAACACAGGTTTAGCCGCCAAGTGTGTAGCGCTAGCATTATCACAGTGCAGGAGAAATTGATAGCGAAATGGCACCGCTAGATCGCGTAGCAAGTAAGAAAGCCATAATAGTAGCGCTGTTCGTAGGAAAGCTCCGAGTTCCGTAAAATAAGAAGTGGTGCCCTTCCATCTCTAGCAGGTCTGGCGCTCACGTAACCGACAGTGAAAGATCTGTCACTTCCAGGGGGAGCTCTGTTATGAGTGGGCTTTCTTTTGTTGATCAAGAACCTCGAATGCCATAGCAAAAGTGCATCCATTCCTTCGTATCGCTCCCCCTGACTGTAACTCTTTCGCTTGTTCATTAGGGCTCTATGATAGGGGCGAGGCAGTCACTTACGGGGAAAGCTTATCTCTATATTTTCAGCAACTGAACAGTTGATGCTTTGGCTGAACGCCTACGTCAGCTATGGCAGATGAATGATGACCTTAGATTAAAGGAATTCTAATAGCTTAGCACNCTATGGAAGATGAATGATGACCTTAGATTAAAGGAATTATTATAGCTTAGCGCTTGTGCTAAGGAAGGGAATGTAGTAATAGGTAGCTAGACTACATGAGGGATAAAGATAAGAGAAAGAAGGATAACTACTAGCTACAGCTACCTAGAAAGATAGAATAGATAGGATTGGATAAGAAATAAGAATAATAGGACAATCGGACTATTAAGAGAAATAATAATTGAGACACAAGATAGTCCGCTACTTAGATAGGAGAAAGAGAACTTCTAGAATGGGAAAGTCAGAAGACAAGCTCGGCTGGGGGAGAACTACTAGCTAGATAAGATAGGTCAAGGGCAGTCCTGAGAGTAGGAAAGACATATTCTAATCGACGGAGAGCTTATGGGCCAGAAGCGCGAGGAAGGGTACCACGGCCTAGGGAGAGAATACCATGATTATCTGTCCTTTCTTCCTACTAGCTACAAGGACCTAACAGCTGATTTATCAAAAGTGGAGAATCACCCGAAAGCAGAGAATAGGTTACAACNCCATGATTATCTGTCCTTCCTTCCTACTAGCTACAAGGACCTAACAGCTGATTTACCGAAAGCGGAGAATCGCCCGAAAGCAGAGAATAGGTTGCAGCTCTTCTCTCTCTTGAAAGTGGGAGTTTGGTTAGTAGATAGATGGTCACATACTGAGTGTATCGATAGCTAAGCGTGATCGGTAGGAGCTTTCGTAGTGAGCTCCGGCCCCATGTCTGGGGTAGCAGTCTAAGCGTAGCAGAGCGAAGGCACTTTCTTCCCGGAGGGATTGCAAGGACCGAAATAGAAGGGGCGTCGAACTTCTTCTGCATCTCTTTCCCGAAGCGCGAAGTCGGTCTTTGTTTTGTTATTCTAGACCTAGATGCGATGCCCCTTTCGTGTCCTGAAAGAAGGGGCGACCTATTTCGATACGAAAAAACCTAACACCGACTTTGGGATCCACGAGAAAGAACCGAGTCTCCATATTCTTGACTTAGCTTTATTAGGGGGGGCTCACGAGAACGAGGCCGCAGGAGAGATTCTATAGAAGGTAATCCTGAAGGTAGGGAACTACCCTTCACCTTGTCCTAACATATACTCTACTTCTAGTTAGTAAATTAGGTAGTACGGGGGCAAGACCCTATTAGTCGATCTCTTTTCGTAATAGATCAACCTGGCGGCCCCATATCTCAACTTTCAGTAAAAAGAAGGGCGATCTATTCTTTTAAACCCAACACCCGACTTGGGAAAATAGATGAAGAAGAAGTTCGACGTAGGAGGGAGTCCCAAGAAGCTAATCCTTCACTTAGGGGGATACCTGGAAAGAGGTCCTGACATAGACTTTACTCCTACAACCCAAGGGTTCTCCTTTGCTCACCTGTCAGTACAAAGAAGGGGGACCTAGTTCTATCCTTTAAAACAAAAACCCGATTTTCAATAGGCTATAGGAGAAAGAAAGCCTAAGGCTATCTCTCAATAGAATAAATTAGCTAGTCAGGATGGGCTTAGGTAGCTGGAAGACTAGGAAAGGTAGGATGCTTTGGAACTATAACAAAGGGGATTCCTCGGGTATTGCTTGAGGACGGCCCGCATACCATTCCTAAGGAATGGAGTGAAGGGGAGGTGCCACACCTTAGTGACAGAGATGCGAAGGTATGAGTACTCTTTGGACAAGAAACAAAGGGCGACACTTGAAATGGAGCTGCCAGCCCGTAGTAACCTTGTCGGGAGTAGGAATCACTCCTTACCCCAAGGAAAAACCCGAACCCACCCCTTAGCAATAGCTCCAGCAGAAAGGATACGTGGGGAAGTCTATACTTAGAGGAAATGCATCTCAAGTACATCAATTAGCCCTCTCTTTTGGGAATAAACAGACTAAAGTACCCAAAGTGGCTTTGGTATTTCAGTGTACTTGACAGCTTCTATTGCCGAAAAGGGGCACCTCTGGGGAGTACTTGATCCAAATTTATTTCACACTGGATAAGGCCAACTGAGATTCTCCCCTTCCGCCGCTCTTGAGCACATCGCTTCTACGGTCCACGGCTAAAGGAAGAATCGAGAGCTGGTGCCCAGTTCCTCGGAGCTCTTCTGAACGTGCCATAACCTGTTCGCTATCAGCTGTCTGAGCAACGCGTTGAGCATGAGGGAGAGCACTCGCTTTAGATCACCTCTTTCTTTGTCCCTAGAAAGGAGATCCCAATTGGCAGAGTATCCCTTCCATATCCAATCGTTAGAGATCAAGCAGATCCGGGCCTTGTGTCAGCCTCGCTTCACAATGAAGGTAGGAGCACAGCCTATTTTGGATCCTCTAGTCACATAGGAGCAAGCAGCAGGAGCTTATTATCTCATTGACTTATAACCCCCATCAGCATCAGAGCTAGCAGCTCGAGCATCTTCTCGCATCTGAGCAAGTATCCGTTTCAGTTTTAGTTGCATTTGAACCCTAAAAGGCTTCGGCTAAGGCACATGCATTTGACCGAGTTTACCAAGCAGCGTCAGAGGCAGCAGGCGCAGATCCCTTTCTGTCTTTCCTCTTACCTTTGAAGTAGACTTTGAACCCGAGTCATTCCTCTTTCCTGCTCTTGCTTGGGGATGTAGACCCTTTACTTAACTTAACTTACAGGCTTGATCTGATCGATAACTTAACTTAACTTAACTTACAGGCTTGATCTGATCGATCTATCTAATTGGTTATTGGAATGCGGTTGAAAGATCGGAGGNGAGAGCTGGTGCCCAGTTCCTCGGAGCTCTTCTGAACGTGCCATAACCTGTTCGCTATCAGCTGTCTAAGCAACGTGTTGAGCATGAGGGAGAGCACTCGCCTTAGATCACCTATNGGTATTGCTTGAGGACGGCCCGCATACCATTCCTAAGGAATGGAGTGAAGGGGAGGTGCCACACCTTAGTGACAGAGATGCGAAGGTATGAGTACTCTTTGGATTGGATTGGACAAGAAACAAAGGGCGACACTTGAAATGGAGCTGCCAGCCCGTAGTAACCTTGTCGGGAGTAGGAATCACTCCTTACCCCAAGGAAAAACCCGAACCCACCCCTTAGCAATAGCTCCAGCAGAAAGGATACGTGGGGAAGTCTATACTTAGAGGAAATGCATCTCAAGTACATCAATTAGCCCTCTCTTTTGGGAATAAACAGACTAAAGTACCCAAAGTGGCTTTGGTATTTCAGTGTACTTGACAGCTTCTATTGCCGAAAAGGGGCACCTCTGGGGAGTACTTGATCCAAATTTATTTCACACTGGATAAGGCCAACTGAGATTCTCCCCTTCCGCCGCTCTTGAGCACATCGCTTCTACGGTCCACGGCTAAAGGAAGAATCGAGAGCTGGTGCCCAGTTCCTCGGAGCTCTTCTGAACGTGCCATAACCTGTTCGCTATCAGCTGTCTGAGCAACGCGTTGAGCATGAGGGAGAGCACTCGCTTTAGATCACCTCTTTCTTTGTCCCTAGAAAGGAGATCCCAATTGGCAGAGTATCCCTTCCATATCCAATCGTTAGAGATCAAGCAGATCTGGGCCTTGTGTCAGCCTCGTTTCACAATGAAGGTAGGAGCACAGTCTATTTTGGATCCTCTAGTCACATAGGAGCAAGCAGCAGGAGCTTATTATCTCATTGACTTATAACCCCCATCAGCATCAGAGCTAGCAGCTCGAGCATCTTCTCGCATCTGAGCAAGTATCCGTTTCAGTTTTAGTTGCATTTGAACCCTAAAAGGCTTCGGCTAAGGCACATGCATTTGACCGAGTTTACCAAGCAGCGTCAGAGGCAGCAGGCGCAGATCCCTTTCTGTCTTTCCTCTTACCTTTGAAGTAGACTTTGAACCCGAGTCATTCCTCTTTCCTGCTCTTGCTTGGGGATGTAGACCCTTTACTTAACTTAACTTAACTTAACTTAACTTAACTTAACTTAACTTAACTTAACTTACAGGCTTGATCTGATCGATCTATCTAATTGGTTATTGGAATGCGGTTGAAAGATCGGAGGAGTGAAAAGAAAAGGAAGATACGAAATCAATTTAGGAAGGCAGTCACTCGACAAGAGGAAGATAGGGAAGGAATCCTAATTTCTATCCTATTAGGAATGGAAAATTCCCTACTAAGCCTATCTAACTGAGAAGAACTAGAAGACGACATTAAGAAAGGAAAAGAGAAGATAAAGAAGGCTTACAAGACGAGCTGGTATGAGCACAAAGAGTACAAGCACGAAGAAGAATGCTCAGTCTCAGCAGCAAGGCGAAGGCTTAAATAGGTCCCTGCAGAAGCCACACAGCCTCCTCGAGTACGCCAAAAGGGGGGGTGGAAANATACGTGGGGAAGTCTATACTTAGAGGAAATGCATCTCAAGTACATCAATTAGCCCTCTCTTTAAGGAATAAATAGACTAAAGTACCCAAAGTGGCTTTGGTATTTTAGTGTACTAGACAGCTTCTATTGCCGAAAANGGAAATGATTTTGAATTCTTTCAAAAAGAGGAAGGTTACTCTTACTACTTTCGTAAAGGAATTGAAAAGGATCTTAGCTAATACTAATGGAGGTGTCCGGGGAACNAGTACTTGATCCAAATTTATTTCACACTGGATAAGGCCAACTGAGATTCTCCCCTTCCGCCGCTCTTGAGCACATCACTTCTACGATCCACCGCTAAAGGAAGAATTGAGAGCTGGTGCCCAGTTCCTCGGAGCTCTTCTGAACGTGCCATAACCTGTTCGCTATCAGCTGTCTGAGCAACGCGTTGAGCATGAGGGAGAGCACTCGCTTTAGATCACCTCTTTCTTTGTCCCTAGAAAGGAGATCCCAATTGGCAGAGTATCCCTTCCATATCCAATCGTTAGAGATCAAGCAGATCTGGGCCTTGTGTCAGCCTCGTTTCACAATGAAGGTAGGAGCACAGTCTATTTTGGATCCTCTAGTCACATAGGAGCAAGCAGCAGGAGCTTATTATCTCATTGACTTATAACCCCCATCAACATTAGAGCTAGTAGCTCGAGCATATTCTCGCATCTGAGCAAGTATCCGTTTCAGTTTTAGTTGCATTTGAACCCTAAAAGGCTTCGGCTAAGGCACATGCATTTGACCGAGTTTACCAAGCAGCGTCAGAGGCAGCAGGCGCAGATCCCTTTCTGTCTTTCCTCTTACCTTTGAAGTAGACTTTGAACCCGAGTCATTCCTCTTTCCTGCTCTTGCTTGGGGATGTAGACCCTTTACTTAACTTAACTTAACTTAACTTAACTTAACTTAACTTAACTTAACTTAACTTACAGGCTTGATCTGATCGATCTATCTAATTGGTTATTGGAATGCGGTTGAAAGATCGGAGGAGTGAAAAGAAAAGGAAGATACGAAATCAATTTAGGAAGGCAGTCACTCGACAAGAGGAAGATAGGGAAGGAATCCTAATTTCTATCCTATTAGGAATGGAAAATTCCCTACTAAGCCTATCTAACTGAGAAGAACTAGAAGACGACATTAAGAAAGGAAAAGAGAAGATAAAGAAGGCTTACAAGACGAGCTGGTATGAGCACAAAGAGTACAAGCACGAAGAAGAATGCTCAGTCTCAGCAGCAAGGCGAAGGCTTAAATAGGTCCCTGCAGAAGCCACACGGCCTCCTCGAGTACGCCAAAAGGGGGGGCGGAAATGATTTTGAATTCTTTCAAAAAGAGGAAGGTTACTCTTACTACTTTCGTAAAGGAATCGAAAAGGATCTCAGCTAATACTAATGGAGGTGTCCGGGGAGCAGGAAAGTAGATAGGGAGAGAGGAAATAATAGAGACTCTAAAGTACAAGCAAGGAAAGCGCTAAACGTTGCTCAACTGCCCACTCTAGTTGGCTATTCAGAACAGGAGATGAAATTGAGTCTTCTAATTCTTGCTTTCTTTGCCTATTGTATAGTTGTTTGATATGAAAACTCTAATTCCGAGGTGATAAGGCTGGAAAGGGCCCACCTTTCCATNCATCTGAGCAAGTATCCGTTTCAGTTTTAGTTGCATTTGAACCCTAAAAGGCTTCGACTAAGGCACATGCATTTGACCGAGTTTACCAAGCAGTGTCAGAGGCAGCAGGCGCAGATCCCTTTCTGTCTTTCCTCTTACCTTTGAAGTAGACTTTCAATCTGNGCTTTCCACCGCTCTTTGATGGTTATTTTAGATTATGCAATACCTGTTTGACCGGTTGTTTGCCTCCCCTGTTGTGAACTCGGCCCTTACGTGCAACATTTTTGAAATACTATTTGTTGCCCGGAGGGCTGTCATTTCCTTCATCGCGGGGTAGCCTCTTGGCTACTATTCATCTTNCTCGGCCCTCGCGTGCAACATTTTTGAAATACCATTTGTTGCCCGGAGGGCTGTCATTTCCTTCATCGCGGGGCAGCCTCTTGGCTACTATTCATCCTGGCCCCTTTTCTTTTCATTTGGTCTCTGTAATGGTTTTATGAGACCTCGTTCCAGCGCTTTTTCTGGGGTAAAAACTGAGATTGGAAGGGTATACAATTTTCTACAAATTCCGAAAGCAGCCTGTATAAATAAGTAAATCTATAATGAATTCAATAACATACATAAGTAAGGACCTCTCACGGATAGAAAGGATCTACCGCTAACTGGTCGCCCGACCCACCAAACAAAGGCCTAATTCACGTACGTCAATAGTAGAGAGAAATTAATTAACAGTTAAAGGTAGTTGGAGAAGTGGTGAGTAGAAGCCGAGAATCTTTAGCTCACGTGGATGAGCTGAGGAGTTGACAAGTGTAAGTTTACCTGACAAGAGTGAAGAAAACCTTTGGCAGTTGTGATCACGGTTAGGGGAAAAATTCAGGAATCTTGCTTGAGTCGAGTGTTTTAGAAAGTGACTCTCTATCAAAGCACCTGCGCTCTTTCCTCAAGAACACTAAGCAGAAGACCTAAAAACCAGTACTAAGAAATCCGGTAAGAATGTTGAAAGCCGAAGAAAGGGCTATTAGATGGGCGATTCGTGGAAGGAACTGAAGAGTGGAAAAGCGGATCAGCGAGCTTACACATATGGTTTTCTTTGCCTCCTTTATTTCCTTTCTTTACTATATAAGAGTTGCACCAGCGACGTCCTTCTTCAGTTTGCTCTTAGTCTCCAGCGATTGAATCTCCTTATCCAGCTCTTTGACCCGATCCATCAATTCTTGAATCTCTTTGTTCAGTTGTTCCTTCTCCTTTTTCTTAGCTTCTAAGCTCACCAGCTCTTTATGATCTTTCTGCGATCTCTCTATATACTTTTCTCCATCTTGAATCTTGGCCATAAGCTTCGTCATTGCTACATCAGCCTCTTTCACCAAATAGCCTAGCTTTGCCCTCGAAAATCGACAATCGAAAGCTCACTAGGAATGCTTCTGAATCCCTAATATCAGCTAAAATGTCCTGCAGAGTATCCATAGGGGAATCCACTATAAGCTCAGTGACATTTCTAACCAAATAGAAGAATTCTGCTCAATCATTTTTCATTAGATCGTCTACTTGTTCAGGATCTAAATCCAAAGTTTTGAAATCCCGCGGAAATAAGCTCTGAGGAAACTATTGCAGAAAATGGGGGTAAGCTAAGGCGGCCCATTCACTGCAGGACTTCGTCGAATTGTTGCTCTCCATGATCAAAAACTTGCTGAAATCGAGCTGGTTTGAATTGTGCATATCCAACCAAGAGTACCTTATTGAAAGTTTTTCCATTAGTAGGATCAACTTCTACAGTTGCATGATGGGCAGTTTGACTTTGTTTTTGGGGGACAGTGTTTTCCTGACTTGAGACAGTTGGAGAAGTTCTTTTGGGGGCCCTATGTTGAGTAAAGGGGGAGAAGCACTGCAAAAAAAAAAGAAGTAAGCGAAGGAAGGGTAGAGTTGATGGATGGCCTACCAAAGGAAGAAAACGAAAGGAGCAAGTCATTTAGTTTACTGAAAAAAGAACTCTATCATAATTTCGTAAAAAAAAAAAGATGCTGCTCTCTTTCTTCAAGTGAGATATCGGATCGAAAAACAACTTCCGCCCAATAGTGTTTTCAGCGAAAGCCGACCTTACTCAAAAAGGGTGGCGTCAAAACNTTATCCAAATAATGGAAACCCTAAGCCGCGGCCCAAACAAGCCCAATTCGGGTCAGAATGCCGCGGCCAAGCTAACTATGGAACTCGAGGCATGGGCAAAAAGGGTGGCGTCAAAGCCTTCCTCACTCTTGAAGCCTTCAACAAAAAAAGCCATTTGATTCAGTAGAGCTCAAGGCGGTATAGTCAGTGTGAAGTGTACTAACGCTTCACTGAATCTATCCCGGCCTTCCTTTTTATACAAGCATATACAATCTCTCTAATTCAAAAAGGGGGAGATTTTTCGTATCGTATACGTATATAAGGCTCCAAAAAACCAAAGTAGTGCTTCATAAACGAGGCGGCATCTCAAGTAGCCTTCACGGAGGCCCACTTCCATCCCGCAAGAGAGCTGTGAAATCTGATCTTTCTCGATTTTCACTCGTGTGAGAAAAAGCGATGAGGTTAGTGTGAAGCAACCAACCTATACGTCCGCAATCAAACTAAAGCGCGTTAGCGCCCCTTCCAGCTTCTTTCTCAAAGTCAAGAAGGATTTCGCCTTTTTATTGAGGAGAGATTAATGCGCTCAAGCTTACTAAGCAAACACCCTATCTTACTTAATAAAGGGGCTCGAAAGCAAGAAGCAACAGATTAAGCAACTTGCGCGAAAGCCTTTGCTCGTTAGCGCTTTAGTTTGATTGCAGCTAGCACCCTTCCGTTTTCTCGCTTGTTTTCTCTAATAATAAGGTAAGCTTCAAAGCTACTTGTACTAAAAAACAAGTAGCTTTCCATCTCGAACGCGACTCCGCAAGGAGAAAGTTGGGCGCTTTGATTACTTTTTATGAAGTTGCCCTTTTTCGTTTGTGCATCTTTCTTTCTTCCATGCTTTCCGTTGGTCAACAACCAACAAACTCTATAGTTCTTCACTACTCGTACAGGAAGGAGTCTCTTTCTGTCTGGAGGGAATCATTTTTTCTCAATCAAGAATGCCTCAACTG
>CAUOFW020005057.1:3781812-3814312 GCA_963454935.2 Ilex paraguariensis
GGTACAGGCCAATCCGAGCTTTCTGAAGCACAGAACCCTTCCAAAGAAGCTCCCTACAGNCCCAAAAGGGATTGGGGTTTTAGATCCTTGGGAAATCCCTTTTCTTAATACCCTTATTCTCCCTTCATCCGGAGCTGCCGTAACTTGGGCTCATCATGCTATACTCGCGGGGAAGGAAAAACGAGCAGTTTACGCTTTAGTAGCTACCGTTTCACTGGCTCTAGTATTCACAGGCTTTCAAGGAATGGAATATTATCAAGCACTCTCCACTATTTTGNTCCCTGGTTCCAGTGTGCTGAACGATCTTTTGAGACTGAGCACAAACCTCCGGTTTTGAACGTGAGTGACTTCCACCACATCAAGGCTCCGATTAGCTCAATACGATTAACGTATATGCTATATTGGGCAAATTCGGGTTTCCCTTATTCATTTATCATCGTCGACAAAACCTGGTAATGGATTTTCTTCTACNACCCTCCACTATTTCGGATAGTATTTATGGTTCTACCTTTTTCTTAGCAACTGGCTTTCATGGTTTTCATGTGATTATAGGTACTCTTTTCTTGATCATATGTGGTATTCGCCAATATCTTGGTCATCTGACCAAGGAGCATCACATNATTTTAGTAACTCCGGCAGTATGGACCTGCTTAGGAAAGGTCTACTTGTCGATCTGGATCGGCTTCTTGGACTCCAAGAAGGCAAGCAGCATCCCTTTCTCGATGAAGTTCTGCATGATTTGGTTAGTTTAGAAGTCAGCCTGAACTTACTTTGAAGTCTTTGGCTCAGCCNTTTGTCTCTATCTATTGGTGGGGAGGTATATGAAGGAACGAATCAGTGGATTGAGGAATGAAAGCTCGAAGACAAAGAGAACTAGGCTTTTCCAAAGAATTACTACAACTTTTCNGAAGTCAGCCTGAACTTACTTTGAAGTCTTTGGCTCAGCCCGCCAACCTTGCTTCGAAATTCTCCAAAGGATGGGTGGAATAGCGCTGTAGGAACCGGTCAAATTCGAACCGACGAATAAAATTTTTGCAGACTCATGCCTTAGCCTTATATATTAGTAAGTTATGGTTCCCTATCAATTCCATGTCTTTCTCCCTTATCTGACTTTGCTTCACAGGGTGAGACCAGGAATAACAGATGTCGGAATGCTTTGGGAGGAAGGGCACAACATAGGTGGATATGGATGGAATCGAGAGGGAATAAAAAGTCCGGTGTGTGCATGTCGGGAACTGAGAGCGTGAACGCTCACAAGCTCCAACACACAGTGGAAGACTTCTCACCATGTTGCGATTCATCAAGATTCGCAACTTATTGTATTCTAAGTGTCCCAACAGCGCATGCCATAGAAAGGGTTTCATTCTTCTGCCTTCGATCTACATATGCTGATTCGACTGACATTACATATATTGACTTGACTCGACTCTCTTTCCTATTGACTTGAGGAAGAAAAGGTCCCCTATTATATTATCTGTACAATGGAATATATTTTTACACTCTCAGGGCCAAACCTGTTACCTTCTTTTTCAAGCTGGGACCGGTTATATAATAGAGTAAACAGGTTCTTCTCCATTCCAGACACGTGATATACGTTCTTAAGCATCGCATAATCCTTGCTGCATCAAGGCCTGCATATAGCATTCTCGATATGAGAGATTGGCAGCCTAGCATTATTGGCTATCATAACCACTCGGCTTCCTTGGTATTCGGACTTTCAGAGGAGTTTGCTTTCATCTCAAGTCATATGCTTTGAACACCCTGAGTTGACTATTCAGTCTGGACTGTAGTCCAATCTATTCGGACTCTTTCTTTACAGCAAGTACTAGATCACCTTTTTTAAAGACGGGCTGACTCACCGGGGGCATGTCATTCGGTACAATTACCTTCTCTGTTGTGCCTGGAGTCTGCGTTCGTCTAGAGATTATAACTCAATTAAACGGAGCTTAGCATTATTATCAGGGGTCATGTCGTATTGGACCTCCACTCGTAGCGACGGGATTTTTATTTCGAGGGGTAGCACAGCCTCACATCCATAAACAAGTGAAAAGGGCGTAGCATGGCTTGCTCCTCTCACCCTTGTCCTGTATGCCCAGAGAGCCTCTGGGAGGCGGTCATGCCAATCTCGCTTGTTCCCTGAAACCATCTTCTTAAGGAGTTTGCATATGGTTTTGTTGAATGCTTCCACCAAGCCGCCATCAAGATTAAGAAAGGGAAGTAAAAACTACTACATGAACGTTAATTCTTCTCTTACTTTGTTGTTCATATATAGAAGAAATTGACCTATAAGAAGACTTTCCCTGCGGAACATAAAACAAGTTATCAAATCGGTTGATTTGCTTACAACTTACTCTTTTTTTTCTTCGAAGTTGGAGGGTGAGCAACTTCTCCTTCTAGATTCACTTCGGCTGAGCTATAGTCTCCGGACTTCCCTCCCCCTACTTCGACAGCTAACGACAAACTCGGCTCACACCGTTGACTAGCTGCTTCGCTTCCCACNAGCAACTTCTCCTTCTAGATTCACTTCGGCTGAGCTATAGTCTCCGGACTTCCCTCCCCCTACTTCGACAGCTAACGACAAACTCGGCTCACACCGTTGACTAGTTGCTTCGCTTCCCGCCTATGAATAATATACGGGAACACTTCCAGAAGTGAGCTACGGGCTATTCACTCTCAAATCGTTTACCCTGAAGCTGCCTTTAAGTGCTTTCCTTGAGCCTCTCACTAGTAGATGGATATTTGAACTACTGAAGTTGCTAATANCGGGCTATTCACTCTCAAATCGTTTACCCTGAAGCTGCCTTTAAGTGCTTTCCTTGAGCCTCTCACTAGTAGATAGATATTCGAACTACTGAAGTTGCTAACAACCCCGTTCTTGAGTTCTCTCCTAGAGTTCGCTACGGACTATCTGATGAGCTACTAAGTATGAACTTAGGACAGCTAACACCGTTATGTGAGTGACTCACTACTTAATCTTTCCACTACTTCACTTGTTAACATTACTTTCGTAGACTGATTGTAGTTCTCTTTCCCCTCCTATCGTTGAAGTTTATCCTCCCTCCTTTTATCGATTTGAGTTCTGTTGCCCATTTGGTTGAAATGAATCGCCTTTCCTTGGCATGGCACCTTGCTTTCACACTTGGCCCTGAGCCGCGATAACTACCCGCCTATAGAGCAATCACATTACCTAAAGAAGCTTTCACCGGTATTTCAGACTCTCCGAAGCGCACTACGGACTCTCATTTTTGACTAGTTCACCCGCCTTCCACCCCTTTTTCTGCAATAATTGTGTTGACTTTGGCATAGACCAAGATAGCTGCATCATAACGGATTCTACTACTATACTTCTGAACAATGGGACCTAATGNTATTATCAGGGGTCATGTCGTATTGGACCTCCACTCGTAGCGACGGGATTTGTATTCCGAGGGGTAGCACAACCTCACACCCACAAACAAGTGAAAAGGGCGTAGCATGGCTTGCTTCTCTCACCCTTGTCCTGTATGCCTAGAGAGCCTCTGGGAGGCAGTCATGCCAATCTCGCTTGTTCCCTGAAACCATCTTCTTAAGGAGTTTGCATATGGTTTTGTTGAATGCTTCCACCAAGCCGCCATCAAGATTAAGAAAGGGAAGTAAAAANCAATTTCCTCCAACTCCAGGAGGAACAGTCATTGGGAACGGGGATGCCCCACGCAATCCTACCTTTATAAGAGGTAACTATGAATTCAGGAAGCCCAGATGTTNCCACCAAGCCGCCATCAAGATTAAGAAAGGGAAGTAAAAACTACTACATGAACGTTAATTCTTCTCTTACTTTGTTGTTCATATATAGAAGAAATTGACCTATAAGAAGACTTTCCCTGCGGAACATAAAACAAGTTATCAAATCGGTTGATTTGCTTACAACTTACTCTTTTTTTTCTTCGAAGTTGGAGGGTGAGCAACTTCTCCTTCTAGATTCACTTCGGCTGAGCTATAGTCTCTAGNCGGATCTGATGAGCGGAAGTCTATCAGCATCGGAAAGCCGTTTGCTAGTCCAAGATTCCACCCTTCCTTTTTTGGGGGAATCTTATCAATGAGAGGCCTACAGTCTCTGGTTGTGAGTCTAGTGGAAATAAGGGGCACTCTAAGATACTTGATGGGCAACTTCCTTTTGACTGGGGACTGCCAGTGAAACACTTTATTTTTCTGCTTTAAAGAATGCCTCTGGAAACAGCCCAACTAGTTTACCTGCTTGCCTACTATGGTTAAGGCTTTCTTTCTTAAGAAAGGCAAACAATGTGGACGATTATTCCTCTTTATGTTAGGCTGGCCTATAGCCCTTTTTAAGGTCTTTTTAACTACTAGGTATCTTCCTCGTCTCTGGTTGAAATAATTGATCATGAATAGTATGACTCAGATGCTGATCTGGGAGAATTCTCCTCTGAAAGCACCTCCTACAGGACCGTTCTGAACCGAAGACCAAAGAGAAAGAATCCCTTGTTTCTAGGACCTAGAAATCGAACCGGCATAGCTTGAGAATGTAGGCTTCTACTCATCAATAGGTACCGAAGTTGAAAGAGTTTATTTAGGAATCTTTCCCCATAGGGGTTACTCGTACCTAAGCGGATGTCTCGNGTAGGCTTCTACTCATCAATAGGTACCGAAGCCGAAAGAGTTTATTTAGGAATCTTTCCCCATAGGGGTTACTCGCGCCTAAGCGGATGTCTGGAATGGCTGTAGTGGGAAAGACTCTTTATATAACATGGTTCCGACATCGAATGATTCCCCACAAGGTGCCTGATACTCTCATTTTGACAGCATCTAGATTCTCAAAGTTTCATTCTCCGGTGCCCAATTCCTAACTTTTGCTTGGTGATTTGACTTTCAATTGAGGAACGGGGCTTGCCCTAGTATTCAAGTTCTTAATGATACGTAGTAAAAACAAATCGTAAGATGAATCAACTACTTCCTAGCTAGGAGGACTACCCTCTATATTGACTTCGCTACTGAGACCACTTCCAAGTAAGAGCGCAAGCCAACCATCTTTGCTGCGGAGGAACCTACATGTGAAAGAAAAAAGAACCGATCATCCGGAGAAAGCCTTGGGAAGGCTTGCTGCCTATGCCAGATGCTCCTTTCTTTGGAACTACTAGTTAGTCTTGCCTATGAAAATAGAATAATCATTAAAATCCTGGAGACCATAAAAAACTTTCATCTGATAGGCATCTCTCTATATAGAAATAGAAACTANTGGAACTACTAGTTAGTCTTGCCTATGAAAATAGAATAGTCATTAAAATCCTGGAGACCGTAAAAAACTTTCATCTGATGGGCATCTCTCTGTATAGAAATAGAAACCGGGACTTTACCCGGGTGGGGAGGAACATCTCAATGGAAATCGGGCGATCCCATGAAGGAAAGGGGCATAGAGGCGAGGGACCATACCCTGCCAGATCCACTCGTGTGGTCAACCTATGACACATACTTTAGGACGAATTCCTGGTCATTCCTATCATTTGTTCTCATCATGCCATTTTGACCACCTTGCGAGGAGAATCCGCTTTCTATAGATACCCCACCGGAGAGGCGCTTGTTCAAGCTTCACAAATCATGCTTTCAAACTTGCCGCAGTTCTTCTAAGAAAATCATCGATAGTAGACCAAGGGAATCGCCTCTACAAAGCTTTTTTACTTATAGAGACTTAGTCAACTCATAAAGGATGCGTTGAGGCCCGAGCCCTTGATACGTAGCTGGTCTTTAGCTAGTTTCTAATCTTTTTACCCTTCCGTGGTAAACAACTATAGGAAGTATTCTCGGGACTGGACTGCTCAAGGTGTTACCTGCTTGAATTGCTTCAATAACAACCGGATGGGGCACCTTTTTGGACACATGCGAACAATCCAACTACTACCTCTACTCGATCTTCGTATGCTATTCTCTTCCTAACCCAACCATCCTCAGTAGGGCTCACTCACTATCTATGCTGGATGCTCTTTGGTGCTACCTTCCCAGTTAGCCCTGCCTACTATTGTATTGAAATAAAATAGAAAATTGGATTCTAGGGATCACCTAAAACATTGTTATCGAGGTCAGTCTTCCACCCCTTCCCCGAAATGAAAGCCTCAATGCCTTTACCCACTTCACCAGCCTTTGGCTATATTGAGCTTGTTTATAAGCTTGGATAGTTCTCCTTCCTTGGACATTCTGTTCATCCGACCACCGCTCTTCCTCGTTAACTCACGGATGGAATATCACAACAAAAACCTTATGCCGGCTCCTTACTACACTACTACTTGAACCTTACCTACCCGAGACACAACCAGACTTGCGTAGGAACATCGACTGGTCGGGGCTAATCCGCCACCAAGTGTGTGACAGGCCATGTTTATCATCGGTTTGTCAGTTATGGTTCCCGTTGAGTTGAGGCAAGCTTAGCCACCAGCCCCCTTCCAACTACATAGGAAACTCTTGCTTGGGGATAGTCAATCTAGTTACCGAGNTTTGACCACCTTGCGAGGAGAATCCGCTTTCTATAGATACCCCACCGGAGAGGCGCTTGTTCAAGCTTCACAAATCATGCTTTCAAACTTGCCGCAGTTCTTCTAAGAAAATCATCGATAGTAGACTGAGGGAATCGCCTCTACAAAGCTTTTTTTATTTATAGAGACTTAGTCAACTCATAAAGGATGCGTTAAGGCCCGAGCCCTTGATACGTAGCTGGTTTTTAGCTAGTTTCTAATCTTTTTACCTTTCCGTGGTAAACTATAGGAAGTATTCTCGGGACTGGACTGCTCAAGGTGTTACTTGCTTGAATTGCTTCAATAACAACCGGATGGGGCACCTTTTAGGACACATGCGAACAATCCAACTACTACCTCTACTCGATCTTCGTATGCTATTCTCTTCCCAACCCAACCGTCCTCAGTAGGGCTCACTCACTATCTATGCCGGATGCTCTTTGGTGCTACCTTCCCGGTTAGCCCTGCCTACTATTGTATTGAAATAAAATAGAAAATCGGATTCCAGGGATCACCTAAAACATCGTTATCAAGGTCAGTCTTCCACCCCTTCCCCGAAACGAAAGCCTCAATGCCCTTGCCCTTACCCACCTCACCAGCCTTTGGCTATATTGAGCTTGTTCATAAGCTTGGCAAGCTTATGAACAAGCTCAATCCTTGGACATTCTGTTCATCCGACCACCGCTCTTCCTCGTTAACTCACGGATGGAATATCACAACAAAAACCTTATGCCGGCTCCTTACTACACTACTACTTGAACCTTACCTACCCGAGACACAACCAGACTTGCGTAGGAACATCGACTGGTCGGGGCTAATCCGCCGCCAAGTGTGTGACAGGCCATGTTTATCACCGGTTTGTCAGTTGTGGTTCCCGTTGAGTTGAGGCAAGCTTAGCCACCAGCCCCCTTCCAACTACATAGGAAACTCTTGCTTGGGGAGAGTCAATCTAGTTACCGGGCTAGCTCGCAAAGATAAGTTGAATCATCAAAATCGAGACTGCAGATAAATATCTATGGAGGTAAGGCTAGCACTGATTCTCTTGTCTAGTTGTGATTCTCCGGGATTCCATCAAGAAAAGAATAACCTTCTGCTCCCATACCTTACCAAAGCAAGGAAGTACTTATAGTTGTTTAGTTCAAACAAAATAGTATTAAGAATACTGTAAGACTTTGGTATGGCTCTTTAAGAAGATCCTAAAACTTAAAAGAAAGGGAGACCAGACCAGCGGGAGACAACTACTAAGCGCTTTAATGCTAGTTTTCTTTATCAAGTATGAAATAGAATCAATATAGACCGTGACGGCCCTATAGAAAGAGGAAAGAGTCCCATAAGGCAAGCAAGGAAGCGTTAGCTCCCGATCCATAAGCCAAATTGCCCTAACCCACTAAGAAAGGGAGTTAAGAAAGCTAGTAGTTTAGAAAGAGTATCCTCATTCAAGCTAGTGGTGATTAGAAAGCAAGGCGAGAGGGAGTGAGCAATTAAGGCTAACCATCCGGCAGAGGAAGCTCTTTCATTATCGTTCTTATTCTCCGGTATTCTCTTTAGAAACTATTCATCTAGTAAGCAAGGGTCAGAAGGAGGCTGATGTAAGCTAGTTTTATTTATNTATCGTTCTTATTCTCCGGTATTCTCTTTAGAAACTATTCATCCAGTAAGCAAGGGTCAGAAGGAGGCTGATGTAAGCTAGTTGTTTTATTTTAAAGTATGCTATTTCATAAAGAAAGCACCAAGCACGCACTGAAAGCTCATTCATTAAGGCAAGGAAGCCAGTACTCTACTGAGCGAATTCAAGCTAGTAGTAGTCCGGTAGGCCAGCACCAAGTTATAGAGTTGTGTTTCGAAAGTCTTATTGATGAATTAAAGTAGTCCGGTACCAAAGCAAGCTTAAAGGAAGCATGCAAGAACTTCAATAGTCTTCTTTTGATCCACTATGCATTAAGCAAGTTAATAAACAAAGCCCTCAGAATAAGGAATAAGGCAGACTCGACAAAAGAGAGAAAGGGAACAGAGCAAGAGAGTCCGTCCACTGGAAGAAAGAAGTCAAAAAAGAAAAAGATGTGGCTTTCATAAGAGAAGAAGAACATCTTACTCAACAAGAGTTAAGGAAGAGATGCACCTAGCGGATAGAGAAAGCTTTTCACATTCTCCGATCTATGGGTACAAAGAAAAGAAGACCAAGAAAATCTCGACCTCGACCAAACCAATCTCAAGTAGAAGCCAAGGAAGGACTATCACCGGATTCGATCAAAAGAATAGATACCAGACTTCACTAAATCACTCATTTCTTGAAAGGCATAGGAATTTCAAAGTGTATTTTCTCCTTCCAAAGAGCACAGGCACAACCATCACTGGCAACCCGCTCTGTCTTGTATGAAGAATGGGCAACGGGCATTCCTAGAACAACTGGGACTAGAAAGGCAGTCAACTCACTCTGCATTACCTCGGGTCATTGGTCACAATCGAGTCAACTCTACTCACTGGTCTATGGAAACTAGCCCCTCTGTCCCTTTCCCTTTTCAAGCTAAGCAATCGAAATCGAAAGATCAGGTCAACTTTGCTTTCCGAAGTCCGCTCTCGTCTGCCTGGTCACTATCCCCTCTTCAGTCTATGATCACTGGTATTAGACGACTCTCTTTAAAACACGCTATAACCGCATCTAATCAACTCAAGGCATCAAAGGTCCCTACCCAATTCGTTGTCAAAGTTCTAGCTCATTTTTAGCAATAAGCGTCGAGAGAACAGATGCTATTAAAAAGCTAGAAGTTCATAACTCGTTCCACTCATATAAAGCAGAACGTTCCCGCTTCTCTCGAAGCTTCCCCTTCAACGTGCGGGCTATATTAGCTTTGCCAGTGAGATAGCTTGTTGAATCATTTGTCACTATAGGAATCGGCGTCGGCACAACCTGAACTGTCACCTTCGTCCCTTACCCCTGACCTCTGGTCACTAATTGACCCCGGTCTCTAAATTGACATTGACTTCTGCTCTGAAAAAGAAAACATCTCTCTAAAACCAACACTGCTCTTGTTCTCTTCCGTCTTCGATCTCTTCGACCTCCGATCCGCTATGCTCTTTGTAACTATACCCTCTTCTTTGGTAACTCAACGGAGATCCTCTTCTTTCCTCGCTTTTGAATGTTTTCTTTCATCACTCTTTTTAGCAGCTGGAGCAGGAGGTAGGAATCTTTCTATTTGAACAGGCTCTGACCTCTGTCCCGCTCGCCACAAGCAACAGGCACCCTTTCTGGCACAATCAAAGGCAATAGGAGGAGCAGTAGGTAGAAAGCAAATGAACTAAGATGAATATCAGGTACATAAGCCCACCGGGCCACAGGAATCTCGATTAGGAAAGCGCCACTCGTAGTATGTTGACCCTATCCATCCTTCCAACACATGCTACGTGTTGGTTAATCAAAATTCTCTTAGGCCATCCCCAAGCCAAGCTCTCCCACATTCCGAACATGAGGCTTCTGGAACTCGATGCCCCATCGTTCGTACCTGGCCACGGCACNTCTCTTAGGCCGTCCCCAAGCCGAGCTCTCCCACGTTCCGAACATGAGACTTCTGGAACTCGACGCCCCATCGTTCGTACCCGGCCACGGCTCTCACCTGGATTCCCATTTGGTTGATGAAGGCGCGCGCAGTGGATTCCTTCTTTAAGGAAATCAAAGGCGCTTTCTCTTCGACTCTACTGTTCTATATGGATTTGGAATGGTCAAAGGCCTAATAGATCTCATTCAAAGCATTCATAGGTCTCACGGATTGTGCTGCTTTCCCTCTCTTGGAGTGGAGCTCTCAGTTGATGAGAACTGGCCTTGTGCTTTCGCTCCATCTCCGTGCACTTTGTCTTGAACCTGTTGTCTTTTACCAACTCCCCTTAGAAAACCACTAATGGGTCAGTGGGTCTCTCGTCTATGGAATGACCAGCATCTACACCCGATTCCTAAGCNCTTGAACCTGTTGTCTTTTACCAACTCCCCTTAGAAAACCACTAGTGGGTCAGCGGGTCTCTCGTCTATGGAATGGCCAGCATCTACACCCGATTCCTAAACTCCAGCTCCTGCTCATGAAAGTGAAGATTCCACCCGGATCCAATTCTTCTTTTCTTGACTCAATGCTGAAGGCTGAAGGATCAAATAGGTCATGGCTTCTTTGGGGATTCATTGAAACCAGGTTGAGTTTTTCTTAAAAAGAACAGATGAGGGAGCCTATAGTATAGTATAGTAGAGTAGCCTAACTCACAGACAGAGCTAAAGGCTATTAAATAGTCGCCAAAGTAGACGATGGACGAGACTCTAGAAGAGTGGCTTTCTGATGAGGTTGCTTCGACCAACCCTTAGGAAAGAAAAAACCCCTAGTGAAAACTATGTCTGTATGTATAACCGTCGCTTCCAATCAATTGAATCAATGCAAGCAGTTCCCCTTATATATAGCTATTCATTCCTATTTGGTTGGATTCCTCGGTTCATCTTATGCCAACGATGGAATAGCCTGTTTTTCTAGCTATTCGTTTCTTTCATTCAGGTATGGTGGCAGGGAGAAGTTCGAGTAGGCTTCGTTGAGAAGGTGAACGACGAATCCGAGTGATCGAAGGTGAAAGTACTAAGCGAATATTCAAACGTCTATTCATGTGAGAACCTTGATTGACACCACCTTAGCCTTAGTCAGTAAGGGGAGGCGCCAAGAAGTTTAGACATAACAATCCACCATCTTTGATGGAGGCGAAGAATGGTAGTATTCCTTCCATAACAATCTCAAGAACACTACCATATGCGTATAGTAGCGTCCAGTCTAATAAATAGAAGTGAGTTTTGGCACATACTAGTCTTCTAGGTGAAGTAGCTTCTTCTCCTTCCCTGCACCGCTAGTTTCATAAAGGTTAGTTGGCTTGCCCTTCTCTTCATTCCAGACGGGGAAGGTCTAAGTAGCTCCAGCTCTATTAGCTCGGTGCGCCTTTATGTATCAGCTATTAGTAGGCTCTACCCCAAGAGTCGTAGATTGGGAACCCGGAGGTGAAGGCAACTGGCAACGGATGGAGCATTCGGAGAGGTTTCAGTTCACATTCATTCGACTGAACAATGTGAGCTATTGAGTGGGATAAGCCTGTCTCTCGTCATGCTCTCGAAGTTAACATCCTTGTTAGTAGCTCAAGGCCCCAAAGGCTCTACAAGAGTCGGGTGTACGACCTTAGAGGAATACGAGGTGAAACGGATATCGTATTTTGAGAGGCTGATTATCAGATTCATTCCTTGTGCTTGACATTCAGGGTACTATCAGCGTGGGAGATAACGTGATTTGTTCAAGCTAACTGATGTGAACATGTGAATTCACATAGAATATTAGCAGATGTTACACGTGTATACATGTAACGTAGATAAGCCTTCACAAAATGATTACCGGTTATAGGCATGACCTCAGTGGTACCAAAATTTATTTTTTGGGGAGTGATTTCCACGAGGCCTTTGATGGATGGGTCCCAGAGGTGCTGATCAATGAGGGAATCTCATGCCTAAGGTTGTAGCATTGATCAGTCTAGTGTCCCTCTCCACCCATGTGATATTCACAGCATGCGTTTGGGATGAAATTCTTGGGTGGTGGATTTGGTATCGGCCTAAGTGGTATAGGCTTGATGAGGTTGGCTGCTACTAAGTCTAGGAGCAACTGTGACGGAAGGGCTAGTAATGGGTCGCACTTTCAGTGTGCTCCACTCTTCCTATATATCTGACTAGGGTGGATTGAGCTTGAGCGGTTGCCCTGGATTGGACTTGCAATTGCATTGGTTGGACTTGTTGGCGAGCTGTATGGATCGGCTGAATCCTAGAGAAATCCCCTTTGGGAGGTTGCCCAATCATGATAGCTTGTACTTCTCTCTCATCTTGATTTGTCTCTTATTTTCTAGGTGAACGCAACGTTTGGTCAGGTGTCTGAGGCCCCCATGTTCGCATCTGACATTTCCAGATGCAATAACAATTGTAGCCATGAAATGGGCAATAGGTTGAACTTCTGTTGTTCCCATCTCCTCCTAGCCCTAGCTGCATATCATTGATGAATTCCTTAAGATCACCGGAAAAAGATGTTTGTTCTGGATTGACTTTCCTTTCTCCAGGGAGCTTCTTAGGATTGATTCTCATCCCGAATAGGGATTTTTGGTCTTGCCATGACCTCGCCCTACCTATTGTCGACATCTGCGAGTTGACATAATCAATGAAGCTGTTGTAGACAAGAGGATAGTTATCTTGGAATCCCTTGCCTTATTCTGATAGCTTATTGGATTGTTCTTGCATGGGGGTTTCTGTGTCTTGACCAGGGTTGCCATGAGGCACTTTATCTCCTTCACTTGTTCTTTCAACTGTTCTACATCAGATGTGACTTGCTGAATCCTGGTCTCTTTTGCCGAATTTGCTTCTTGGTCTCAAGTGAGGTTATTATGGCTCTTTCTAGGAAATCCTCTTCATCCTTGAACCTTAGGTGTTCACTTCATTCTCCCTGAGAGTGGTTTGAGCTGAGAGGGAGAAAATTCGTCTTTCTTGTCACTGATCTTATTGATTGACGGTCCTATGTTATTGTTACTCCCACTTGTCAAGGTTACCGGGCTGGCTAACCTAACTATGAATTTCTATCAATGTCGGGATAGACAGAGGTCTAGGATAGTACGCTATCGAAGTGAGACCGGGGTACAGTAACGAAGTTAGACCGAAATGAACCACTAAATTCCTCACTTTCATCTCTTTGNAGGATAGTACGCTGTCGGAGTGAGACCGGGGTACAGTAACGAAGTTAGACCGAAATGAACCACTCAATTCCTCACTTTCATCTCTTCGCTTCCTTGACCCTACTGAACACCTACTAAAAGCATGTACTTCATATGCTGCGCGCTTGCTTCACTATTGTCATGTCGAGTGTCATCATCATCCGTCAAAACTTTTGACTTGTCCTTTACTTTCAAGTCGATCGTTGAAGGATTCGAGTTTTCTCAGGTATGAATTCTTTATATTCATCTATAAACAGTTGTTTATCACCACCAATAAACTTTCTTCCAATACATCTCTTGTCTCACCAACAAAGATGTGTTCTATCGATGTAGGTCAAACCAAAGAGCAGTTCGGTCAGAAGAAGAAAATAGAATGAACAAGCACATATAAGGGGGGGAAAAAGCACATATAAGGGGGAAAAAAGAAGAAAATAGACTACATACAGGTTTGTAGGGTGGAGAAAGGGTTTCCATAATTAAGGCTTATTGCGTGTGCAACGGGAGAAGAAGGGATCGTGGTCAAANTACAGGGTTGTAGGGTGGAGAAAGGGTTTCCATAATTAAGGCTTATTGCGTGTGCAACGGGAGAAGAAGGGATCGTGGTCAAACACTAGTCCTTTTGGACTTTTCGACTAGAGCCACGGAGCTAAAGGCAGATTCTTTAGTCGCTTATTACTTAGTCCTGACCAAGCAAGGCAAATCCTAATACGGATGAAGAAGCAAAGCCTCTTTTAGATTGACAGTTGGCAGATCGAGATTGAAAGTCAATAGCAACAAAGTGCTTTCACCTCTTGTAGTAGATTCGTCTAGCCTCGTCTCCCTTTCTTCGCTTGTGAAGAAGCTTGGCTAGTTCTTTTTCAATTGATTATGAAACTCATTTTGTTCATCCTTTTTTCTCGTTTATAAGGTGAGCTTCAATGCCCCTAGTCAGTAGGCGAGAGCTAAAAGCGTGCTGAGTGGCCCTTTTCGTGTTTTTATTATCGCAAGTTTAGTTTGGAGCTTGTGTGTTAGGAAAGAGCCTGCGTGCTTGGTCATTTTCTTTGCCTTAAACACCGTGTTATTGAGCGTATAAAGCTTTTTAGAGTTGAGCTAAGGGGGTGTACCATTCAATGCCAGCNCTTTTTTTTTCGTGTTTTTATTATCGCGAGTTTAGTTTGGAGCTTGTGTGTTAGGAAAGAGCCTGCGTGCTTGGTCATTTTCTTTGCCTTAAACACCGCGCTATTGAGCGTATAAAGCTTTTTAGAGTTGAGCTAAGGGGGTGTACCATTCAATGCCAGCCCTAAAGATGGCTTTTGCTTGTCTCGCCATAACAAGCTGAGCTAGATGGGCCCGAACCTGCTCCTGCTCTTTTGGGTTCATAATTGTCTTTGGGGTGGATATGGAATTTGACTTTAAACTGGCGCATGTCCCTTAGTTCATGAAGGTGGACACAGTATTGCTCTAGATGAGGATGGATGCGTATGGTATAGGAATCGGGAAGAGAAGATCAAAGCCTTCCACGGATCACGAACTGGAGTGACCTAATTAAAGAAATACGATAACAGGCCCTGCAACGTGTGACTTGGTTTGCTCGGGGGTGGAAGGATCAGGCTCTTGGATCGGGGAACAGATATGTCGATGGTTGAAAGGCTAGCGAATACTATTCCATTCTTTCAGGAATTAGGCTTAGGGGTCGACTAGAAAAAGCTAACCTAATTCGATTCCATTACCTTACTAGAGGAGCGGAAACAAGACAAAAAGGATTACCAAGGGGTTGAAAACCAACCCTAGTACTCCCTTATTAGATAGAGGTCTCTCGAGCCTTCTGATCTGAATCTCGAACACTACTTAGATAGATGTATGTCAATTTCAGGCATAAAATCAAATCAAACGTTTGATCAGTATCATGACCTGGGACCCGAAGAGCGTGTTCAACCCGCCTAAAAAGTCGTTCTTTTTTCTCTTTTGACCCTTATCGATTCGATGATTTTAGAATTNAGCCGTTCTTTTTTCTCTTTCGACCCTTATCGATTCGATTCGAATCGATTCGATGATTTTCGAATTTGAGCTTACGAGCCAACTGCCCCCCTTGTTCGCTTACATTCCCTCACTCCTATATAGGGCTAGGGCATAGGGCTAGGTTCAGTTGTTGAAACTCGGCCATCTTTCCCGTTCTCTCTTCCTGCCTCTATACACATATCTCCAACTCGGCAAGCTCATCTTCCCGATGTAGAGTGGAATACACGAGCACTTCTTAATGCTTGCATAAGACCATTCACCAGGTGATCCCTAGGTTGCAGCAGGGCAGTCCTGATTGAACTAACTAGTTGCTTAGCTAAACTCGTGACATGGTTTATTTATCAATGAACTGTGTATCAACGTTGTGCCTTCCTTGGCTAAATCCGAGGGAAGTGCTATGAGACCACTTTGCTGATAAAGGCTGTCCCCGCTTACTTACGTCGGACTGTACCTAATCGATCTGGTTCACTTACTTATGGTTAACCGCCTGTCATTGGAATATGAATAAAGTGGTACAATGAATCAACCCGAACCAGGATCTATACTTTGAACTAGACCCACCCACTTAAAATGATTTGTCGTGCGGTCGTTCACTTCATCTGTGCGTTCGGCACCTACGCTTAACTTATTTGAAGTTCCATGGGTTAAGCGTAGGCCGTCGATAGTATCTTTTGTTGCGGGACAACCACTCTAGTATTACTCTTCATGGCCGCTCTTTGCACTCTCACGTCACATAGTGGTGTGGTAGTGTGTGGAAAGGGTTTATCTAGGTGTCCACTTCACTAAGTACTCAGTACTTGGTAACGACGTAGTGATCGNCACTCTCACATCACATAGTGGTGTGCGGAAAGGGTTTATCCAGGTGTCCGCTTCACTAAGTACGCAGTACTTGGTGACGACGTAGTGATCGCTGACAGTTCTGTTGCTAAAGTCTATGAGGCAAATCTTCATCGACTGAATGTTAGTATCAGTTACCAAAAGTCTCTGATATCTGACTCGGGAGGTGCTGAGTTTGCGAAGCGATTTAGAGTGAAAGGGCTTACCAAGGACTTAAGTCCGGTATCGGCCCGATTGCTGTGCAACTTCTTTCATCCTTATGAATTGGTCTTTATTGGGCACAAGTATAAGTGTGCTCAATTTTTGACCCTTTGTAGGGTTGGAGGGATGGGGTACCAACAACGGTCTCGCTTAGAGACTCGTTGGTCTGCAAGGGCTGAACGTCTCTTTGTGATGTGGAATAAAGCTCTATTGTGGCTAGGCCGAGGCCTACCCTTAAGCCCGTAACNTTCGTGATGTGGAATAAAGCTCTGTTTGGTCATGGCTGTCTAGAGCTGTGGCTAGGCCGAGGCCTGCCCTTAAGCCCGTATCTTCGGGGTGTCATCATCCAACTGTTAAGGAAGGAGATGAAACCACAAGATTCAAAATCCAGACGCACTTTTTTCTTGCTCCTGGGGTCAAAGACTTCCTTGAGTGGTCAATGCTTCGTGCATGGATGCGGGAATGGCTGCGTTATTGTCATTGGTACTATGGTACTGGATCCATGGGTATCCATTGAGGCCTTCTTTGATGCGCCAGTTGTGAATGTGAAATGGAAGGCTGATCGGAAGAGCGTTGAGCTCGTTCGATTCGGTCTTTTATGGAAGATTTTTGATTTGGTGGGTCAATTAGGTGTCTCTTTTAGGTGTCCGATCCTAGAAGATTCATCTGGATCAGAGAGATCTGGTCCATGGCTTCTTGGTGGAGTTGATGGCACGTCTTTCTTGGTCTCGCCTGTCGGCCTTTTCCAGCCGAAGGCGGGTAAGGGGGTTATGGTTTGTGGGATTGTTAAAGATCCTTCTAAACCTGATCCCGCTTATATAACCGTTCGTTATAAGACTAAGCGATTGACATATGATCGAGAGAGAAGCGATTGACTGTCTGAGGAATGATGACTTGTCTAAGGGTGTAGGCGTGAAGGCAAGCTTCCTATTTTTAGAGGTCTTTAGTTGATTTGCCCATTTTTCTACGTTTTTTGGCATGTCATTATGATGATAAGAGGGGGTGATGAAAGATCTTGTCAAATGATAAAGGAAAATGGCCTGATTATCCACTTTTGTCCGTAGCTCCTCTCTCAGAAAGACGTCAGAGACTGTACTGCCAGATTATCAGGAGCTTAGAGGCGAGGTTCATCTTTCTCTCAAGTAAGAAGAGTCAAAGGAGGCAGAAAGTAGATCTAGTCAATCTAAGACTGTTTCAAGAGTGGTGGAGCCCTTTGTTGTGGGAAGAGAATTGTCACAGGGCGATAGTTCTCAATAGTGTACAAGGTTCAACAGTACGAAGAAGGAGTCCTTAGAAGACTGGTCAACATTCACAACAAGGACGTACAGGAGAAGACGAAGGTCCTTTATTGTTGAAAGATGCTGAAGACAATACGGGACCGAAGCTACGGGGGTCGACTCGTGTGTGGAAGCCGAACCCGAAGTGTGAAAATTCAGCCTATGCAGTGATGAAGGGAGAGGTAGTTCTTTCCAATACCTCCGAAGCACTAAAAGAAAATAGTGGATGAGTTAGATCTGGTAGCAAAAGTGACAGCGATAGTACTTTGAAAAGGGGATTTACAATTCCATTTTTTTTTTGTTATGTTTTCGTCAATAAGGAGGGCGAGATATAAATAATGGAAAAAGCCTATAAGGCANGGCTTGAGCCAGTAAAAATGGCTTAATCAAGAGAGAGAGAACCCCTTTGATTTTCTTTGATTTTCTTTGATTTTCTAAGGCTAAGGCTAAGGCTAAGGCTAAGGCTAAGGCTAAGAAAAAGGAAATTGCTCCACCATTTATTTGATTAGTATAGTGGTATACTGTTAACTGACTGTTCGTAGGTTCGAATCCTACTTGGGGAGATCCATGGTTTGACTGGGTCNAAGGCTAAGGCTAAGGCTAAGAAAAAGGAAATTGCTCCACCATTTATTTGATTAGTATAGTGGTATACTGTTAACTGACTGGTCGTAGGTTCGAATCCTACTTGGGGAGATCCATGGTTTGACCGGGCCTGTCCTTCTCCCTAGAATCATTCTCAGGATTGTTCAGCTTTCTAGCGGAATCGTCAAACAAAGAGAAGGATGTACTGACTCCCATCCCAGTAATCCGGAAAAAGATGGAAGTTTCTTGTCTCTTTTCAAAAAGCAACATTTCAGCCAGAAGTGTCGGTTGTTGTTAGTTAATGGACTTTCAATTGGAAGGAATTCATTTTTCTTTCCTTTCGTTAGGCCTACTGAAGCGTTCGAAAAGACTTCAATGGCTAATTATCAGTGTGAATCGCTGCTTATCTCCCAAGCTTTCAAGTAGCGTTTCCACCCACTTATTCCCTTACTGAATTGGGTTGTACAAGGTCGTATCATACGTGAAAGAATTGAGGACTGCCCCGGAAAACCACCCCAAAGCCAAGTCACTATGGTAACATACAGGTTGCTTTCCCTGCAACAACGCTGCTCCCACAGCCCCGAAGGAAGCAAGACTTACTGTACTGGCTCAAGATCCTCCGATTGCTTGAAAGATAACTGGAAGGGATCTGGTAGAATCCGCATGACAAAGATGATTCTCTAACTCATCTGCGGACCCTTATTTAGCATTACCCCACACCATTTCCTCATTCTGATGAGTGCACTTTCCGTAGAGGAGTTGCAATTGCAGGAGAATTCGAAATGTTCAGGTGGCACCACCAAAACTCCAACGTTCTTTCCTTACTCATTCCTCTGTAGGGCTTGGGTCTTGGCCACTTCATGATGGCCTCCACTCCGGATCTTAGTTGTCCTCCTCAACCAACATACCCTGGATATACTAAGGACTGGCGAATTCACACTTCTTCAAGTTCAGCCTCGTGTTTCAAGGCAAGCATCCAAAACAGATCTGGGACTTTGCACATGCTCTTCCCATGTCCCATTGAAAACCAAGATGTTGAGGATACCAATACAGAGTGATCAAAGTATGGCCACCAGACATAACTCATCAGCCTTATGGATGGACACGATCCTTTACCCAACAAGCTTCAAAGTGCTATAAGTCGCGCGTTAGCCTATCTTGAGAAGGAAGAGATATAAAGGTTGGACATCCGAGGTACCTTACTTCCCAATAAAAGGAGATGTCTAAATGTCATTAGATATGGAATTTGAAGATAGAAAGGATGGATCGATGCGGGGACCGAACCTTAAGTCGAGTAGAACGGAATAGTCAGAATAGAGAGAATAAGCTACTACGGATTGCATGCTTCTTTCAGGAGACAACTGAGGCAAGTAGCTAGTTGACTGGAGGTTTAGAGCACGCTAGGCTGCCTTTTCTTTGTAGTTGGGAGAGCTGGATGGCACAAGGGGTCTTTCTTTAGGAATTCTTAACTTGACTTGATAGGGCTCCATCTCCATAAGTTCTTGTCGAGGACTCTTTANAGGTTTAGAGCACGCTAGGCTGTCTTCTCTTTGTAGTTGGGAGAGCTGGATGGCACAAGGGGTCTTTCTTTAGGAATTCTTAACTTGACTTTCTAGGGCTCCATCTCCATAAGTTCTTGCCGAGGACTCGTCAGAACAGCCCTTCCCTTCCTTCCTGTGCTGGTAGTTTTCTAAGGCCAGTGAAAGCAGTCTTCTATAGGTAGTTACTACTTATCCTATGCTTATCTACTTCTAGCTCTTAGTTGTAATTCATTTGATTTGAATCCTTACTACACAAAGGAGTAATCTAAGAGCAAAAGGGCTAACTACTATCCTAGNATCTAAGAGCAAGAGGGCTAACTACCTACTATCTATCCTGGTCTCCTATAAAGGCTTTGTTCCGTTAGGTCTTCTTGCCATATCGAAAAAGAGAGGGAGAAGGAACTAGCATAGAGGAGTTGGATCCAGGCTAAGAACTAAGGCTAGTTTTATGCTTAACACATTCAAATCGTATAACTACCACTCATAAGGACAGTGAGGTTTTGATCCCTATTATTAGCTTTTAGTGATCCAGTGGCTGGAAAGCTAGTAGCAGTCTCAACTAGAGCAGTTAGAACTCTTAGCCAAGCATGCGTCCCAACGAATACCAACAAGTGGAGTTAACGTTATATCTTATCCTTTCCTTAGTAGGGTTTATCCCTAAACAAAATATCAATTCAAGCCCCTTTACTAGGTTAGNTCCCAACGAATACCAACAAGTGGAGTTAACGCTATATCTCATCCTTTCCTTAGTAGGGTTTATCCCTAAACAAAATACCGATTCAAGCCCCTTTACTAGGTTGGGCGAGTCTCACGATTCTCGATTTCTAAATATCTTAATTAAGAGATGAGAGAACCTGGTCGTGTGGTGCTGAACTTCTAGAGCTCTTTTTCGAATAAGAAAGCTTGTCTGTCTCTAATGCGAATGAGGAATGCAAGATAACAGAGTCGTTTCCGCCCAAAGGGTCCTCACTGGACCGGTCCCCGGGGATTAATTCAACTTGCTACTGATTAGNATAAGAAAGCTTGTCTGTCTCTAATGCGAATGAGGAATGCAAGATAACAGAGTCGTTTCCGCCCAAAGGGTCCTCTACTGGACCGGTCCCCGGGGATGAAGTCAACTTGCTACTGATTGAGCATGAAGACAGTCTGCTTTGAACATGAATGAGACGTGCTATTAGAGAAGGGATAAATTGTTGTTTGGTCAAGCTACCACTGATGTGAACATGTGAATGAACATAAGAANACGTGCTATTAGAGAAGGGATAAATTGTTGTTTGGTCAAGCTACCACTGATGTGAACATGTGAATGAACATATTCACATGTTACACGCGTATATATGACACATGTGTAGCATCAGGGTTGTCAACGAGAGAAGGTTTCTTGGTTACAGATAAGACTTTGATTCTTCCTCAATATGATTTGGAACTCTCCTTTATCACAAGGCTAGCTCAAATGGTATTTTCAATCGTCTCTTTGATTTGATGCACTATATCGTCTTCCCGAAAATGNAGATAAGACTTTGATTCTTCCTCAATATGATTTGGAACTCTCCTTTATCACAAGGCTAGCTCAAATGGTATTTTCAATCGTCTCTTTGATTTGATGCACTGAATCGTCTTCCCGAAAACGGATTGACCATGAATTCTGTAACAGAGGCGATGAATATCGTTACTATTGGGATATATATCTTTAATAGCCAAAGAGACAGGATACTAAGATTCCCAGTACAATCCACTACTTGTCTTCCTCCTAAGAATAGTAAGAAAGCGAGAGAAACTCACTGCCCTTGCTATGAATGACTTTTGAATTATTCATTCCTTAGCTAATCGGAAAGAGCCTAATTGCACGAGCAAGTTACCATTTTTTTAAAAGGCAGTCGGGAAAGCCCTAAAGGTAAGAAGGTCTTTGTTCAAGTCAAGTTACTTAGCTTAGAGAAAGAAAACCGTTAGTGAAATGTCGGGAGATGCGTACAGTTTCGGCACTCGAAGAAAAGCTACTTCTTTGATTGTTCCGGGAAGTACTACTTGAAAGTCAAGGTCTTTGTTGCAAGCCAAGCAGAATAAAAGATAAAGGAAAGCGGAACTTTAGCTAGTAGACAAACGACTTTTGTTAGCAAGCGGTACTCTCATCGAGTAGGGCAAATCTCATACCCAATTGAAAAAAAGGTCTTGGAATCGACTTAGAGAAAACAATTGTTTTTCCGTTAGCGAGTACAGTTCAAGCGGAACTGAGACTTGAACCTGAGACTAAAGGTCAAGTGCCTACGTAACTATCCGGTCCGGTAAGTGAAAGAAAGAAGGCGGATAGCTAGCCTTAGTCTTCCTGTTGCTTAGCGCAAGGGTAAGACTATTTATAGATATTAAGACTCTTTCCTCATCTTGTTATTCCTGACCGAATGGAATTATGTAAGGGATGAACTTCTCTCACTATCAGACTATTAAGCGACCTGTAAAGTAAATAGTCTTTGTTCCTTCCCTCCTATGTTGTAAATAAGGCAAAAACCATCCCTCTCTCTCCCGTCATTGAGGTAAGCGCTGATATCAGGATCTGTCTTTCTGGGCTAACTCTGCCAAGATTCAAGATTCAATCCTAAACGCTCTCGGGTTTCCTCTTAAAGTCAGGATATCATCCCTTATTTCACTTACAAAGGGCTTGCCTCTTTCAATCAAGATCATCTGATCCAGGAGCGGGCTATTATATTGATATTATGTATTTTCATTTATTCGAATAATGAGCTGCTACCCGATCTCGGATCCCGTAGGAAAGGGAAGCTCAATAACTGTATTTTCTAGTACAAGATTGAAAGAGGATGGGCGATGCAAGCGCAATACCAACATTCATTCTGATTGGGTTTCACAGTCCGAATCAAAGATTGCAATCCGACAAAGAACCTCGAATGTTGGGATTAACGGAGTTGAGGAACAAAAAGAGATCCAGGATTGAAAACCTAATAGATAAAAGGAAGGGAAGGCCCGCTCATCATAACAAGGAGATTCGTGACTCACTTCCTCTAGGAGATCGGATCGAGAAAGAGCAACCTATTCAATTCAACAAAGTGGGAAGAATACGGGGACAAGNATAGATAGAAGGAAGGGAAGGCCCGCTCATCATAACAAGGAGATTCGCGACTCACTTCCTCTAGGAGATCGGATCGAGAAAGAGCAACCTATTCAATTCAACAAAGCGGGAAGAATCCGGGGACAGGGATGGATCCCGCTTATTCACTGGAAGAAAGCAACAATCTCTTTTTATCAAGGGCAAGGTTTTGATTCTTTGCTCGCCTTTCCTAGAGATCGAACACTTTACCAAAGAGTGAAAGAACCTCTTCACAGGACTCCGTGCTTTGACCTTCCTTTTTGTTTTTCAACGAATCGGCTACCTTTGACACGTGGTTGGCTACACCAATTGAAGCTGGTGGGTTCACCTTTAACTTGTGACACATTGGTGAAATGACCTGCAGGCTATGAACGCTAATGGTTCGGCTCTTGATAGGGGGCACTTCCAGAAAGAACAACTTTTTTTCTTTCCTTTCTAGATCTAAGAGTCTCAGATTTTAGATTTATAAGCAGATTGATAACGAGAATGAATATGACTAGCCCGTGCCAGAGTGAAGTTCTTTCGCATGAATGTGACAAGCATAATCTTCAAACCCATAAATCATTGAATGAAAGGACTGCTCTTGAGTTCAGTTCATCTGTCCCCTGTTGGTAGGAAATCCATCGGACTGACCGGGGACATCTCCACTTCTAGGAAATCGGGCATGAAAGAGGCCAAAGCAAAAGAACTTGGGATGGGAACACCACATTCTCGCAACTTTCNTGTCCCCTGTTGGTAGGAAATCCATCGGACTGACCGGGGACATCTCCACTTCTAGGAAATCGGGCATGAAAGAGGCCAAAGCAAAAGAACTTGGGATGGGGACACCACCTTCTCGCAACTTCCAGCATCTCTCAATGGGGACAATCAGGAAGGCGCATCACCTCTTTGAGTTGGAAGAAATGCAAGGTTGCTTGCTTATTTATTTACTTGAGGGTTAAGACAAGCAAGGGTCACCTTATTGTGTGTGATAGGGGGGCAGACGCTTTTGGAAAATCACAAATGGCACGAATGAGAAAGCAGCCAGCTGAGCTGGAAGACTAGGAAAGGCAGCACGCTTGGAGCCATATGAATGGGGTATTACTTAGGAAGGACCTGAGACCATGACTTCGTCGGAATCGAGCGAAGAACCGAACCTATAAAGTGAAAGAGGAAGGAATGGGGCACATAAGATTGCACTGAACTAGGGAGATGAGACGGAACTTCCCTCCCAATCTCAAGGGAAGGGGCAGTCTCATATCCATTTAACTACACACCTCTTTCTCTCCATCTGTTGTTGTCTGGCCTTATCTATTCATGGGAATCAGCCAGAGGGGATTTCTCGGTCAATTATGAGGCTTTGGCACAGTTGTCACACAGAAGACGAAGACACAAGCACAAAAAGAAGAGTAGTTAGCACACGTAACTTGTTTAGGAGAACCCTAATTCCCAGGTTAACGGAGCTTAGCTGCCATTCTTTCTTTATTCTTATCACACTAAACTGTTATTCCTATAAGAACGAGACGGAGCATGAGAACTTGAATTAGACTGCTGCGTGCCTTTCACTTTCTGTAAGGGATGAATTGTGACAGGGCGAAGCATAATCTTAGAGGCCCTTGACCCCAAAATCTAGTTTTGATTCAAATCCCTCCTCAACCCCTCACCCTACCTGCACCACAACCTATCATTATCCCTTACCAACCACCTCCCGTCTACAATCTTGATAGAGTCCCTTGGAATTAATAAAACAGATACGGAGAAGAGAGAAAGGGAAGATTGTGATGAGATTGGGAACATGACTCGCTCTGACGGATGTTTTAAGCTAGACAACCTGAAAACAGATAGAGATAAAGAAAAGAAAAAAGGGAAGGAAAAAACGGATGCTTTTCTCAAGGAAATCCAGAGGTAGGAATAGAATGTAGCCGAACAGCTTAACAAAGTCCCCGCCCAAATTTCGATCTTAGGTCTTCTTTTAACTTAAGAGCACCCCCTTAATGAGATATTGGAACAAATGATGGAAATATTTCAGAATGCACATGTCACCCTAGACATTTCACCAGAGAGATTGGCTCAACTTCAACCTCCTGAGAGGTGATTGCACCAGTAGCAAAAGAGATCTTAAGATAAAGAGATACCATATCATATGTGTAACGAGAACGGACATGACACAACAAGTTGCTAGTATAACTTGCTCACACAAGGGTCTGAAAGCTTTCCAGTCAAGACCGGTCGGGGCTCTAGAGAGGAAGAATCTACATCGATCACGATGCGAGCAACAAGGTAATGGTGTCCTCGACCAAGCCGAAAGACAGATCTCATCACAGCACTTGCTTTCCCTAAACTATCTATCCTTAGAAGTAGGGTGAGCAAAACTGAAAGAGGGAATTCTCTGATCCAATAGCCTTACAACAAACAAGCTTGCTTAACGCACTAGCTTTGAGTTCCGACTTAAAAGCTCTTAGAAGTTCAAAACCAAAAGACAAAGCACATCGCTCTCACGCTCGTCAGTAAAGTAAGTTATTCGCCTTTTATAAATGAGTGTTGTGTACTAATAGACTTGCTTACCATAACCGCAAAGATACAACTGTTCTATCTATTTATCCATAAGGGTTGGAGCGCCTTTCAAATGNTAAACGAGTGTTGTGTACTAATAGACTTGCTTACCGTAACCGCAAAGAAACAACGGTTCTATCTATTTATCCATAAGGGCTGGAGCGCCTTTCGAACGGTATAAGTTACGACTTCGCTTCCGAAAAGAGAGATTTGACTCTGATCCACTACCGGAAGGAATTGCCTCACTTACCGCTTGCTCTTATTCCCATCGATATGCCCAGAAACAAGAACTTTCTTTCTCTCATGCCCTTTACCTTAAGCCTGACAAAGATAGAATGTTTCACTTGCCCTACCGCTTTCATTGCCCGTAAAGACTCTATCTCTACAGCCGCCTTCTCTTTCCTTTTCATTACAAACAAACCGCTTTCATAACTAATAAGGCGTAAAAGAAAGGAGTCTCGGTATTTGTTCTGACTTTCGCTCGCAAAGGAACAAGATCTGGATTTGACTAGGGCGAGCACTGCTTACTATGCGATTNGGAGTCTCGGTATTTGTTCTGACTTCCGCTCGCAAAGGAACAAGATCTGGATTTGACTAGGGCGAGCGCTGTTTACTATGCGAGTGGAGAGATTTAAGCGAGCTAATAGCGAGTGGACTTTGCCCCTCCCTTTCTTTCTTTAGACTTGCAGTAAAGCTGAACAAGTTTACTCAGCTTGCACTTGAGCTTGAAGCCTTTTTTTGAATCCTAAAGTCTCATTAAAAAATCTCCAAAGCTAGAAGAAAGCCGAGACTACAACCGCTACTTGCCTAATAGTACAGCGCCTTCCTCCCTGACTTGACTTTCCTAGCTACCAAGCCCCTTTTCAAACCCTTGCCAGAAGGACGAAAGGAAAGATTCTCTGTGATACCGCTTGAATAACGATAATCGGAGTGAAAAGCCTTAAAGAGAAAGCTTTAGCAATGNACGTAAAGGTTCCAAAGGCTCCACTTGACAGGCTCTAAGTCAGTGAATATCTACTTTCCGCCCACCTTCAAGTACAAGAGTCGTAAGTAAAGAGATCTTTCCTAGAGATAAGTAAAGAATTCCTTCTGGCCTTCTGCTCTAGNAATGGTAGGAGTTACTACTTACGCCAGCACCTGACGAGCTTACCAGAACATTCTCCCGCAACAAGAAGAGTTTGACTTTGACAAGTTCATGATATGAAGAGCCTTTAGATGAAGAACGCCTACTAATACAAGTCAAGCAGAGGAAAGGATTCAAGATCCTGAGACAAGAAGGGGTGAAGGTACTATANAAGGGAATAGGTTTCTATCTTACTTGAAGACAAGGAATTGATATCTCACTTAATGTCCCTACTAATAATCGAAAGGGCTTACTAAAAAAGCTAATAAGGCTCCAAAAGGATGGATGTCTTCCGTGTATGAGGGAGCAAGAAAGAGAGAGTCAACATATGACCCCCAAATAACAGAGGCAAGGGAAGCGCCATTATGATTATTAGTTGTCAGTTTCGCTAGAGTGGTGTTGGTAAAGAACCTTCCCTCTCTATGGTCAGTTAGTAATGAATCTTTCTTGCCGTGTCGTGCCCTATAGATGAGTAATGGGAAGCTCGCCATAAAAGCAAGGAAGCAAAAGGTAACAGAGGACATCGAGAGCGCTATTCTTATTTCTTATTAGTGGCCTTGCTTTAGTAATAGCTTGCTTTGCTTGAGTAAGAGAAAGATATGCAAGTCCATGTTTGTGNTCAAAGAAATCTCCCCCGAAAAGGAATTCCATTGAGAGGCAATCATCACTACTTTCTCCCGAGAGCATGGTCCCCCGATAAAGAATGTATTTTTGTCAATTTCGTTGGCTGGTCAGCCTTTTCTTCTATTGTTCCTTTTAACATTGGGAAAAAAAAAAAAGAAAACAATTAGAAGCCCTTTTAGAGATAGGGGTGAATTCACATAGTCAGAAGGGAAAGATGGCCAAGGATCGTAGATTTGACCGCGGAAGCAGAAAATAACGCTCGCTACAACTCAAGAGATTTGGGAGTGTATTAAATATCTATTCAAGACTTGCATGCAGGCCTCATAGCAAGCCTTGAATTCGAGCTCCATAGATCCTCCAATTCTTAAAAAATCTTGCTTGTAATCAGAGGAGAGATTCTCAATTCTAGAGAAAAGCAAGGTTTGGAACCCAACTTCTAATCTTTATAGATAGGGGGTTAAATCTCTTCCTTTCCTCCTCTATTTAGCTCTTACCAAGTTCATTATATTTTCCCAAAGGGGGAAATAAGTTGCTTTAATTCCCTCTGGGCGAATAGTCTTCATTTTATCTCTTCCCTCCTGTGGAGCCCCTATAGACGTAAAGGTTCCAAAGGCTCCACTTGACAGGCTCTAAGTCAGTGAATATCTACTTCCCGCCCACCTTCAAGTTCAAGAGTCGTAAGTAAAGAGATCTTTCCTAGAGGTAAGTAAAGGATTCCTTCTGGCCTTCTGCTCTGGTAGCTAAGTCACTCTTCTCTTTCCTTTAGTAGGAATAGACAAGTCTCACTCTTGCCCTTAATAGGAATCCAAATGCGGAGGTCAGCTTGTTTTAGGTCATAAAGGGAATAGGTTTCTATCTTACTTGAAGACAAGGAATTGATATCTCACTTAATGTCCCTACTAATAATCGAATCGAAAGGGCTTACTAAAAAAGCTAATAGGGCTCCAAAAGGATGGATGTCTTCCGTGTATGAGGGAGCAGGAAAGAGAGAGTCAACATATGACCCCCAAATAACAGAGGCAAGGGAAGCGCCATTATGATTATTAGTTGTCAGTTTCGCTAGAGTGGTGTTGGTAAAGAACCTTCCCTCTCTATGGTCAGTTAGTAATGAATCTTTCTTGCCGTGTCGTGCCCTATAGATGAGTAATGGGAAGCTCGCCATAAAAGCAAGGAAGCAAAAGGTAACAGAGGACATCGAGAGCGCTATTCTTATTTCTTATTAGTGGCCTTGCTTTAGTAATAGCTTGCTTTGCTTGAGTAAGAGATAGATATGCAAGTCCATGTTTGAGGAAGCGGGATAGAAAGGGCTTCCCTTTAAAGAAGCTTTGTTGAGAGAATAGGAGTGCGCCGCGAACGGGCCCTAAGAAAGAAAAGTCAAACGGTGGTATGTCAACGCTTGTAGTCAACAAGGTTTGGAACCCATGCGATGTGCCTTTCTTTGTAAGCCTAGAAGCAAGTCAAGCGGTAAGAAACCCTATATCCGTTTTGTGTTTTTTTGATGATATAGTTTTCTAAGATAGGACAGGTCAAGGGCAGGTGTCTTCGATATGCGATATCCGATACTCTTTCTCAAGTAGGTATGAGATATCCGGTATGCGATGCGATATGCAAGATGTGCTTTCTTTTCTGAGCAGGCTATATTGCTTTATATCTCTGTCCTTTCTGTCTTCCCGGCTAGGTGAATCAATCTATTCTTCTTTCCAAGCAGGCGGCAAAAGGTGTCTTAGAATTTTTTTTTTCCTTATTAAGATTTTTTGCTTCTTTATTAAGAGATATTTGACTTTCCCATATAGTAATATTCTTCCTTCAATGAATTTCGGGTGTCCCCCTTTGTAGGTTTTCTTTTGCCCTACTTCTAAGGATAGATAGTTTAGGTTGGATATAAATCCTTCCGCTGTTTATGTGAAATCAAGGAGCAAGAGCATTTTAGGATTCAAAAAAAGGCTTCAAGCTCAGCAAGGTGATAGCTATATTAAGAGTGTTGTTGGCTTTGTGTGCTTTCCTGCTAGTCTTTTTTATGGGTCAATATATGTACTCGTTGTATCAATATCTATCTGACTTGTTGCACAGATACACGTACTGCAGGTANGATTTGGGAGTGTATTAAATATCTATTCAAGACTTGCATGCAGGCCTCATAGCAAGCCTTGAATTCGAGCTCCATAGATCCTCCAATTCTTAAAAAATCTTGCTTGTAATCAGAGGAGAGATTCTCAATTCTAGAGAAAAGCAAGGTTTGGAACCTAAATNATGGAAAATGTGCCTGACTTAGGTAACTCAAGTCAACACAAATCAATACAACCCAACACAATTCACCTTTAGCTTTAATCAGATAGGGTAGGGGCGTCCAGTTCTTTATGGTTTGGGAAGTTGTCTCTCAGGGAAAAGCAAGCCCACTTATTAGAATAGGAAGGGCTTGTTGCTTTCGAGTTGTTCTCGGGGGAGGCGACTCTTGTTGTTCTTTCCTAGGGTACGTCCGAAGGGAGACGACAAACAAAGCGTATTAGTTGATTGTGCCTTGCTTGAGATCGCTGTTCCAGTCAATCAAGTTGTAAAAAAAAGAATCATAGTCTGTTAGTTATATACTTTCACATGAGAGAGTTTTTTTTTTTAATATGCCGTAGTGCGCCCCCTTCTTTCTCAAAATCAAGTTTCTTGCTTGTTTAGTAAAGCTTTACTGAGTTTACGAGGTGAAGGCGCGAAGGAAGCCGCTTTACCTTGTTTACCCCCTCAAGTTCTTTAATTAAAAGGAGGTGATTTCAATGGTTTCAGATTCTCGGCTGAGAAGTTAGGAGGAAGCCGAATTACAGCAAGCATGAGGCGTTTTTCTTCATTTGTGGGGAGAAATTTGTTGGTGGATTTTACCTCTAAATGGGCAGCGTTCACTTGTACAAACAAACAAGAATGCCCTTCTCTTTCTAAATTGGACAGGTTCCAAATCTCAGCTTTAGAGGGAATAGGAGGAGGAGCATTTTTTCAACGTCTTGCAGGAAGCACTTCTTAAACCCATCTTGGACTATATCCCCATTCTCCTAGCCAAGAGGGTGAGGGGGGAGGTATAAAGAGAAGGCCACCCCCTTTCAAATTTGAAAAGATGTGGCTGGAGGATGAAGGTTTTCTAGAAAAAGTCGCTTCTTGGTGGTTCTTCCTTTTCGTTTCAAGAGAAAGAAAGCCACGTCTTTTGGTTGAAGGTTAAAGCCTTGAAAGAGGAAGTGGAATAAGGAGCAGTTTGGGAGGGTGGACTTGAAGAAAATGGAAGCTTTGGAGGAAATTGAGTACCTAGACAGCACAGAAGAATCAAGACCTCTATCATCAGCAGAAATAACTCTGAGAGTATCAACCAAAGAAGAATAAAGGAGGCTAGCCCCAAACAAGTAAAAAGAAAAGATTAGTTGGCAGCAAAAGTCGAGAATGACGTGGTTAAGGGAGGGAGATAAGAACACAAAGTTCTTCCATCGAATAGCGAAAACGAGAAGAAGGGTAAACACCATATCTAGACTGGAGGTAGAAGGGGTCATTCTGGAGGAAGAGGAAGCGATTCGATTAGCGGTCAAAAAGTTCTATAAAGAGCTTTACGTGGAACCGCATTCGTTTCGACCGACGCTAGACGGAGTCTAATTTGAAAGCATCCCTACAGAGATGTGTGATTGGTTGGAAAGGCCTTTTGAGGAAGAGGAGGATTTCAAGGCTCTGGGGGAGATGTGTGGAGACAAGGCCCCAGGACCCCCCAACTAACCCCCCTTCGCCCCTTGATGAGTAAGCTCCGTAAGCCAGCTCTTCGTTGGTTGGCCTGCACCCCTGGAAAATGAATGTCAGGTGCTCCCCTCCTCCCGAAAGAAAGAATTCCATCCTCAGCCCTACAGAGAGAGGGGATGGATAGAGACTAATCTCTTTCTACATACTTTTCCTCCTTTTTCCCATAAAGCTTCCTTTCTTGAATCTTAACTCTTCTCTTTCTTATTTATTATTACTACTATCACTTTCTAAACCGGGCCGGCAGAATGAAACCTTAACGTATCAGGGTCGTACGCCTGGAACAAGTCGTACAATTTCGGCGATTACAAAAATAAAGGAGTATATCCCTCTCCCTTAGTGTCTTTCCACTTCTGTCGTTCAGGAACAAACACTTCACCTAATTTTTTAGAATCCCGGCCCGGTTTTTCCCCACTAACTAATTACCTTATAACCATTGAACAAACTTGGTTGACGAACATGGTTTATGCGCCGCTAATGTTGCGGCTTGTCGAGCATTTGACAAACTCACACCATCCATTTCAAATGGGATTTGTACCGTGGACACATGCAATCCAACCCGTAGGATTTCCTTTTCCTCTTCCCATTCTGACCTCTGTAGGTTTCCCGGTAATAGGGAGATCTACGAGAACTCTTACCCATATCTTACCATTTTTTCGGAATTGTCCACTCATAGCACGATTGAATTGTCCGATTATAGCCTGATGCGCTGCTTCAATGGCTCGATATGAAAGACGACCAGCTCTACAACTTTGAGTTCTATATCTTCCAAAACCAAGTTGTCTACCGTCCGGTTTGCAACCCTTACTACATCTGCCTTTACTANATAGCCCGACGCGCTGCTTCAATGGCTCGATATGAAAGACGACCAGCTCTACAACTTTGAGTGCCATATCTTCCAAAACCAAGTTGTGTACCGTCCGGTTTGCAACCCCTACTACATCTGCCTTTACGATATTTACTATATTTCGTACGTTTCGGATATAGCACGTCCCTTTTTATTTTGACTATATGAAATCCACACTTTGACACCTGAGATTCCGTAACGAGTAGATACTTCCGCAGGAGCATAATCGATTTTCTGGTGAAATACATTACGAGATGTTTTTCCATACTTTCCGCATTCAGTTCTAGCTATTTCTGCACCTTCTGATCGACCTGAACAACATATACGGATCCCCTCAACCCCTTTTTTCATTACTAATGGAATATCCTTCACTATTTTACTAAAAATGGAACGAAATGATCTTGTTTTATTCCTCGGTTGAAAAGAGATGTCTTGAGCAATCGGAGAAGCACTTTGATAAACAGATTTTATCTTGACCGACTCAATTAAGGTATTAGTGTTTGTTCTATTAGACAACAAAGATCGCATTTTTTTCACTTCGTTCAAATAAGAGTTGTACCCATACGGAATTCTTCTGTTTCTCAATATGATCTCTATCATCATCTCTATTCCCTTTATCAATTCTCCTATCCCACCTAGGTCTATGAATTTCTCTATCAATTCCATTACCTTATCCTTTTCCATGAGGTTCCAACATTTTTTCCTTAATTGACCTAGGAGTTGTTCCCGGGCATCCTCAAAAATGAGGTTCTTATACACCCCAACCCCATCCCTTGGAAAGAAAAAGGTAGCACCGAAGAAAGGAAAGAGCGAGATGGTGGTTTTTGTTGTTCCC
>CAUOFW020005057.1:3819312-4058845 GCA_963454935.2 Ilex paraguariensis
CGCCTATAGGCGGCAGCTTGGCTTCGCTATCGCTCATGACTTGGTATAGAGCCGTGTAGTGGTCGGCCTTCCCACCAGAATGCCTCTATATTCGTAGTCTTGTAGTCGGCATTCCCCAGAATGCCTATGATATAGTGGTCAGCCTTTACTTTTCTGAGACGCCCTTTACAACTATAAAGGACAGGGGGTTGTTCACCTTTGGAAACTTAGCTACTTAAGTACTACTCATAAAGTAAAGGCGAACGGGGCTCCCAGGCCAGGACGTCTGGCAGAATGCTTGGCCTCCTGCACTGGAAGCGACACCTCTAAAGGCAGGGGTGAGCTTCTGGCGGTTAGCTTCTAACACTAGATAATAGGTATTAGGCATTCTGAGCTGGAAGGAGGCAAGCAAATGAAGGGAGGCATTACGGGCCGACTACAAGAAGCAAAGCTTCGTAGACTCGATAAGTCGCTTATAGAATGCCCACCACTACATAAGCTGCTGGCGGAGAAAGCTCTTCGAGCTTCCCTTCATTCGTTGCTAAGCCAAGGTCCCAGGTCTTCGAGTCAGCCCGCGTTTTTTCGAAGAATTCTGCGCCCATGGGCATATGGCCTGGCAGGCCTTCCCTTTCTATCAGAGCTTCATGGGCGTTGCCCCGTTCCCCAATCAGATGTTTGGATGTGAGTTATACTCCGCGAGGAGCCAAACGGGCATATGGCCTTGCCATTTGACCTCTCTTCCCGTGTGACTAGGAATGCTCAGTGACAACCTCTCAATTGTCACCGCCTGGCCTCTCTTGCTACCACGGTAGCACCTAGTGTGGTCAGCACCAATCATGTTTGGGCAACGAAGCTTACACTCATTCACATTGGTTCATCCTGCTATGCCCCGGGCCTTTTGCTCTTCTAACGGTAAAAGGTGGCCGGCCATTCCTCAAGGCCCAGGAATCCGCTGGACATCTCAGCGGCGAGATTTGATACCCGCATCCGATCGAAGTTTCATTTGAGTGCCCCCCTAACATAAAGGAGAGCTCTTTCTAGGTGGGTCGCTTTGTGCAAGACATTGCTTAGGACCAACGGGTCACACGACAGGTGCACGATCGACTTTGCACGTTCCATCCTTCAGCCCTTCGCCTATCGGCTTGGCAGACAAGCTACCTTGATCCGTCTTCGGGTTTGATTTGTTATGCTCAGCAGCTCCAACAAGCCCTAAAGTCTCTTGTCGCCTAAAACTCTACCAAGAAAGCGCTGCTTTACGTTTGATCTTATGTGCCCAAAGCGTTCTCCACTTTCGAATCTCGCAAAGAGATAACGTGTTTTTTCCTCTGACTTTCTCTCTCATTTGCAGAGCAAAGAAAGTGNCTCCACTTTCGAATCTCGCAAAGAGAGAACGTGTTTTTTCCTCTGACTTTCTCTCTCATTCGCGGAGCGAAGAAAGCGGGCTTTGCCCCAGCTACCGCTATCCTTGGGAAAGCAAAAGAGCTACCGAAGGAAAGGGATGTAGTCTCTCCCTTGGCCTTTGGAGAGGAGAGGGCAGAGAAGAAAATGCCCTTCACGCAAGTTTTTTGACTTCCTGCGCCCTTACTAGTTTTGGGGCTCTTTGACCAAGGAGGCATTCTAGTAGGAAGGCCGACCACTACATAAGCCGCTATCAGTCCAGGAGAGAAGCAAGTTACCTTTCTTTGATCCACCTTCCCGGGCAGGGAAGAGAACGAAAATGGACCACGGATGGTGGTCGTGGTAGGTTCGAGGATCTTACACGGCGGAGCGAACTCTTCTATCATGTTGCATTTCCTTTGGCAGCCTAGCTGCACCCCCTCGATCCATCATACTAGAGCGATTCAANGGTGGTCGTGGTAGGTTCGAGGATCTTACGCGGCGGAGCGAACTCTTCTATCGTGTTGCATTTCCTCTGGCGGCCTAGCTGCACCCCCTCGATCCATCGTACTGGAGCGATTCGAGAAGAACGATTAGGGTCATATTCTATCCTTTCTACAATGCCCATAGACGAAGTGCTTCATTTCAGATCAATTCTTCGCTGCAATCGCTTCGATCCACCCCCTCGGTGAAAAACCGTAATACGCCCTGAGGAATTCCTACCAGCAGACTTCCCTGTACTCAAAGTGAATTGTCTAAGTGCTCTCCCCTCTTGGCTTTGTCTCATTCAAACATATCCAAATCTATATCGTAATCATTCGGAATTAGCTCCTACTCCTACTCCTTCTCCTCTTTCATCGTCGTTGGTCCTTTTTACATCAAATTCCCTGTCGCCTCCGGTCCGTGGGTCGAGTCGCCCTGTAGCCAGTGACTAGCTCCGCTATGGAGCTAGGTGTATAGCGCCACGTCGAGACTCTCTTTCGAAAGTGAGATCACCACCGACTTTAAGAAGAGGGAAAGATCACTCCTACATGCAGTCGTGATCTTATATACGATACCACCAGATGCACCTTGGTACTTCCATCCGCCAATCAAGGCTAGTGGAGCGAAGGGAGCCAAAAAATGTGAGCGCCCCCTAAGCTATAAGGGCGAGCCTTATTAAATGAAAAAGGCCCCTTATTATACTATAGATAGGGTGTTAGCGTTTTAGTTTGATGTAGGGGCGCGCTAGCCTGCTGAAAAACGTAAGGTTTTTAGCGCCCTTACGTTTTTCAGTANGTTTGATTGCAGGGGCGCGCTAGCCTGCTGAAAAACGAACGTAAGGTTTTTAGCGCCCTTACGTTCGTTTTTCAGCAGAGTTGGGAGCATGACAAAAGAAAGATTCTTTTGTGGCCAATAACACATCATGAATAACAAGTTCATTGTACCTTAGCTAATGTTTGTTGCCATAGTTGAGCCTCAGTCTCTATGCATGAATCATCACAAGATATACTATGGATCGCTAGTTGGGGTGGGCAAACCTTTTATGATCAAGTGAGGCTTACTTATAAAGGTGCAAGTTTGATAGGGAATGAGTGGATGACAGAGGGACGCAAGTGACTCCAGGGTCGAGGGACGCAGATCAGGCAGGAAACAACACATCAGTGCCCTTTGTGAGTTCCCAGGTCTTGCGTGTGGGATAGAGCGTGAGTGTCAGAGCAGCCTCAAAACCAAAATGATTTGTTGCAATGTAGTGGATAGATAATCGGGGGCGAAGTTGACAGCGCTGGTCGGGCCACGAATCCAGATCGACCGGATGCTTCAACGGGAATGAAAGTTGTTGGGGGAAAATCTTAGGCTCAATAAGTGTATAGAAGCGTGCATAAGTTCCAAGAGGGGGAGGAGGGCGACTACCATCATCCTGTTTCGACCGAAGAAATTGCCTAATCAGTTGAACCTGGGGGATCGGGAGAGAATGCCAACAAACACGATGAATAGTATGCGTGGTTAGCGAGAAGGGCTAAATGACTTTGAGTCCGCCCGCGCCAGAGATAGATAACAAGTGGACCAGCTCGAGGGCCAACTATGTATCAAAATTGAAGCGGTCCAAGATCCATTACAAGCGGGGCCTAGCCGGGTGCCAAAAGCAGAATCTCGACATTTCAGCCTTACTCAAATAGGGGGTATTGTACCATTCCAATTCATAGGATTTTGACATCTAAAGTTGCTGGATTGTCTCATTCACAGGTCGTTCTATGGGAGCCATCATACCACAACTATTATGTACTCCCTCTAAATAAAACTACCGCATTGTTCATTTTTTTTTTGCGATAGTTTGAGCCGTGATCAAGCTTTCCGCCAACTTGAGCGTAATAATAATCATAACGAATCACCCCCGAAAGAATAATTTGTTGAGCCCCCTTCTAACAAAATAAGAGGAAAGTCCAACTCAAATTTTGGTTGGCGCCCTAACCTAAGGGAAAGAACAAAAGAGGTGGCAATCCATTAAGGGTGCAATAAGCAGCACAATGAAGTGAATGTTGTGGTCCCCACGCTTGTGGCATTGAAAGGCGCCCCTGACAACAACAGCAAGCGTAGTAGTAGAGGAACGACAATCAGAGGCAGAAAGAGAAGCTTCGATCCCTATAGGCTAGGAGAAGCTTATACGATCTTATCACAGTGGTGTAAGAAGGGATTACCTTCAAAGAAGCTTATGGCTCCTTGAGATGTTGGCTCCGATCACATAAGCTTATGATCGAACCCTTTTCTATAGAAAGAAAGTGAGTGAGCCCAGCCCATGATTCAATTTGGAATAGAACGCCACCCCCTATTTGACTAAGGCTGAAAGCATCGGCACGCACGAAAGCAGAAGGAATCCAGACGCTGGCCAGAAAGATGTTAAGTGGCAGAATCCGTGCGTGAGAACAGATGAGGAAGGTCTAAAGCGGATTAGGAAGCCCCCGCCCGCTATGCTCTTTATCAACAACACATTCATTGCATTCATTCATTGAATAATCAAGCGGAGGTGGTGTATTGAAAGAGCTCCTGCCAGATCGCTACACAAGCCACCGCTCTACGCCGAAACAGAGAGGAGTTGCTTATTCTACTTCTATAATTGACAACTATTGTTCATTAAGAATAAGAACGCTACACAGAGCTTTCAACATTCTCTATGCTATGCGGCTCTATTTATTCCATCATTCAATACACACGGAGAAGAGAAGAGGGAAAGACTTATACTCTAATAAAAGGAGGAAACACTTTTTCTTAAAAATCCACTGCCCGGCTGCTCTATGTATCAGCGCTAGAGACGTCGGTAGTCTCAAATCCGTCCCTTCCCCCACTATTTATTGGATCATTTCATAGGAATAGAGTAGTCAAAGTAATCACGTCTATCACTGAAGGCCGCCAAGAGTCACTCAGGGCTTTAGTACTACACTACTCAGCTCGTTATAGTCCATTAGTGGTCTAAAGTCTAATCCTTCTTGTCCGGTAAGCAAGCAAGGGAACCGGCTCCTTCCGTCCCTTCATCTCGCCACAACACAAGCTGTGATATAATCTGTCTATACCTCACTCGGTTCATTCATATTATTCAGTAAGATATGGTTTGATGTTTGAGGCCTCGCTTCACNTCTCGCCACAACACAAGCTGTGATATAATCTGTCTATACCTCACTCGGTTCAGTCAGATTATTCAGTAAGATATGGTTTGATGTTTGAGGCCTCGCTTCACTAACTGAAGTCGGTTCCTCGTGAACTCCGTTAGCTAGGCGAGGGTCCTTTCGCCTCCTAGTAGTCAGTCCATTCTCTCGAGGGGAAAGCCTTACTCTCATTTAGTTCGAACGTAGCCCACATGAGCTTTATTGTAGGGGTTGTAGGGGCGACTTCCAGAGAGAATTAAGGCGAGGAGAGCTTATGGACAAAAAATGAGCATTCTGGCGGCTTTTGCCACTTATTATTAGTGTTCACAAGAGCAAGACGGTTCCATGTCTTACAATGTTCAAGCAGCATTCTTGTCGAAAGGATTTTTTAGGAGGCCCAGACACCTACCGAACATCCTTGAAGGATGGAACAAGATGATGAAGAAGGCGGCGAAGGTATGGAGTCAAATTTGGGAAGAGAACAAGGAGATCTCTGAAAGGGGGAGGCAAAGAAGTAGTAGAAATGTTGAAGAGGATACAACCCGCTCTTGGACTTAAGACTATACGCGTCGCGTGCTCGATCTAGCAATCTTGGACAATTTTTTTGATGAACTATCACTAAACTAAAAAAGAAAGAACAGAAAGAACTGGGAGTTGGCGCCTACATAACTGCTTGCTTGCTTACCAAGCTATCCTGGCAAGCTCCTCCAGTTCGATTATTATTCTTAACTTAANTTTTTGGTAGTACGAAGGGGGAATTGGCCCAAAAATTGGATAGGGGTCAAGACGCTATCGGGCGCCGACGGCTAACTCAAGTGCTCCCCAAACCGCGCGAAATGGTCCCCNACTTATTATTATAAAAACAACTCACTATCCAAATGAAAGACGATCGATTATCTACCCTAGAAGATAGAGAGTCCCACATACAATAAAAGGTCACAAAATAGAGTTGAACCAAGTAACATTGCAAAGGCATAATGATAGTAGGGTCGAGGTATCCCCGCCCTCCGAACCAGACGTGAAGGTATCCCCTTANGCCGCCCCCCAACTTACTTAAAGGACGCTGCTTAATTACGAAGGAAATTCTTTCTTAATCTAGAGAGTTTCTTTTCGTTAAGCTCATCGAGCCAGGAGTGGACATCATCTTTAGACAAATCCAGATTCTGTTTCATTATTAGCTAAAGTGGAATAGTATGACTGGCTTTCTGAAAAAGAAGACAANTAGACTCACTATAGTAGTCCGTCCGGCTGCTCTTGCTGAAATCATTACTCTTCATTCTCCCGTGCTCTAGCAATTGCGCTCCCTAGACCACTACCATGTAGTTAGGTAGGGACAATCAATCCATAGTTACGGGAATCTAGGAATGNAGACCTCCTAACCCCCCCTGCCAAGTGATCGAGTTTAGTCTGAATTTGCTGTAGAAATTTCTCCCATTCCAACCCTTATGGATAGGCTTCAAGGAAAGATAGGATTAGGAATTCCTTTTTCATAATAATCTGGAGCTTACCTTATTATTAAGGGGAAATGGCTTTTTTATAGATTCAGAGGTGAGTAAGGGGGGCGGAGCTTGAGGCTTCTCAGTTGCAGGAACAGGGAACGAATCCTCCAAAAATGGAATGAGTTTGCAATTACTACCACAAGAAAGCCGCCACCCTCGCCCTTTGGAGAGAGGGGCGCAACAAAAAAAGTCTTCAAAAAAGGCAAGGCGCCGGAGATCNTGATTCACTTGTCCTCTTGTCCATAGGGACCTCGTGGCATACAACCGAAACGACTCTCGCTAGATAACCGCCCCTTTCTCTCCTTTTATAGCCTCGTGGACGGATGAAAGAAGGGAAGTCACAAAACGGGGTAGTGAAGGCTCGCGAAGTAGATANCGGAGACCTCAAACTCATCCGGAGTTGGAGAATTCAAAAAAAAACTTTCTCAACAGGAATGCATCAACAAAACTGCCCTTCCATATAGATTGTCATGGCATGAACTTTGTCAATAGATTCCTAGCTAACTCCTCTTCCTATTGATCTTGATTAGCTCCAGCTTAGTTTTGNTAATAAGGTAAGCTTTGAAGCTGGCTGCTCTGCTATACTCTACTAGTTGTAGGACGCTAGCGCTTTACTAATCTAATAAATCAAAAGTAAAGGGATTNGATTCCTAGCTAACTCCTCTTCCTATTGATCTTGATTAGCTCCAGCTTAGTTTTGTCAAGAGTTCTCTTTCTGGACCGGACCCATTTTTAGACCGTCTCCTAAAACACCTGCTTATCCTGCATGTACTTTCAGGGCCCCCCACTCATTCAATCACTTGCTTGTGATTACAGCCATTCCCCGAAAAGGGGGAGGCGAGGAATCGTCTGCTCCCGTTCAGTTCATGTGACAAACCGAACATCGTTAGGTCCCGAATTCTGTGAACCACCGGATCTAGATCAAGATCTCCATTATGNCAAAAAGCTCCGGTCTTAACGCCCCTACTACTGCTGTGCAGCCTTTCCTCGGGTTCATAGAGTCAGGTTTCCCGTTTACCCACAACGGAGGAGCCGCCCCCACCAGGTAGGTGGCCACGGGTCATAACGCACTCTTCGCACAACNGTCGTACGATATATCGACCCGGAGAACTGACTTTCAGTTGTAAGTCATCCATTCTGCTCCTATCTAAAGTGATGGTAGGCTGCTTCACACAGGTGCGCTTCGCTCGACCACATGATGAACATGTTTTAAGCTAACTGCATGTCGAGCGCTTAAGCGGAGCTTGTGGTCACTCGTTCCTCACTTGTTCCAACCCTAGTAAAGAGCTTCAGATCTGATTCTACACTACATACGATATTCCATTCCGGCCCTCACTAACTCTTCGCTTGGTTGTACAAGGAGCATGCCCGAGGGGGCTACTACGCTCACCACGCACTTGCATTACCGCCTGAGCTTCTCTACCGCTTCGCCCAGCTCCTATGCCTACCACGAACAACAATCATTACATTACGTGGCTACAAGCTAAGCTTCACACGGCCCTGAGGAAGCCAAAAGACTCTCTCCTCTCACGGTCGAAGGCTCCACAACACGTTGGAGAGCTTTTAGATCCCGCCCTAAAACGCCCATTCTCCTAGAGTTCTGAAGTGATCCTCACTCTCATCGCAGCCTTCTTAAGCTGAAAGAAAGCCAGGCAAGAATTTCATTTTTTGGTAGTACAAAAGGGGAACAGAATCGTATCTGGCAGTGGTTCTTCGAATCGATCACAGATTCTCGGCCACGTCGTTTGGCTTCCACTCCAGTTGACCTCTCTTGTTTCCATCCCCCCATGAGAAGGTAGAGAGCAAAACCAACCCAGCAAACCACTATTACTATGTCCCTATTATTAGGAAAACATGTACTTCTTGCAAGGCTTGCTGAGCTTCTTCATGTGACAGGCATCGCAAAAGTAGTCCATTGAACAATCGCCAATAGAGGATTAAAGTATACGAATTTCTAACCCTAATGGGTTTCGCAGTCGACCATTTGATAGCCCTGTTCCTGAATATACAGAATAGGGCTTCGATGAGCCCTAGATGTAGATGTAAAGGGGTTCTTGAACCCTTCTAAGCAATTAGAATAGCGTGGAATTTGACCTCCCTCAAATAGATGGATCTGGGATTGATTGTGAAATCGAGCAGAGAGAACCCCGTGCGATTCAGTCATACCTGGGTTCAACCTTCCCAATCCCACGTATTATCCACCAAGAATGGTGTTTGATAAAAAACATGAACACACATCCACTCTAATGTTAATGCCCATTGATGTGATGATACCCGTGCCAATGCAAGTGTAATGTGAAATTACAATTTCAATATCATGTTCATCATATCATGAGCATATTATGAACATATTCCATTTCCACAACAATTCTCAAATGTCAAAATACCATAAAACATATACTAATATTTCATAACATCAATTCCAAGCATGTTATAACCTATTCAATACAATTAACACACTTAATCCATGTAGGCATTTTATCAAACACCTTCAAGGCATAAAAGTAAACACATAGCATGTCCAATCAATGCATTCATCTTGAAATTCCAATGAGCAATTTCACCAAAACCCAATTCATGCGAGACTTAATTTTAACACATTCTTATACCCATTTTTCATATTTCAACTACTCTAGACATGTGTCATATATGATATTTCATCTATAACACCCTACCCATTTCATATTTAAACCCTAGGTTGGAAATAAAACTAGTTAGGAAAGGAATCATATCTCTTGAAGCGTAATACCGCATAGTAGAAGCTTCAAAATACCCAAATCAAGCTTCTAAGCTTTGACCCCAACAATCCCGTCCTTCAGATTTTGGTGAAACCTACGATCTTTGGTATATACTTGTAGCTTTTGTCGCGTAGAAGACTTTTTGTTTTTGGCCCAAAGCAATTCGATGAATGGATAGTCGTAAATCGCAAGGACAAGTGGGAGATTTGTTGAGTTTTCTCTCTTTTTCTTCTTCTTCTTCTTCTTCTTCTTCTTCTTCTTCTCTCTCTCTCTCTCTCTCTCTCTCTCTCTATCAGAATGGAAGGCTAAGAAATGGGAGAAAAATATGAGTTTCCCCCTTTTTATACCTATTATTTGCTTGGCTTGAATAAGCCACACATCTTGACTCTTTTTGATCCTATTTTGTCCCGAATCAATTAAATCTCATCCCGTGTTATGTTCAATATATTTTATTTGAAATAAATTTAAATTATTTTTAATGTTTCGCTATTTACTCCCGATCTCATTTATTTTAATCGCACACTGCCCGATCTCATCGTAAAACACGAAAAATCTGGTTGTTTCGAAATTAGACGAAAATTGACTAGGTAACTAGATTTTGTGAGATGAATCTAACAGTGAGATCCATTTCGTCATGCGAGTTCTAAAAAAAATGCAGGTTTTCAACCCATACCGTAATGGTTAATTTATATTTTTCCCTTTTTAATAAAAATTTAAATTTTCTCGGATTTTACATTTTTCCCCCTTTAAAGGAATTTCGTCCCTGGAATTTACACATACATATATAACCACATGCATATGCAACAAGTCATGTAATGCTTTGTGACTACAAGAAAGTATCTCCATCCTTGAACAAGAACATATAATTGGCACATATTGTGAATGACCCAGTCCCTAATGGACAATATCTTTGTGTCCTACTCATGGGACTCGATCACTCTGCTCAATAGGGAAGACGTAGCCACCAAACTCCTCAAAGTGCCCTGAGCCTGACCTTTATAGTATAGCTTGAACTGTCCTCCAGTCTTGAGCATCCGTCACTCCCAGGAAACTATACTAGTTAAGACTCCCTGTGACTTTCGATTAAGTGCATCAGGCATCACATTTTTCTTACCCGGATGGTAATACAAAGTGAAGTCATAGTCCTCCAAGTACTCCATCCATCTACGGTGCCTTATGTTGAGGTCCTTTTGAGGGAAGATATACTTCAGACTCTTGGGGTCCGAAAACACCTCAAACTAATCTCCATACAAATAGTGGTGTCATGCCTTCAAGGTAAAGACAATAGCCGCTAACTCCATGTCATGCGTGGGGTATTCCTACTCGTGGCTCTTCAATTGCTGAGAACCACCAGCTACCACTCTCCCGTACTGTATCAAAACACACTCATGTCATCCTTTGAGGCATCATAGTATACTGTATACCTATGTCCCCTCTTTGGAACTATCAAGGTAGGAGCCAAAGTAAGCCTCCTCTTCAACTCCTCGATTCCTTCTCACACAAGTTATCCTATTGAAACTTAACCTCTTTCCTAGTCAATCTAGTCATAGGGGCTGCTAGTAGAGAGAAGTCATCAATGAACCTCTAATAATACCTTGTGAGTCCTAAGAAACTGCACATCTCAAAGATTGACTTTGGTCTTTCCCAATCCATCACCGCCCTAACCTTCTCCGGGTCCACGAATACACCCGAAGCCGACACCAGATGTCCCATAAATTTTACCTTCGCCAGCCAAAATTCACACTTGCTGAACTTGGCATACAACTGGTGGTCCTTCAAGATCTAAAGAACAATCCTTAAGTTACCCTCATACTCCTCCTCAAACTTGAAGTAGATCAGGATGTTATCAACAAAGACCACAACAAACTGATCAAAGTAGGATTGGAACACTCTATGCATGAGATCCATGAATGTCGTCAGGCCATTCGTCAATCCAAATGGCATAACTGTAAACTCAAAATGTCCATATTGTATCCTAAACGTCGTCTTAAGAATATCTGCCTCCCTAATCCTCATCTGATGGTATCACATGCATAGATCTATCTTGGAGTAGACTCGTTCCCCTCTCAGTTCTTCAAATAAGCCATCAATCCTTGGTAATGGGTACCTATTCTTGATGGTGACCCAATTCAACTGTCGATAATCTATGCAAAGTCTAAGGGTCTTGTCATTCTTCTTGGAAAACAATACCGGAGTGCCCCAAGGCGAGGTACTTGATCTAATAAAACCCTTATCCAACAACTCTTGCAACTGGACCTTGAGTTCTTGCAACTCTACAAGTGCCATCATATGCGGTGTCATAGAAATAGGGTATCCACTGGGTTGTAACTCATTGGTGAAGTCTACATCCCGATGTGGAGGTAATCTCAGTAACTAGTTCAAAAAAATATCCGCATACTCACACACTACCCGAGGTAGACCAAACTCCTGTCTCGCCTCGTCCTCAAGTGTAAGCCGTACAAGCCAACACATTAACTACCCCATGACAACGGGAATCATACACGACTTGGGGTAGAGCATCATGTTTTCCCCCTCAAACTTGAAACAAACCCCCTCCGGTGTATAGGAACTGACCCTTTTCCTGATCATAATCGATGATGACTCGATGTGCCGCCAACCAATTAATCCTAAGGATGACATCAAACTTTAACATGTCCATGACCCTAAGTCCACAGTGAGTAGAATCCCTGATATCTCTAGCTCATACCCATGACATATTTTATGAATGCATACCCTAGGTTCTAGGGGAGAACTCACATGCAATGACTCTTCCAATGTCTCAACTTTTAAGCCCAAATCCTTAACACATGATGCAACTATAAATAAATGCGATGCACTAGAGTCAAATAATACCTTTGCTTATAAGCGAGAGAGTAGAAATATACCATGAATCACTGACTAATCCACTAGCTCAGTCTAAGGTGTGATGGCATAGACTATCCCATAATTCCCCTAGGTCCCGGCCTATAAGCCCTATCCTTGACCTCGGCCCATGCACTAGCCCATCTGGCCTAATTGCAGAGTCCCCGCTCGTGAAGTAATAGGGGTCTGTGTAGCACCCTAGAACTGAAACTGGCTTTCTTGGCCCATTACGGGGTAGAAAGGAATGAACAAAGTATGTGGATGCCCCACCGATGACTAGGACTGAGAGGCTTCATAGTTCTGGGATCCTTGCCTCTGAGGATGATCCCGTTTCATGTAGCCCGACTAATGACATATAAAACATATCATCTAGCCCACATTGGAAGGATTGACCTTGGCCTTGGCCTTGGCCTTGATAGCCATGGCCCTGTCCTTGATACCCTTGTGGGGTATAAGTCTTTTAATTCTTCCCCAAACTAGAAGAAGATGATTGACCCTCCTTCTTCTTGTCCTTAGCACCAGCCTCCCCAATGCCTCTTGCATCTTCCACTTCCCTTTCAATGGCCATGGCCATCTCGAGCATTGAATCCAAGTCTTGTAGGCTATAGTCTATATACTTTTCTCGGATGGACAACTTCAATCCATCCTCAAACCTCCTCACTTTGCCTATGTTTGTGGCCACATAATCATCGACAAAATGGGCTAACTTGGTGAACTTTGCCACATATTCCACCACTGTCATAGTCCCTTGCTTCAAATTCAAGAATTCTTGGGCTTTCTTTTGCCAAACAGCCGACGGGAAGTACTTTCCCATGAAGAGCTCCCGAAACTCTCCCCAAGTCATTGCCTATATATTCTTTGAAGCCTTTGTGATTAGCACAAAATATTGCACATCATGTATATATTTGCACCCCTTTTATACTTGCTTTAATAGTGAAAATGGGATAAAATACATTTAATCTAACAATTAATGAGGTTTTGTGTGATTGTAGGTAAAGAATAGGAAATGGTTTGAGTTAAGCTTCCATCATAGTGCTTAAAGACAATAGAGAAGAACGGGAGGCTTGGTAGGTGAAGAAATCAAGAAAATGGCAAATCAAGTGAAAACCTACTGGTAGGTTTGCTCATAGTTCTACCGGTAGGTTTTGGACACTAGAATTAACTTGTTGCATCATCTTCCAAAACCTACATGAAGGTTTTGCTTACTAGAAAAAACCTACCGATAGGTTGTGTCATCGACCTACTAGTAGGTTTAGCCCGGAAATGTCAGACACCTGCAAATCAAACTCCAGCTACTTGGGGGTCCCATCTCTACTTCTCCCACACATGCCCTGACACATTCTACATACAACCATGCTATCTTACACCTAAAACCTGAATTTGAAAGAAAAAGCATGGAAGGGGAAGAGAGAGAAAGAAGGTGGTTGGTGAAGGTAGGAGATAGTGCAGGCATGCCTTGTGGTTGCTTGCGACAATACCCAAAGACCCTCCAATGATGGAAAGCCTGCTCGCACGGATCATAGGAGCCCCATGGTTGAAAATAGAAGCAATCTTTACACCATTATTTAGCATTCTACATAGTTTTAGAGAGGGAAGCTCCAAGGAAGAAGATGATAGTTTAGAGAGTGAAAGTTTGATTTTTGCATTTCTCACCCATTTCAGTTGTAGTAAGTTGTATTTCACTTATAATCTTCATTTCTTGCACTTTAATCTCCTTTATTTCAAGTGTAATCAAGTTTAGCTTTATGTTCTTAAATTTCTATGTTTACATTTGGGTTTTCTCTCCAATCTTTGTTATTTGGGTATGAATGAACTTGTCTTTGTAGTTTAACTTCCTTTTGCATTAATACAAGTTTAAAGCTTTACTTCATCTCTAGTTCATTTCCATGTTTCTTTACACTATGTATGTTTTTGCTTTGATAATGGGTAGCTAAGCTTTTTGTTGGCTAATCTAAGTGGAACTTCCTCTTGGGTATACAAAATCAACTCTCCTCCATTCCTCCTTGTAGTGTTAAGTGTTTGGTTTGACTAGGTTGAGTGCGGACATGGGTGTGAGCTCTTGATACACCATAGACTTGTCACGGAGTATGCTTGAGCCTACATTCCACATTAGTCCCTCACTTCCTACAAATCAATCAAACACTTAGGCACCATTGGTTGAATGAATTGAGTTGATTTGACATTTCCATTGGAATGACCTCTTTGGATTAGCTAATCTTGTTTTTATTGCATTTTTACCAAAAATCTTCACTCACCAAAACAAAAACTCATAAGATTTTACACTTTTCTATTTTTATAAAACCACTTTCACCACAATTCAACATTCCTTCTCTAAGGAGATGACCTTAGAATACCCATTTCAAGTAAAACATGACATTTGCAAGTCTCTCTTTGCTTGGGGAGACTTTTGCACACACACGCATATTTTCATTCACATACATATTTTTTCCATTTCTAACATCGAATCCGAGGGAGAGTGACACTCACCTATCCATATAAGCCATATATACACAATTGGGATCATGTTTTGGAGATTAGGGTGAGCGAAAACAAGCACTTTGCCCATTCCTACCATAGATGGGCCTCTCCCTCAAGCTGGAATATAGCTAATCTTATCTTGGTGGCATTTGATGTGATCTCCATAGCCTCCAAGATCTTGTCCACTTGTTGGAGCCAATGGTTAGCTACCATCAGATCCACCCCTCCTAGAAAGGTTGGTGGCTTGTGTTCCTTGAACCGTTGGAGGTTGTTCGAGCCCCCTTGGCCCACGTTGGCACTAGCTTGTGCAAAGGTAGCCGCCATTGTGCCTATAGTCTCCATAAAACCTTGTTGATCAAAGGCCAGCTGTAGTTGATTGTTGTTCGGCCCAACCCCTCAACTCTTTCATTGTCCTCTTTCTCTATTTTCCATCAACACACATGTTAGATGGCCATAAAGCACTAAATTAACATCCCAAAGTAGGGATCAAAGTCAAAACATTAAAAATTTTCTCTCCTTGTCTCATTAGTAGGATGTGTGCCACCCACTAGTACACACTCATACCATAAACCATCACGTTATTTCTTCTCTGACCGCCAAGGTTATGTTTTCTAACCCCAAGTGTCTCATTTCCATACATATTCAATCATGCACAGATTCACATAGCACATAACATTTAAAGCACACAACATGTAATGCATAATGGATGCAATGGCCTAGACTCATGCCTCACAAGCCCTATGTAAATCGAGAACCTAGACTTTGATACCAAGCTATGACACCCCAAAATTTGGGGGTCCTTTCTCAGCACGTTGATCATCCATCAACTCGCAGAAGTACCATGTATGCCATATAACTCGACACCACGTCATCACATCCCCTTTACCAGGATCGTAACCAAAACATAATTTTGACAAAATCTCCCTTGTACTAGAGCACTCCCAAATGCATAAACTATGCACATACTAACCATTTGACAATTTCAAGGTACATCCCCATTAATTAGGACCCAACGTTTTGTCAAGTACATCATATAAATAAAAAGGGGTCAAGATCTGAAGGATTGGCAAATTTATATTTGATTTTTTAAAAAAAAAAATTGGAAGAGGTACCTGTACCTCTCTCACGTGGTACCGGTACCTGAGCCTTCTGCCTACTAGGTCCCTCAAATCTGCCAGGTACCAGTACCTGAGTCCACTATTAACTAGGTGCCGGTACCTGAGCCCACTGCCTATCTAGGTACAGGTACCTGAAGCCTTGGTACAAGTACCTGAGTCCACTGGAATTTAGGTACTAGTACTTAATCACTTAGGTACCAGTACCTGGGCCCAGTTTTCCCCCAATCCTTTCCATTTTCAATTTCAACTCATCCAATCTCATTCCGAATTTATCCAAACTCATATAACATCCAATTCTACACAAAATATAGTCCATATGAATTCATTAAACAATGATTTATACAAGTTTAAAAGTCCAAATCAATTTACACCATTGTTTTACAAAAATGTAATTTAAAGCCACAATTCAGCTTCTTCTTAACAAGGGCTCAAGTAAGAGTTGTCAACTGGCGCTTGTACCGCACCTGAAATGTTGTTCCCATAAGGGTGAACCACGCTCAATAGGGTATCTCCTAAAGAAGGTACTGCCCAACTCAGATGCATATGATATGCTCACATGCAATTCAACAATCAATCAAACATACATTCAAGAATATGCAATTCATAATGGATTTCACCATGCCATGTCATGTTAAGAGATGATACTTACACATGTAATGCAACCCGAGTTGTCCACCACTTCTCATACTACATGCAATCTCATGTGTATGCAATCTGGGCATTCTAAGCCCCCGTCATTGATGTTATACATCCAATGACCATTTTATAAAAATCCTTGTGTCTTTTTAGGTGGGTAATTTATGGACATCTCACCAAGCAACTACCATCCCACACGACATTCGTGGACATCTCACCTCAAGTTCAGAGAAACTTGCACATTTATCTTGAGCATATTATGAACATATTCCATTTCCACAACAATTCTCAACTTCTCAAATGTCAATATTCCATAAAACATATACTAAAATTTCATAACATCAATTCCAGGCATGTTATAACATATTTAATGCAATTAACACACTTAACCCACATAGGCATTTTGTCAAACACTTTCAAGGCATAAAAGTAAAGACATAGCATGTCCAATCAATGCATTCGTCTTAAAAATGTAATGAGCAATTTTACCAAAACCCAATTCATGCAAGAATTAATTTTAACCCATTTTCCACATTTCAACAACTCTAGGTATGTGTTATACATGAGATTTTATCTCTAACACCCTACCCATTTCATATTCAAACCCTATGTTGGAAATAAACCTAGTTAGAAAATGAATCCTACCTCTTGAAGCGTAATATCGCATAGTAGAAGCTTCAAAATACCCAAATCGAGCTTCAAAGTTTTGATCCCAACAATCTCGTTTTTGAGATTTTGGAAAAATTCATGATCTTGGGTACGTACTTGTAGCTTTTGTCGCGTAGAACACTTTTTATTCTTGGTTTGAATTGATTTGACGAACGGATAGTCGTAAATCGAAAAGAGAAGTGGGACATTTCTTTAGTTTTTTCTCTCTCTTTCTCTCTCTCTCTCTCTATCAGAATGCAAGACTGAGAAATGGGGGGAAAATCTAACCTTTCCCCTTTTTTATACCTCTCATTTGCTTGGATCTCATTAAGCTATATGTCCCGACTCTTTTTGATCCAATTTTGTCCCGAATCAATTGAATCTCATCTTGTGTTTTGTTCAATATATTTTATTTGAACTAAATTTAGATTATTTTTCATGTTTTGCTATTAATTCTCGATCACGTTTATTTTAATTGTTTGACGCTCGATCATATCGTAAAACATGAAAAAATCTGAATGTCTTAGAATTCAACAAAAATCGGTTATGTAACTAGATTTCACGAGACGAATCAAATAGTGAGGTCTATTTTTTCATTCGAATTCAAAAAAAAATTTGGGTCTTCAATCCGTACCGTAACGATTAATTAACATTTTGCTTTTTTTAATAAAAATTTAAATTTTCTCAAGTTTTACAAGTAAACAGAGCAGAGGTGTAGCTTCCGTGAGCAAAGCTTGATAAGCTATATGTTCGATCCATGTCGTCTCATTTTTAGCCCTATTAGTTTGTCTTATCCTTTGATTGATGAAATCTATGTTGTTTGGGTTGTGTTTATGGTAGGATGTTGGATTTTGAAAGCAACTAAATTTGCAATGTCCAATAAAAAATAATGACCTTCTCTGCCAAAACAATTCTAGTAGGTTTCCACTTCATCAGTAGTTCACAATGTTATAACCTTTTCATTAGGGTTAAAGGCTTAGAGCTATGTTTTATGGTTTAGGATTTAATGGGAAGAATGTGTATTAAAAGGGGAGAAGGAGATGTCATAGTGCATTAATTATGATATATTATTATGAGTATAGTTTGCAAATTCATTGTGGGTATTACACACCTACAATTTCATTCAGGTAGTGCTAAGGACTAAACAATAGCTCTCTCATTTTATTTCTTTAGATGTATTCCCTATGCTCGGGCTAAACGAACAGTGCATTCAAATTTAAAGACAGTCACTATTTGCATACGGTGCCAAAGGGGAATATCCATATCCAATCAATACCTCCCATTATTCTCAGTTAATAGAGATCAATTTCTGTAACAACCAGTTTCTACATTGAGTTGCTGAATTGAATCACCAATATAGTCGTTTTATTGTGTAACTTGGTAAGTCTTCAAACATTTATGGGATCCACTTGTCCCATGCTTAACAATCACTTTCTCCTATGCAGTTTGTTCATTTTTTTTCCCTTGTGGATTTAGTGGTTTATTTTCTTAATTTTCCTTGTTAGGTAATTTTGTTCACCATTTTTTATTGTTCTATTTGAAGGAATTCTTTTTGTTTTTCTGCTAACCATTTTTTATTGTTCTTTTTCTGCTAACATTCAATTTTTCATAGATTTGATAGCTTTGATAACTTTACTGCCCAAATTAGTTTGAAAACTTTACAGCCCAATGAGAATTGTCCTTTTTTTCCAACTTAATTATTCTTTTGCTACCATTGATTTATTTCTAGATGGACTAGATCTGCTTTTTAAGTCCAACTTAATTATTCATTTTTTTTTGTTATGTTTTTCGCTAATTGTATCAAACAACTTGTTCATTTTTGTTGTTATGTTTTTCTCTAAGTGTATCAAACTAATTGTTCATTTTTGTTTAGCAATGGAAGGGGAAGAAGTGAGAAATAATATAGCAACTCCTAAAGCTTCTGCAATACTAGTTGAAAGCAACAAAATTCTAATATCTATTGATGAAGATCAATCTACCATGACAAATAATATCTATTTTGAATTTTCCTTTTTTATTAAATTATAGGTGTGAAGCTAGATGGAAGAAAATTTTATACTTTAAATGAAGTCTATTAGGATTGGATCTTTATTATTCGTGTTATGATATCATTTAGAATGTTATTATTATGAATTATGTCAGATTATGTTGTAGAAAATTTTGTAATATTGTTACTATTTTTTTTCGTGGTTTTTGAATTAATCATGTCATGATATTGTATGTTCAGTTTCTACCCATGTTGCCTCCCTAGGATAGCAATATTTAAGGTTTTTAAATTTTGATTCATGAACTTTAGTTAACTTATTTACTTATTTGTTTTTGATCATATCATGTGATATAAGCATACAAATTGTACTTTAATTGTTATGATTTTTTTTTTGAATTTTTTTCTTAAAATTACATAAATTAATGGTATGCGCAGGGCGAGGGCGGAGGTGAAGGTGGGGGATGGGTTGCAAGGGCGAGATTAGAATTAATCTGTGGGGGTGGGGATGTGGATTAAAACTAGCTTCATTAACAAAGGTAGACCAACAATGGAAGGACTTTACAGGGGGTAGAAACTTCCTAATAAATCATCCATTACCACTTGCAGGGTTTTTATGTTGGTTAGGTTGAGGTGGACTAATGCACATGTTCTCTTCTCTTGTTGATGAAGAAAATCAAGCTCTAATGAGAAAAAGCTTCTAATATACTTGGGTCATTACTAAAGACCCCTTAACATCCTCTCCCATAACATCCTCTCGAATGAACTTGGTGACTCAGAACACAAAAGGAAGTTAAAAAAAATATTACCCTAGAGTTCAAAAACATCAACATTGAATTGGGTTTTTTTTTTCCAAAAGAAATGAAAAAATGAATCCACTAGGGTTTGAAGCGACGATTCAGGGGTTTTTACTAGTGGTTTGCTATGGCGATTTGGAGCCAACTCAAAATGCAAACCCGTGAAATTGGCGATGGAATGGCTGGGTAAATCTGATACTGCTTGTAGAAGTGATGCAAAATTCTTCAAAAACTAACGCAAAACCAATAATTTATTCTTTTAAAATTTGATTTCAAAACCTAAATTTGTGTTGTGGTATAGGGTATGCATGGAGGGAGTGTATTGTGAGTGTTGTGTGTGTGTCTGTTTGTGTGTGCACACAACTAGTTGTGCATGTGGTGTCTATGAGTGTCATGTGTGTGGGTGTGTGCATGCATATATGTGAGTGAATTGTTGTGTGTGTGAGAGAGATGGAGTGAATGTTTATGTGTGGTGACTCTTGACTGCTTAAATCTGTGTGTGTGTGTGAAAGTCAATTAGTTAGTGTTTATGTGTGTTGACTACTTGAATCTCTCGTTCTCTCTCTCTTTATCCCTCTCTCTGTGTACAGGTGTGTGATTGCGTGAATATGTGTGTGTGCGTGAGTTGCAGAGGAAATATGCAACCGTAAAAGAGATCAGGGAGAGTGAGAGTGGTTTGGGTGTGAGGACATGTATGATGTGAGGGTTTCTGAGTATGAGAGGAGTTGGAGAAGAGAAGGGGGAATATAGAGAGAGAGAGAGAAAGAAAGAGGGAGACTAACCTGATTTGCCGAAGTAGCTTCAATGGGGTGGTTTAAAGGAGAGGAAAGGGGTGGAGGCTATGGTGGTGGATGTCGTTGATGGTGGTTTGTTGGTGTGGAGAGATAGGGAAGGAGAGAGAAAAATAGAGGAAGTGAGAGAGAAACTAACTTGAGAGGAGAGTTGTTGGTCGCTATCGACTCTTGTTGGTTTAAGGATTGATTGGGGAAGTGAAGTCTTTGAGTAAATATTGCAGGGATGCAGCTTGGGCGGATGAGGGGATTAACTAAGCCCAACTCGAGGTATACAAACTTCAATTCTAACTTAAACCGAGCCTGGATTTTAACCCAAGTATTTTTCAAGTTAATTTCATAAAACTTGAGTTAAATTCGAGTTAGTAATTCGGGGCTAATTTTGGCTCATAATTCGGGTTTATTTCGCTCTTATAATTTGGGTTGAATTCGGGCTAGAGCAGTACATCCACATAATGCATTCTATTGTGCAATCTAAAGTAAATTCAACATAATTGTAAGACCTGAACATGGATGACGATTATATAAACATTTATTACGAGCATGTTCACATGTGATACGAATGTGCATGATTGATAATTACTATTTAATTTGGAAAATTGATATCAGACCTAAACCTGTACGATGGGTATTTTTAATATTTAGAGAGTGCATATGAATAAGGTATGAGAATTGTTTAGATTGAATTACGATGAGGGAATTGTTTAGTTTAACTGCGTAATTTAAATGAGTATGCTTGCATGTGGCCTAATTTTATTATTTTATGCATGTTAGTGCATAAGGAACTAAGTGGGTGGCAAGCATGTGATATTAACTTATTGTTTACAAATATATGTTTTAGTGTATGCAAGAATTGGATTAAAGGCTAGTAATATAGATTACTGGGATATTCTTAATTTGGATATGTAAATTTGGATTAACTTGTATGAATATATTGATTTAACTAATTCGAGAAGAATAATTCAACTAATTTGAGTAGATTAATTTTTTCGATACGAATGGATTATTTTATTTAACTCGAATTGATTATAAAAATTTGGTTTGAGTAAACTAATTTAGACTTTAGCAATATTATATATTAATGCCGAGTGGGATGGTAAATATTAGGTATACCAGATCCGAAGGCGAATACCTCAAAGAACGCCCCACTCAAAGTTCTAGCGGAAGGGTCGTCTATAAGGTAGAATTCCGCATAAGGTAGGTGCGCTACCCTACATCTTTTATTGATTAACAATTAAGCTTTGTTATATGTTTATGTTATGATTTTTGTTGAGACTATACATCTGAACGATAGAATATCGTTGTGTGATGAAAATTGTCTAAGCGATAAAGTAAGTCTTTGTGGCTTGAGTCGACTATGTGGTGGAACAAAGACATGCATTTCGAGTTGACTGTGTGTGAGCTGAATTTATTTGCGAGCATGATACAATCCTACAATGAGATCATATTGTAGGTGTGAGCAATCGAAATGACGAGAATTGCTATGAGAGCATGGGTCGTACAAACGATTGGAAATATTATAAATACACGAGTTGTCCATATGATAAAAGTGTCATATGAATCATCTTCGTGACAGAAAATATTAAGTGATTGTAAAATGCTACATGAAGGGAATTACTAAGTAGTTCTATGTCGTCTACATGACGTGAATTATTAATTTTTGTATGTCATCTACATGACAGGAAATATTAAGTTTGTGTCATCTTCATGATGGAAAATACTCAGTGATTGTGTAACATCTACATGACAAGAATTACTAAGTAGTTGCGTGTCGTCTACATAACGGAAAATATTAAGTGATTGTGAGTGACCTATAAGGCAAGAATGAATTGTTTGATATGATTCATCTACTTTACCAAAATTAGCCAAGTGATTCAAGTCGATTAAACAACGATGTCTACGTGACAAAATTTAATTACGTATTTAAGTCATCTAAGTGACAAGAATTATTTATGTGGCATGAGTCATCTAAGTAACTAGAATTATGTGAAAGTAACTATTTTAGCTGTAAATTTTGCCTATGTGGTTTATACAATTTATGTCTATGTGATATATTTGAATAATATCTACGTGGTGAAGTGTAATTTGAATGTTGGTAATTGCAGTGTGGTTAAGGTTGTTGCTAAATAAATAAAGTGTTTCTTTATCTCTTGTTGTGCTCATGATTATTGATCACATTCTTGCTCTCACTAATGGTCTCAATGGCTTTTCAGGAAAAACCATGAAGATACGAGAAGTCCATTGCTGATTCTAGAGGGTCAATTGGGATGTCATCGTGGGGGTCTTTTTTTTATGTCCTTTAAACATAATTTGTATATATATAGGTCATAGTTTTTTTTATTTGTATCATAGCCTGTGAATAAGTAGGGCTAATGGAGAACCTTTTTATCTGAGGGGTTTTAGTGAATTTCTATGTACGTACTTATATTTACTAGTTGGTGCACACGTGAGTTTTATGTGGATAATTTTGAATTATAATTTTGTTTCTTATTTGTTATGGAATGGAGTTATAATTTTGTTTGTAGAAGGTTAAGTATTTTGACATGAGATATTCCAAGGTGCATGGTTTTGTGCTATTTTCCATTCAAAGAAAAGGATTTGGCCACAATAACTGAATTTAAGGAGTGAAGGGTATAACTCATACATTCCTAATTAAAAATAAAGTATTTGACTCATATATGTTATTAACTTAAGGGATCAAAGGTAATATATAAATACAACAGAGGATGTTTGGTTGAAAGTCATGAATGGTCAAGTCAAAGGACAAGAGAGTGAATAATTGAGAACAAGATTCCTAAACAAAGCATATAAGATCATAACCTAGAACCTAGCTTGTAAGAATAACCACTAGTGTCACCAGCACCCTTCCAAGCATTTGAATGACATTTTTTCTCTATCAGCGAAGCATGAAGTCAAGTCATGGTTGGAATAACAAAATAGAGAACTGGGTCAACTTGTTCTTTCTAGTTTAGCTGTTATGAACAAAGAATAGGGTAAGCCAACTTAATACAATTATAAGAGGAGGTATGTTATGTAAAACCCGAAAAAATTTGAACTTTTTACGACAAAGGGCAAAATAGTAATTTGTCACCATTATGCGGGTTTAAAATACATATATCTAGAGTTGGAATGGAGCAACGGACTTCACCGTTGAATTCGTTTCATGAAATTGAGTTACCACGTCAAATTTCGTGGAATTCTGAGATAGACAGTTTTTGCACATTTTTCGAGACAATTGGGTGACGAATGAACTTTTAAACGTCCCCAAAAATTAAAATTATTAAATTTTCTTATAATTGAATAAAAGTACAAATAAAAGTAATTTTAACTGAAATCGAAATTTAATTAAACCGTTTCGGGTTAAAAACAGACCCGGAAGTGATAAACGTGCGGGAGAATGTGGACCGTGCAATTAAATAGTATAAATAGGGTGAAATATCTGAAAAATCAGATATTTCCTCACCCTTGTTCAGCACACCACACAATGGAAGAGAGAAAAGAGAGAAAAGAGAGAAAAATTATTTTTCAAGACTTCTTCTTNGGGTGAAATATCTGAAAAATCAGATATTTCCTCACCCTTGTTCAGCACACCACACAATGGAAGAGAGAAAAGAGAGAAAAGAGAGAAAAATTATTTTTCAAGACTTCTTCTTCCGATCTAAGAAGTTCCATCGGTCGGAATTGCCTGATCCAAGAATTAAAGTTGGTCGACGTAATGAGAGCTACGCGTACGTACCAAGAACGAAGAATTTCACCGAAGTTTCAAAGAAAATATTTTTGGAAAAATCAAAGGTTTTAGGCTTGGGAGTCATTCTTGAGGTTTCTCCCTTCACTTTATGCTCCAAGAGGTAGGGGTTCTTCTACTTTGGTCCATTTCCTACCGAAAATGTTATATGTAATGTGTAGGTTATGGGAATATATGTAGGTCACTTACCTATGTATATGAAATAGATGAAATGGGTATGAAAAAGGAGTATTGAAATGGGTTAGAATAGAATTTCCTAACTTGAGATTGAGTGTGGTAATTACTTGATTGGTAATTCCATGAAAAAAGTGATTTTATGGGCATCCTTTATGTTTAAATGATATGTCTTGTGAATGTTGTGGGAAATGTTGTGATTTGATGGTATTTTGCATAAAATGCCAAAGTGGGACTTAAGTTGTTATAGCATGGATTATGTGTAACAAGCTTGTGAATTGTTGATACTGGTGATTACATGCATGTGATATAAATTGTCATGGCATGTTGAAATGTGTGGTTAAATTCAGCTCATTGGCATTCATTACATTGATCATGACATTGGTATTACAATGGTTCATTACATTGCATGTGTATGAAAACATCACATTCAAGGGTTTAGGCATGAGTGTGGTTGTATGTTGTACATGGTTGGATCAATCACCATACTTGGTGTTTTGATGGGTGGGCTCGGAAAAGTGGGGTTGAACATCCTACTGAGTTGCACGGTTGCATATATGAAAAACTTGTGTCGGGTATAGCAAGAAGGGATAGATCCCCCCTCGAGTGCAAGGCCCAGCTATTGGTTTACACACTTCCGACAGTGTAAGTCCAAAAAAGTGTATCAGTGTGTGGAGCCGCCGGTGCAACACCAAAAGTCCACTACCCAAATAAAGACACATGATTTTTGGTCATATAAATGATTCATTTGATGGGAGACATCCAGAAATGAATTGGTTTTTATAAACACATGAGTTGTTTCTTTGCATGTACTCATCAAGGATAAATGTTTTACACTTGCATTGGATAGTGTGGTGAGAGCCGGTGAAGGCTTGGGTTAGGTGTTGTGAGTGAATCTCATTTCATTTATGACATGACATAGTAAATTTCAACATGAATATATATATTATTGATTGGAATGATTATATGATTGTGAATGTTGTATATGAATATTGCATATGCACTTAGGTTGGGGAGTAGTCTCTGTAGAAAATGTTCTACTGGGCGTTGGCTCACCCTATACAGAAAAACATTTTAGGTACGGGGCATATTCCGGTGGATGACACACATTCGGGGCCTCAAAGGTGAAGAAGAGTCGGGTTGTGGTTCTTGAACCGAGTTTTATGTAAAACTTTTGGTTTAATTCCATTTTGGCATGTGAATTGTATGGAATGGGTTGTAATAGGCTTGTATGAATCATGCATAATGTATAAAATATCTGTATACATGTTTGAGATGTAATTGGAAAGGTTTTGGTTGGATTAGAAATGAAAAACTGATGAAACATAAAATTCTGGGCAACACCTACTAGTAGCTAACAAGTAGTACCTGTCCAGTAGGCAAAACCTACCGGTAGCTAACAGGTAGTACCTATCCAGTAGGAAAAAGCTACCGGTAGCTTACAGATAGAACTCCTACCAATAGATCTAACAAACACCTACCGGTAACTCTTACAAAAAAATCTGAAAATTTAAAATTATTTTGCCAACCTTTTGAGCTTTGTTTTCTTTAGTCCCAATGATACAAAATGAACATTAAATGAGGTATATTGTGGGACATCGGGCCTGCATTGAATTAAATGATTACAGGAACACGGGTTATACCTGTGGGTTATGATCCCGATTAAGGGGATACGATTAACATGATGTCGGGTCGTGCGACAAGCACGGGTATTTCCGCGGGTTGACGAGTGGTCAACGGTTGAAAAAGGGACCCCCGATTTTAGGGGTGTCACATGTTATCTCTTCAGAATCGTATTTTATTTTTCCATCTAAAGTCAATAAACTGCAATACTTGATCATGGCAACAATTTCGTCTATTTTGTTTACATTGGACCCAATAAGTATTAGTTTGACATTCTTAGATTATGATTTTTGAACAAAATGTACAAATTTTTAATTTCTATCTATTAGATACAAATGAAAAAAAAAATTTCCAAATTTCTTTTCTTTTTCTTTGCATTCTTAGTAATTAACCAACAAATGCTTTACCAAATAACTTCAAGATGTGAAAAATAAGAATGATAAAGGTTTCATGACTACTTTTTGATTGGTAATACTTAAATTCATGCACAATAACATGGACATATTCAAATGGGCATAAACGACCACATGAGGTGGTTTATGAACCATATAACTCAAAGTACAAACAATTTTTTTGTTTTGTGAAACTATGAGTTAAGCTTGCTAAGTTTCAGTGTCTTCATATTTCCATAATAATACAAGTGATTAGTGTGTTCTAGACGTGAAGAATAAGACTGGTAAGGTTTCAAGCACTTTTTTGATTTGTTAACATGAAATTCATGTGTACAGTATCTCAACAATATGCAAATGGAAAACAATCACCACATGAGGCCATCTAGGAATGGTACATTAAAAACGAAAGTAGAAACAACTTCGAGTTCTGCAAAACAAAGGATTAGAGGTAGCAAGTTTCATTGCCTTCAAGTTCCCATAAAACTTGTTAGTTGGTTGATATGTGTGTAGATCTTGAAGGCAAATCTTACACTCTCTCAGCCGCTATCAAATACATTTTCAGTGTAAAAATCTAGAGATGAAATGTCTTAAAAATATGAAAATTCATGTACTCATTGTTGTTCAAAAAAAAAAGAAAAGTCATTTAAATAACACAGCAACATGATGGGCTAATTTTTATAATTTGGAAACAAAATAGGGAGTAATTTTTTGGGGTGATATGCCCAAATGCCTTATAAGTGAACTATTTGACTGTTCTTTTTTGTCTTCTCGGAGTAACAATTCAAAAAACAAAGCAGAGGGCACCCTTATTTGAGTCTCTGGTGGGCAGCCTAAACAATAGTTAAAAGTCAGTTGAATTTATCACACCTCTTGAGGGGCCAATACTCAATTGTCTTGCAATACATTAAATCAATCGGAAGATGGAAAAGGCCAAAGATGGTAAAACTGTAAATATAAGTATCACCAATGTCAATTTTGGAATAGTAATTATATTCCTAAACTCTCTTCTGCTTGGAAGCACAAAACCAAGACACTAACATTAATGTGGTATCTATAGCCCTCTAGCCCCATGGACGTAACAACCAAAATTTTAAGATTTCCATACAAAACAATAATGAATTCAAGTATAAATTTAATGGGCTACTGTTAAAATATATGATGCGAATGTTTATAATAATAGGCTACTATTGTAAATTTCGTGGTCACATTTAATAGGTCAACCACTTGGCTTCGTTACTTGCATGACTTGCTTTCTATGGAAAATATGGATTGCAAATCTACAATCAATTTGTGATCTCAAAGTTTTAACTTTTAAATTGTAAATTTCTCATGCTCATGAGTTCGGTGAATGTTTATACTAATAGGTTAATGTTGAAATATAGGAAGTGGTAAAGACATAAAATTACATAATAAAGCATGTCCTTATAAAAAAAAAGGAGTTTTTTTGGAATGAAGTATCTTATATATTTTGAACCGAGTTGTAAGCAATAATCATTTCGAACCATCTGTTCACAGTGTTTCTGGTAACAAGTCAAGCATTTCATATTTTAGTAATCTGGTGCAAACCATTAAATATAGAGGTGTACCAGGACATGGGAAATCAGACATATCAAAGAGAGCCATTCTCAACAACTGAGGATGAATGTTAGCTTGGATAAATTTGGTTCAACATCTGTAACAACTATGAAGAGTGCAATCAGAACTTCATTTCACTCACACATTTAAGCCACAGGTCTATGGAAATAATAAGGGGCGACTATAATTTAGCTCTAGCCTTCTTTTTCTTAAAAATAATTGATTACAATACAAGATCTAAACAGATAATCTACAAATCTATAAATAACAATGTAGTAGAGTCGGCACCTCATTCAACAGTTCTTGGCAATCTCATTCAAGGGTGTGATATTGTGCTCGAGATAGTTTGTAAACTCTTGGAACTTCCGTTTGTTGGGATAATATGAAAAAGCAGGCACACGGGACTTAAAAGTTTCACCGGTAAGTAACAACTCACCTGTAGGGAGGTTTCCAGTAGTAAACATACATCTATGGTGGGTGCAATCAGATGAAATCATGCTCATGAGTTATGGTCGACGGCATTCCCGACTTATTCTTAGAATAAAGGAGATGATAAGATGCTTCCTTTTCTGGGATAGCAAGTTGAATATGGCACAAACGGATATATTCATTATGGTCTCAAAGTTGTAAATGTACATCAGTTTTATTAGGCCATCATTGAAAATGTTGAGGTAAAAGGCAATACAAAGAAATGAAACTGTAGGAGTAAATAGCCTTTGCAAAGTTGTAGATATAAATAATCGGTTACATAAGCCAATTATCAAGATAAAATTGTCATTATAGGAGTAAATAGGGCTAAAATTGGAAAGTAAAAGTTTTTCATGTTTGCAGCCATTTAGAAGTAGTATTGATATATAGTAAGGTGTATATGAAGGTGATAGAGATATGTGGTTGTTGTTGGTTTCTCCTCATCATTTGTGAAAGACATTGTACCCCAGGTTGGGGTGTTAAAATAATTTGCACATAAACACAACTAAAAACACCCTTCAAACAACTAGAAAGTATTAACCAAAAAAAATTAACATAACTAAGAACAAGACAACAGTAAATTCAAGTTCCATAGTTTAACAATTATCTTATTTACAGTTAACACTGATGAATAAATGGTCAATTTACATAAACACATGTATAACATAAACACAGGCACAACACAACAAAAGAATCGCAACCACCAACACTCTTTAATGACCATCAGCCACATAGCCAAAAACAAGATGTTTGCTTTGTTTCCCAATGCTACCTGCTAAACAAAGGAACCAAAAAGTAAACAATAAGAGAATGATCAATGAGTAAAAGAGAGTAAAAACTAAGTAGTTTTTCCAATACCTGCTGTTTTTTTAAACAGTAAAAAAACAGATGAATCTCCAACACCCGAACTTGCACCATCATCAACCAATACTACAAAATAGAGAAGTGCATGAGCTTTAAGAAATACCAATAGATCATTGAAATATAATATTTTAAAAACCCTTTAGATCAATTTAGGTTTCTCAATGTCTTCCATATCCTCCATCTTTTCTTCTATTTCAACTAGGGATGAATCATTCCGAAGCCAATCTTAGGCACAAATCAAACACTCAATGACCTTTGGAGTAAAAGAATTACGAAATGGATCAAGCATGTTATCTTCTATGCTAAAAGAGAAATCCGAAGCCACAATTGATATAGGAATTTCTAAAATATCACGTGGCATGTTAGAAAGCATATGATATGAAGAGCATTTTTCTTTCCACAATTCAAAAATATCAAAAAAAATTAGTGACTATTTTTCAAACTCAACGACATCTTGCAAGTAGCATTTCTAACTCTAACTTAATGACCTTGGTTTCTTCCATTTCTAAGAACATACCCCAATCCATTATATCCTCAGCAAGCATAACATTTGGATCATCCGAAATATCTTTTCCAACATCAATGTCCTCTTTGATGCATCAACACTCTTTAATGAAGTCAATTCCACCGATGAGTAGAATTAGTACAACTTATCCAACAGAACTTGCACCTTTTCAATCACCTCATCAGCCTCACCATTAGTATAAACTTTGGGAAGATAATATCTCAAAAACCTCAACTTGTAACAAGGATCCACTACTACCGCAATGAGCAACAATATATTAATTTTTTCAATGTCACAATACTTCTTAAACTTCAACATCATTTTCTTTGACATCTTACAAAATAATACATTTTCACTACTTGACGATATATGTAATAAACCATGGATCCTCATCATTTGTTGAAAATAAATGTTAGTAGTGACATACTGTGATCTCAACACACACTTTGTGTCAACATAAAATTGTTTCAAAAATTTGGGCAAGTTCTTTGCAGCCAACCAATGCTCTTCACTAGGAGTCTCATTTCTTAAGTTCAAGTGTGAAACTCCTATCTTGCTCCTCTAACTACTCAATTTTTTTGGTACTCAAGAGCGATGTCGAGCATATGAAAAGTGGAGTTCCAATGTGTTGGTACACCCAAACACAAAGATTTCTTATATAGAATATTCTCAACTTTCACACACTTCCTAAACATTTGATACACAGAAAGGGAAATTGCTCCAATCCCAATAAACAAGTCTCCATAGTTTGTGCCATATCACACCACAATGTGGAGTTGGAAGCACACGAAAGTTAATAGTTTTCTTTTGTAACTTCCAATCTTTGTTAATGTAATATGTAGTGAGACACAAAACGACGATTTTGAATAGAAGTCCACAAATCGATGGTCAGATAAATAAGTGAAGTCGAGGAATGAAAAATCAATTGCAATTTTTTTTCTTTCACTTTCATGCATATTGATACAATCTTTGGTGATGGTAGTTCTGTACACCAAACTAAGCTTTGGTTGCAATACACTCACAAGCCTTTTAAAATCAAATTTCTTGACAAAACTAAAACCAGTTTCTTCATCAGTTGTTAGGTAGGGTCTTCAGTGTTTTCACATTTTGGTCACTTACCAACATGTCGCCTAAGTGCACTAGTTCATTGAGTACTAGAATAATGAAACAACTTTTCACAATGGTTGCATTTGGCTTGATTAGGCTTTCCCTCACATTCCTTTTGAACTTTTGTGAAAGGTTTTCACACTGTAGATTTTTTTATATAAGTGATAGGAATCGAATTATATTTCGATATAGTAGGCACAGACGTAGGGATTATGAGTTATTTTCGATTTTTCTTTTTAGGGACTTAGTTGTTATTTTGACTATTTATTTCTTTTAGGGTTTGTGATCCCCTTATATATAGGGGATACGATATTTCTTTAGGGAAACTTTTTATTATTATTGATTACTAGTATTGAATACTAATATTACTTCCTCTTCAAATTCTCTCTCTTTCCTCATCCAGTTCTTCTTCTCTTCTCATCCCTAATTCTTTCCCTTCCTAGTATACATCAAAGCTACTACGATCTACATCAATTTGGTATCAAAGCCCAACTTAGATTCGTACAAATCACAAAAATCACATTAATATTGTTCGTTGAAAAAAAACACTATTCATTACGTACTGTTTTTGTTTATTCTTGGTCTTGTTGAAAACAAACTGAATTGTTTTTGGTTTTTTGTTTATTCTTGGTCTCATTCCAACAAAAAAGAAAAAAAATCAAATTTCATCGATGTTTGTTGATCCAGATTTGCTTCTTCAATGCTGCCACTTGCTTCTTCGTCATTGCTCCATCATCGTTTGGGTGTGTTGTCATCGTCGTTGTAGCAATAGCAAACTCATCTGTATTTGTCTACATCCATATTTGTTACCCGTATTTGTTGCTGTAGTAGTAGCAAAATCCGAAGACATTATTCAAGAAGGAGAAGATAGCCTAGTGGGTTAAGTTTTGACCCACCGTTCACAATTTTATCAAAAACACCCAGAAAGTTTTAGAATTACAGAAACAACCCCAAAAGTTTCAAAAACTACAAAAATACCCCAGAAAGTTCTAGAATTACAGAAACATTCACAGAAGGTCCAAAAAAATTGTAGGATCACCCTGTAAGTCTCAGCAAATTACATAAATACCATCCAAAAGCTCCAAAATAATAGAAACATCCCCAGTAGATTCAAAATTACAGAAACATCACCCCAGAAGTTCCAAAATTTATAGAAACACCCCCAAAAAGTTCCAAAATTCGTAGGATCATCCTCTAAATTGTCAAGTATCCTCTTGGAGTTATATCTAATACTAGGTATGAGTTCTCTTCATTGAGAATTGGTGACTAGTATTTATATTTGTTGGTAAGTAAAAAAAAAAAAAATTTNTTAGGGAAACTTTTTATTATTATTGATTACTAGTATTGAATACTAATATTACTTCCTCTTCAAATTCTCTCTCTTTCCTCATCCAGTTCTTCTTCTCTTCTCATCCCTAATTCTTTCCCTTCCTAGTATACATCAAAGCTACTACGATCTACATCAATTTGGTATCAAAGCCCAACTTAGATTCGTACAAATCACAAAAATCACATTAATATTGTTCGTTGAAAAAAAACACTATTCATTACGTACTGTTTTTGTTTATTCTTGGTCTTGTTGAAAACAAACTGAATTGTTTTTGGTTTTTTGTTTATTCTTGGTCTCATTCCAACAAAAAAGAAAAAAAATCAAATTTCATCGATGTTTGTTGATCCAGATTTGCTTCTTCAATGCTGCCACTTGCTTCTTCGTCATTGCTCCATCATCGTTTGGGTGTGTTGTCATCGTCGTTGTAGCAATAGCAAACTCATCTGTATTTGTCTACATCCATATTTGTTACCCGTATTTGTTGCTGTAGTAGTAGCAAAATCCGAAGACATTATTCAAGAAGGAGAAGATAGCCTAGTGGGTTAAGTTTTGACCCACCGTTCACAATTTTATCAAAAACACCCAGAAAGTTTTAGAATTACAGAAACAACCCCAAAAGTTTCAAAAACTACAAAAATACCCCAGAAAGTTCTAGAATTACAGAAACATTCACAGAAGGTCCAAAAAAATTGTAGGATCACCCTGTAAGTCTCAGCAAATTACATAAATACCATCCAAAAGCTCCAAAATAATAGAAACATCCCCAGTAGATTCAAAATTACAGAAACATCACCCCAGAAGTTCCAAAATTTATAGAAACACCCCCAAAAAGTTCCAAAATTCGTAGGATCATCCTCTAAATTGTCAAGTATCCTCTTGGAGTTATATCTAATACTAGGTATGAGTTCTCTTCATTGAGAATTGGTGACTAGTATTTATATTTGTTGGTAAGTAAAAAAAAAAAAAATTTACTTAAACTTTCTTTGTTTGTTTTTCCCACAAACCACCTTCATAACTTAGCTTGCCCAATTCCTTGTTAAACCCATTGTAACTTGTCTCATATTTACTTAAGTTTCGTCACAATAAACTTGTTCTTATGTGTGACCATTTGCATTGATATATAGTATTTATTACTTGGTTTAATTTTTAGTCTAGTCGGCATTTTACATTAACCCAAATTTTTACGTCACATTCACTATGACCCTTCGTGAGCTTTCAAAGTCCCATACTGCACTAGAACAAAAATTTGAGACCCTCATCATTGATATGACCAACACTAAACAATTAGTCGACTTGTTATGTGAGGAAGTTAAAGGAATGGGGCAAAAATTTTCTCAATTTACTACACAACTAGCCCAATTGACTAAGTTTATTGAGAAACATCCAATAGAGTATGACTAGGGTGAGTCACTAGTTTCACGTAAGTTCAGACAAGTACATCATGTTAGGCATCTGCCTATCCCAATAGATCCTACTGACTCATGTCAAGGTGTCCTACCCACTCCACAGGTGGCTCAGGGGAGCTGAGTTCAGTGTCCAAATAGGAGGCCACCTCTTAATATCATTTTCGGACGAAACGTAGGTTGTAGGAATTTTTAGGAGGATCCCACTGAGGTAGTCATGTCTGACTATTCAGCAGAGGATAATATGGATGGTTATTGTGAGCTCCTACAACTGCATGTCAGATACCATAGGCCTCCCCCTATGCATTACCATAATCCTCAACATAGGCATGTCCATGAAGAATCTAGGGATATCACACAAAGTGTCAAAGTGGATACTCCTAGTTTCGATGGTAGGTTAGATCCTGCTATTTTCTTAGATTGGTTGGATGAAATGGATAACTATTTTAATTGGTCTGATATGTCTAATGACCGTCGGGTGCATTTTACCAAAATAAAACTCGTTGGGTCGGCAAAGAGATATTGGCAGGGAGTCCAACGAGATCAAGAATGCTTAGAGGGACAACTCATTACTTTATGGGCTGAGATGGAACAAAGATTGCGAGATAAATATATCCCTAGTTACTATAAGCACCAACTCTTGGACAAATGGATGAACTTGCGTCAATTGACCTCGAGTTTGACTGATTACTTAGCTCGATTTGAAGAGCTCTTTATGAGATATGACATAAAGGAAAAGCCTTGGGTAATAGTTATAAAATCCATTAATGGCTTGAGACCTGAGATTAAAAGAGAGATTAACTTACACTCTCCTGAAATGGTTGAGAAAGTATATTATAAAGCCTTAGAGATTGAAAAAATACCTTAGGCCACCCTTTCAAAGTCGCATGCCTTCTCAAACTGGTTGAGAGATTAACTTACACTCTCCTGAAATAGTTGAGAAAGTATATTATAAAGCTTTAGAGATTGAAAAAATACCTTAGGCCACCCTTTCAAAGTCGCATGCCTTCTCAAACTGGAGAGACTCAACCATTAAGGTCAGTCCCATTTGATAAGTCTCAAGGCGTCACCCATTCAGAGCCTATCTCATCCAGGGATAACACTTACCCCAACTCTAGAGGTAATACCACTAGGGGTCGAGATTCTACACCCACAGATTCTCACTAGGACAGTTCTTCCATAAAGTGTCATCGTTGTCATGGTAAGGGTTATATTCCATCACAGTGCTCTTAGCGTACCTTGACCATTGACCAGGGATTAGGGAATGCACTTGACAGAGAGTATGTTGACCAAGAAGTTGATCTTTTAGATGAGGAAATCCTAGAGTTACTAGATGGAGGTGAGGAAGAATGGCAGAATGATGACACCCGTGTCAGTGTCCTGCGATGCATCTTATCCACCCTTTCAAGCACAAAAACATGGAAACACACCAGCATTTTTCATACTCTAATCTAATGTGGGGGTCGAGTTTGCAAGGTCGTCATTGATGGGAGAATTTCATTGAATGTCATCTCTAAGTTGGCTATAGCTCAGTTGTAGCTTAAGCCAGAGTCATATCCAAAACCTTACAAGGTTGCATGGGTTGACAAGACCTCTTTACCAGTCTTATAAACCCCCACATGTTTATATTAATACGGTAATGTATTTTTTTAGTAATTCTTATATATGTAATGACGTAAGAATGAACTATATAGATTATAATAGTAAGAATAAATACTTGAGAGACAAATTGATTGCGAATGTTAAGTTTCAAAGGCGTTTAAGATTGGGAAGGGTTGTTATGTAAGTTCTAAATATTTATGGGTCAAAGTAATATTTTTATTGAATCTGAAAGATCAATAAACATTGGGAGAGGTAATATGGGGTGTAGTAGAAGTTAGGAAGTATTCTGGAGTTAAAGCACATTTTAGATAGAATTTGGGTAGAAAGGAATTTGATAATATCTTAGTATTTCGACCATAACATTTTACTATAATGTTCGTTTAAGCTGTAATTTTTACAGTAGATACTAGACTTTTAGGGATACAAAAGCATATTTCACGAAAATTTTCCAAATCAACCTCTAAATAAGCAAAATATTCATTGGAAGTTCAGCTAAAAATGGAAGTTTGTTCGAACATGAATAGGCCCATTTGAATGACATTTAGTCCCAATACTTTTGTGTTTGACAGAAATAGGGTAAAAAAGTAAAAGTACTGGGAGCAAGCAACCTTTGAACGCCAAATGAAGTTCAAACGTCAAATAGATAGTTCGAACGTGAGGTTGCGATTCTGAGCATCAGATTTGTGCTGATTAGACTATTTTCTCATACTATAATACCTAAGGATGCCTCCCTTAGCCCTATTTCATTAGTTCTAACCCTATAGAGTCTTGGAGAGCAAGAAAGAAGAGGAGAAATACAAGATTAAGGGGGATTTTCATGTCGAAATGAATCAAATACGCTAAGTTTTTCACACAAAACTCCAAATTCGAGGTATGGGTTTCTTCCAAAACTTGTTCATTGAGGCTAGGATTAATATATATGTATTTTTTTATGCTAAATCGTATGTATATATTATGAAATCATTGTTTCTTATTTTTTTTGTAAATCATATCATGCCTTGAATGAGGTTATCATTTGATAGCCATAAAAACTCTCGTTCTTGATATCAAAACCCTAATTTTCAAGAAATCTGGGTTTTATCCATAAGATTTTATTGTTCTTGATTAAAAACTCTAGTGTTTTGTTGAAAAATAAAATTATATTTCTTGATGATCTCTTATATATTTTCTTGAGTTGTTTTATTGGAAAAATACCTGTGGAATTATGGTTCTTGGTTTACCTATGATTTAATGAACTAGTTTGGTATTGTATTTTTTGTGTGGATGTTTTGATGAATATGGGTGATCGTTGACCAGGTATCGTAGAGCGGGTAGATGCGTTTCTTACTCCGAGCGGGTTTGGAGGTTTCTTTCCACTCGTAGTGGGGTTGGTGCCTTGCGAGGACCAAACCACTATTTGCTCACAAATATTGAGGCTGAGGGCTAGTATACTATTCATGTGATGGATTCATCACTGTCGATGCATCAGTATACGTCATTCCTAAAATTGTGTATCCTTGCGAGGATTAGGGGTGTATGTGTTGATCATGATATTCTCAATGTGTGTATTCATGTGAAGTCTTACTACATACTTGAGATATAGTGTTAGTAATGGTTTGTTATCTGAAAGTTGGTTTTTATTTTTTCATTTAATTTATTGTTAATGCATAAACTTGAGATCTGATAAACTATCACTGTTTTATTTCAAATGTTATATAGGATATTTTCTAAAATGAGACCAACCTATTCTATATGTTTTAGAAACTTTGTTCAAGCTTGAGAGAATTTTTCTATAGAGCTTAGTGCCCACCCCTTACAAACCACATTTGTTTTCAGATTATGGTCTAAAGGAAGAGCTTAGATTGAATTAACAGGTTGACCTCAAAGCTAAGAGGGTCAGTATGAGGATCCTTAAGTGGAGGCTTAGAGATGTAGTTTTGATTATTATTTTTGGAGAGATTTTTGTGGAACAATGTTTTAGTTAGTTTGATTATTCCACTGCTAGATACTATTTGATTTTGTATTGTATGTTGAAGAAGTTACAGTATTTTATTGGCTTTAGTATTTATTTTTTGTCAAATGGATGAATGGTTTATTACTTAATGGTTATTTTTAGTTGCTCTCATGGTTGAATGGTTTGTAAATAGTAATGTCTTCTAGGGAGTATTTTTGGGTGTTACAAGTTTGGTATCAGAGCTTAGGAATTAGGTCTTACATGGGAGCTATAGGTTATGGATTATCACTAGAGAGGTAGGACTAGGTTGAATGAAAATGTTGACTTAAATCTTGTACAAGTCTTATGCTTTGAATTAAAGTGCAAGTTAGGGTTTCTATTACATTAAGGAATCTAAAATGTAACTCGATGTGCAAAATGGACGGTAGAAAGGGAGGAGGACGTGGATGTGGAGGTCAAGCAAACCCACCACCTCCAGATGCCATGAATGGAATTTATGAATGTCTAAAGGATTTAACCACTCTGGTATAACACTAGAATGGAAACAACAACCATACCGGGGTAGTTTAGCTATTAGCTTCTGCACCAGGCAATAGGGACGAGAATAGAAAGATGATAGTTTTTAGAGAATTTTTTAGGCAACGCCCACCTACTTTCCAAGAAAGCCCTCACTTGTTGGATGCGAATAAGTAGATTCGCAGGGTGAAGAAAATATGTGATATCATGGGAGTTGCAGAAGATCTGCGGGTCGGCCTAGCTACATATCTGCTGGAAAGGGAAGCAGATCATTAGTGGGACTCGGTGAATAGAATGAGGAGCACTGATACTGTGACCTGGGAGAATTTTGATCAGATATTCTAAGACAAGTATTTTCCTGAATAGGTCAAGGATAAAATGAGTGCAGATTTTATGGCTCTAAGGCAAGGTAACATGACGATGGCTGAGTATGAGAGAAAGTTTGATGAGGTATCCTATTATGCCATGGAATTCATATCTGCTAAGGCCAGGAGAGCTAAACGATTTGAGCAGGGCTGGATGCCTACCATTAGGGAGAATCTTGTGGCTCATAAGATCTGGGACTATGGGGATCTAGTTGACAGAGCTGCTCTGGCGGAGAAAGACATAGAGGACAACCAGCGGCGACAAAACTTAGCAAGGGGAGGTCCGATCAGGGCTGGTGCTAGCAGTAGTGGAGTGTAGAGGGTGGCACCATACTGTCGCCTAGACCAAGTGGGGGGATGGAGATTTCAAACAACTCTAGGAGTTGGAGGCTTATCGGAGAAAGTAGGAGTGGACCCAACAAGGGCATGTTTTGCGTGTGGAGGTTTGGGGCATATTTGGAACCACTGTCCGATATTCCCAGCCCAAAAGAATACCCAAACTACAGGACAGGCAAATATAAATAAGCCACCACAACAAAAATCTTCAGGAGCTATAGCACCCGACAATACCAATCAAGGAAAGGTCTTTTCTTTGACCCAATAGGAGGAAGATGTTTCCAATGCAGTTATGGAAGGTATTGTTCTTCTTTATAACTCTTGGGCACACATTTTATTTGATTCTAGTGCTATTCATTCCTTCATACACACTACATATGCTATTACATTGAGATTAGAATTTGACAATCTAGAACATGATTTGAGTATTGACTTGCCTACGGTAGAATAGTTGGATTCTAGTAGGGTGTGTAGATGTTGTGTGCTTCGAATTGGGGAGCAAGAATTAATTGTAGACTTGGTTGCATTAGATATGAAGTGTTATGATATAATATTTGGGATGAACTTGGTGTTCACGTTCCATGCAGTAATGGATTATTTTCGTAAATGGATTGTATTTCAATTATCGGGAGGCGTAGTTTTTAGTTTCATTAAGGATCAAAATTCTTTCCACCCATTTTTCACTATGGGAAATCGATTCTTGAAAGCTAAGGTGGGGAGAAATTTGAATTTCTTAGCCAACTTATTAAGAGATGATTGAGATAAATCCCAATCTGACATGGTATTGATAGTGTTGGACTTTTCGAATGTCTTCACAGATAAACTACTCAGGTTACCCCCATAGAGAGAGATTGAGTTTACGATTGATCTATATTTGGGAACCAAACCCATATTCATTGCTCCCTATAGGATGACACCTTTGGAGTTGAAGGAGCTAAGAAAACAGTTGGACCAGTTATTGGCTATTGGGTTTATTCATTTGAGCACCTCACCGTGGGGAGCACCCGTCCTCTTTATGAAGAAGCATGATGAGACCCTTAGGCTTTGTACGGATTACAGGAAGTTGAATTGAGTGACAATGAATAATAGGTACCCTCTACCTAGGATTGATGACTTGTTTGATCAGTTGAGGGGTTCCAAGTATTACTCCAAGATTGATCTTCATACGGGTACCATCAACTTTGAATAAAGGAGGAGGATATTCCTAAGACTACCTTTCGCACAAGGTGGTCATTTTTAGTATATAGTTATGCCTTTTGGGCTGACGAATGCTCCCGCAGCCTTTATGGACCTAATACATTGTGTGTTCAGACCTTATTTAGATCATTTTGTTATTGTCTTCATCGATGATAATCTGATTTATTCAAAGACACATGAGGAGCATGCACAACATATTCGGATGATGTTAAAGGTGTTACGAGAGCATCAATTGTATGCAAAGATGAGTAAATGTGAGTTTTGGATGAAGGAAGTAAAGTTCCTTCGGCATGTGGTGTTAGAAGAGGGAGTAGTCGTAGACCCTACAAAGATTGAGGCAGTGATGAAATGGGAACGACCAGAGAATGTCACAGAAATACGGAGTTTCTTGAGTTTGGTAGGCTATTATAGGAGGCTTGTGGAGGGGTTTTCTCGATTGGAAATGCCGATGACCCAACTTAAGAAAAAAAAGGGAAAAGTTCTTATGGTCCAAAGACTGTGAACAAGCTTTTACCAATCTGAAGGAGAAATTGACAACAGCACCTGTCCTTATCATTCCAAACTGTAGGGAAGGATACAATGTTTACATAGATGCTTCTTTACGAGGCTTGGAATGTATGCTAATGCAAGGAGGTAAGGTAGTTGCTTATGGCTCGAAACAACTAAAGGTTCATGAGCAGAACTATCCCACTCACGACTTGGAGCTTGCTGCTATAGTTTTTGCTATTAAGTTGTTGAGGTGTTACCTGTATGGAGAAAAGTTTCAAGTGTTTTATGATCATAAGAGCCTCAAGTATATATTCACATAGAAAGATTTGAATCCTCGACAAAGAAGGTGGATTAAATATCTGGAAGATTATGATGTCACACTTAACTACCATCCGGGGAAGGCTAATGTGGTAACAGATGCATTTAGTAGAAAATCTCGGGGTGAAATTAATGTTCTTACTGTTAATAGGTGGAAGATAAATGATGCTTTGGAGGAATTTGATTTATTGATCGATAAATAGAAGGATCGACCATGCTTATTTAATCTTGTAGTTCAACCAATTCTCTGACAAAGGATTATAGAGTTGCAACGATTAGATACAGAGTTGGAAACAATCCAGGATAGATTGGAGACGAATGATATTGTTGAGAACTGTTCTATACATAATGATGAGTCACACATAAAGAATGGGTAGGTAATATGATGTGTAGTAGATAGGAAATATTCCGAAGTTAAAACACATTTTAGATAGAATTTGGGTAGAAAGGAATTTGACACTGTCTTAGTATTTGGACCATAAATTTTTCCCTGATGTCCATTTGAGCTGAAATTGTTATAGTAGACACTAGACTTCTAGGGCTAAAAAAACGTATTTTACGAAAATTTTCCAAATCGACCTCTAAATAGGCCAAAACTTCATTGGAAGTTCAGCTAAAAATGGGAGTTCGTTCGAATGTGAATGGGCCCATTCAAACGATAGAAGTCCCAATACTTTTGTATCTAATAGAACTCTGATGGAAAAACAAAAGTACTGGGAGCAAGCAACGTTCAAACGCCAAAATGACGTTCGAACGTCAGATAGATAGTTCGAACGTGATGTCACGATTCTGAGTATCAGATTCATGCCGATTGGACTATTTTCTCATACTATAAATACCTAAGGATGCCTCCCTTAGCCCTATTTCATTAGTTCTAACCCTACAGAGTCTTGGAGAGCAAGAAAGAAGAGGAGAAATACAAGAGCAAGAAAAAAAAGGAGAAATACAAGATTAAGGGGGATTTTCACGTTGGAACAAATCAAATACTCTAGGTTTTCCACACAAAACTCTGGAGTCGAGGTAGGGGTTTCTTCCTAAATTTGTTCATTGAGGTTAGGATTAATATATATGTATGTTTTGATTCTAAATCGTATGTATATATTATGAAATCATTATTTCTTAATTTTCTTGCAAATCATATCATGCCTTGAATGAGGTTATCGTTTGATAGTCATAAAAACTCTCGTTCTTGATATCAAAACCCTAATTTTCAAGAAATATGGGTTTTATCCATGAGATTCTATTGTTCTTGATTTAAAAACTCTAGTGCTTTGTTGAACAATAAAATTATATTTCTTGATGATCTCTTGTATATTTTCTTGAGTTGTTATGCTGGAAAAATACCTGTGGAATTATGGTTCTTGATTTACATGTTATTTGGTGAACTGGTTTAATATTGTATCTCTTGTGCGGATGTTTTGATGAACATAGGTAACCATTGACCAGGTATCGTAGAATGGGTAGATGCATTTCTTACTCCAAGTGGGTTTGAAGGTTCCTTACCACTCATAGTGGAGTTGATGTCTTGCGAGGACCAAATCATTATTCGCTCACGAGTATCAAGGTTGTGGGCTAGCATACTATTCCTGGGTTGGATTTGTCACTGCTGATGCGTCCTTATATGCCCTTCTTAAAGTTATGTATCCTTGCGAGGATTGGGGGTGTGTGTGTGGGCCAGGATATTCTCAATGTGTGTATTCATGTGAAGTCTTACTATATACCTGAGATAAAGTGTTAGTAATGGTTTGTTATCTAAAAGTTGGTTTTGGTTTATTCATTTAATTTATTGTTACTATATAAACTTGAGATTTGATAAACTATCACTGTTTTATTTCAAATGTTATATATGATATTTTCTAAAATGAGACCGACTTATTCTATATGTTTTCAAAACTTTGTTTGAGTTTGGGAGGTGATGAGTGGGTTTTATAGCTACGAATTGAGTATTTTTGATTTGATAAAATTGCAAGTTTTCAATTATTTTATGTTCATTTTAATTTATTTTGTGTGTTTTGATGTTATTTCGTAGGGAGGATAGTTTGGAAGGAATCATGATCATTTAGGAGGAAACAAGGTTAATTTGGAGCCTAAAGGTTGGATTTTTGGAAGATGAAGCTAGATGACATTTTAGGCCTGAAAGGGGGGGCGGGGCGCGCCCTTGCGCCCACATACTGTCCAATTGATGCCCCTACACTGATTTCTGGCGCCCTAACGCTTGTGTTGGTTCGTGACGCGAATTTTAACTTATTTTTTACCCGGAGTTGGACTCTAAAGCTACATATATGCTAGGGTTTGTGTGGGGATGAGATATTCTAACTTTTGGGGGCTGAAAACATTTGAAAGAGACCAAGGAATTGGAAGAAAATTGAAGACAAGAATTGAAGGAATCGACACAAAGAAGACTGGACTTTAAAGCTAGAGAAGGGTTGAAGATTGCAACTAAGTTTTCATTATTTTCTCTTACTTTTAATTCTGGATTTTATAAGATGTTGTTCAATTTTAGAATGATGTTCTTCAATTACATTATGAACTAAATTCTTATTAAGATTACAACGGAACCTAATGTCTAGTTAAATTTATCTACTCTCGTTTCTAGTTCTATTGATCATACATAAGTTGTTTATCATATTTTGTGCTTAATATATGATTGTGTGACCACCAATCAATTTAATAACCTAGATGAAATTGGAAGATGAATTTTAGGTTTAGATCCAAATATGATGACATACGTCTGGTTAATTCTTCTTAGGATTAAATTGATGGGTTTATATATAGGATAGAAATATACATATATGTCGTGTGTAACTTTCATGAGACTTTGAAATTAATGAATCTATTACAAATTATTTTGCATAGGAATATAGTAATTTAATTGGGAGAGATAATTTTATCTAACTATCGGAAGAGGTTTGATAAATACTTTGAGTTCTCAGTTAACAACTTATTTTGATCAATTAACAAGAAAGAGAGTTAGAAAGGTTTATACGAAGCATTAGGGGAAGTTGTAATCTTAACTTCGTTTATCCGGTAAATTCAACCCTTGATTATTAAATTTAGGTTTAGTTTTTAGTTGGTGAATTCATAGTTTAATTCCAATTGTTTAAATAAAACCGAATTGATATAAAATTAATACTTGGAAGTTATTAGCAATATTTCTCCGTGGGAACGATACTCTACTTATCACTTTATTACTTGTTAATCGTATATACTTGCACGGAAATTGTCAATATCAAATTCGGACAACAAGAGAATTTTCCTATAACCCTTACAAAACACATCTTTTTCAAATTATAGTTTAGAGGAAGAGCTCGGATTGAATGAGCAGGTTGATCTCAAAGCTGGAGAGGATCAGTTTGAGGATCCTGAAGTGGAGGCTTAGAGATGCAGTTTTGATTATTGTTTTTTTGGAGAGTTTTTGTGGAACAATGTTTTAGTTAGTTTGATTATTCCGCTGCTAGATACTATTTGGTTTTAAATTGTAAGTTGAAGAAGTTACATTGTTTTATTGGCTTTAGTATTTTATTCTTTGTCAAATGGATGAATGGTTTATTACTTAATGGTTATTTTTAATTGGTCTCATAGTTGAATAGTTTGTAAATAGTAATGTCTTCCAGGGTGGATTTTTTGGCGTTACAAGTCTCACAAAGATGTTTGGTCCCTATTCAGATGGTTGACTATTTAGATCATATATGGTGTGATGTCTTACCCATGGATGTCGCTCATGCCTTGTTAGGTCGCCTGTGACTTTTTGATCTAGATGTGACAAACTATGAGAGGTAAAATACCTATGTTTTTAAGCACAAGGGGAAAACCATCAAGTTAAAACCTGCAAAATCCTCATAAGGTAATAATTCAAAGCATAGATCATCTTCCCAGACAAGTCACAAGAAAGACCTTCACATCTTGACCCATACAAAATTTGAAAAAGAGGGAAACAAGTTTGGCATAGTGGTAGCTTTAGTTGTCAAAGAAGTTTTTCAGAGCCCTTTGGAATCTATTGAGAGAGTTCCACGATGTGGTCTCTAAGGAACTACCCAATGAGTTGCCACATATGAGAGATGTCCAACATGCTATTGACTTAGTTCCAGGGTCTCAGTTGCCTAATCTTCCCCATTATCGTATGAACCCCACTGAACATGCTGAACTCCAAAAGCAAGTAGTTGGAATTTTGCAAAAGGGGTCTATTCGTCATAGTCTTAGTCCATGTGTTGTCTCTTCTTTGTTGACCCCTAAGAAAGATGGCTCTTGAAAAATGTTGTTGATAGTCATGTCATTAACAAAATTACAGTCAAGGATTATTTTCCTATACCGAGACTAGAAGATATGCTTGACCTTTTGGCCGGTGCAATTTGGTTCTCCAAAATTGATTTGCGCAGTGGATATCATTATATCTGAATTACACCAGGAGATGAATGGAAAATCGCCTTTAAAACCCAGGATGGACTATATGAGTGGTTGTTCATGCCTTTTGAATTGTCTAATGCACCTAGCACATTTATGAGGGTTATGACACAGATGGTGCGTCCTTTCCTAGGGAAATTGGTGGTGGTTTAATTTGATGACATCTTGGTCTATAGTCACTCTAAAGAAGAGCACTTGGATCATCTTCGACAGGTTTTGCAGACATTACATGTGGACAAATTCTATGCGAACCTTAAGAAGTGCTCCTTTATGCAAATGCAAGTGTTTTCCCTTGGATTTGTTATTTCCGCGCATGATATTACAGCTGGCCTAGAGAAAATTTGTGCTATTAGGGATTGGCCAATGCCAAGAACAATTTATGAGGTTCAAAGTTTTCATGGTTTAGCCACTTTCTATAGACGATTTATTAAGGGGTTTAGCTCCATTATGGCTCCCATCACAGAGCGCATGAAAAAGGGGAGTTTCAATGGACTTTGGCTACAACTAGAGCCTTTCAAGAAGTTAAGCACAAGATGACAAAGGCACTCGTCCTTTGACACCCAGATTTTTCTAAGGTGATTGAGGTTGCCTGTGATGTATCTGGTGTAGGGATAGGTGGAGTTTTAAGTCAAGATGGTCATCCTATTGCTTACTTCAACGAAAAACTTAATGAAGCTAAACAACGATACTCTACATATGACAAAGAGTTCTACACTATTGTACAAGCTCTCTGCCATTGGAGGTATTATCTATTGCCATATGATTTTGTGTTATATTCTGATCATCAGGTATTGAAATACCTTCACTTCTAGAGAAAATTGAGTGTTAAGCACGTTAGGTTGGTTGAGTTCCTTCAGGAGTATACTTTTGTTCTTCACCACCGAGTGGGCATTAAAAACAAGCCTGCGGATGCTCTTAGCCGTGTAGTTGCTGTTTTATAGACTATGAATGTCCATGTGACCGGCTTTGACAGGATTAGAGATGATTATGCCTCTTGTCCTGACTTTGGTATCATTTTTCAAGATGTTCAGGCTGGTATCCTTCATGAGCACATAGACTTCCTCCTTAGGGATGGTTAATTGTTTAGAGGGTCACACCTATGTATTCCCCGTACATCACTTAGGGATTTCTTGATTTGAGAATTACATACAGGAGGAGGCCTTGCAGGCCACTTTGGTAGAGATAAGACATTTGCACTTGTTGAGGATAGGTTTTATTGGCTTGCTTTGAGGCGTGACATTATTAGAATAGTGTCATAGTATCGCACTTGTCAATTAACAAAGGATAGGAAACAAAACATTGAGTTGTACACATCATTACCAGTTCCACACACACCATGGAAAGACCTTAGTATGGACTTTGTCTTAGGATTGCCTAAAACATCCCGTAGTCATGATTCCATTCTAGTTGTTGTGAATCAATTTTCTAAGATGGCTCATTTCATTCCTTGCACTAAGTCTACTAATGCATCACATGTAGCAAAGTTATTTTTTAGAGAGGTCGTTCAACTGCATGGGTGCCTATTTCCATTGTGTTTAATAGGGATGTCAAGTTTGTGAGTTATTTTTGGAAAACACTTTGGAAATTTTTTGGGACTAGTCTTAAGTTTTCCTCTGCCTTTCATCCCTAAACTGAGGTTGTCAATCGTAGCTTGGGAGATTTGCTTAGGTGTCTAATGGGTGAGAATATAGGAAATTGGGATTTTGTTGTTGCCTATTGCCGAATTTGCTAATAACAACTCTGTTAATAGGTCAATTGGTAAATCCCTTTTTGAGATTGTTTATAGTCATTCCTCTAGACAGCCTATTGACTTATTACCTATACCTCCTGATTTCCCCCCCCCCCCCTTCAAACTCTACCAAAGCTTTTTGCCCAGCATATTCGTGATTTGTATGCCTACTTAAGAAAGAAAATTACATTAACTAATGAGAATTATAAATTGGCTATAGATGTTCATTGTAGAAATAAATAATTTACTTTAGGTGATTATGTCATGGTTCGTGTGTGTCCTGAACGTTACCCTAAAAATTATTTTAAAAAATTATATGCTCGAGCCATTAGCCCATTTCGTATTCTTCGTAAAGTTGGACCTAATGCATATCACCTTGACTTAAATTCAAATATGAGTATTAGTCCTATTTTCAATTTGGAGAACTTGTTTCCTTATCATGGTACTTTTGAGCCTCCCGTGTTACCAACTAGTGTTTCTACAGGTGCAGTTGTTTCTTCATCAGCATCACCTACAGTTCCTATTCTTCTACTGTTTCCACCACAGTTGCATGACCAGATTGCAGATGTACTTGACGATCAGATTGATAGCTCCTTGAAGAGAGGGTATCGTCGTTATCTTATTCGGTGGAGATATCGTCCAGAGACTAATGCTTCATGGATTACTAAGGAGGAGTTTCGTCGACTTGACCCTGATCTTCTAGAGTGATATCATGATCATATCTCTCCGGAGGCAAGTTCTTTTCCGCCAGGGAAAGATGATAAGAATCGAATTATATTTTGATATAGTAGGCGCAGACGTAGAGATTAGAACTTATTTTTCATTTTACTTTTCAGAGACTTAGTTGTTATTTTGATTATTTATTTATTTTAGGGTTTGTAATCCCCTTATATATAGGGGATACAATATTTGTTTTTGGAGACTTTTGATTATTATTGATTACTAGTATTGAATATTGATATTACTTCCTCTTCAAATTCTCTCTCTTTCCTCATCCCCTTCTTCTTGTCTTTTCATCCCTAATTATTTTCCTTCTTAGTATAAATAAAGATACTACGATCTATATCAATAAGTCTTTTGGTGTTTGGAACTTACCGAGTTCACCACAATAGCGTTGTCAATAATAGTATCAGTCAGCAACAAATTCTTCATTGTCCCACATGAGTGACATCTACTGTTACCTGACAGATAAGAATGAGCAAACCAAATAATTAGGTAATCAAAGTAATGGAAGAAACTTCTCCTATTAAAAATTGAACCAACATCTTCAATTAATACAAAAAATTGAATAGAGATCCAAACGAGATCTTTATCAATTAACAAATAGAGATGGAGTAAGAACTGAACAAAGAAACTAAAACTTAAAAAAATATTTTTGTAGTAACATATGCTTTAGTATCAATCCTTGTAAAACCCACATGAATGCCATTCAAAAACACTATAAACACCACAACCCAAAGACTAAAGGTCTAAAAACATGTTTATGAGAACGGCAAAAGAAAAATGTCTTCTATTGGTTTTTTAATTGTTAAAAACCTTTGGTCATATGAGTCCCACAATTGTTTTGTGTTGTTACAAGACAATTAAGCTTATTTGGACAGTGATCTAGAAAAACAAAGAAAGCGTGCAAAGCAGTTTAGATGATATAATAAAATCAATGATGAAATTAATGAAATCAATGGATTCACTGATAATTATTGTTAACTCGGCTATAATTGTTGTTACATTGCCTCTATTATTTTCCTATTGATCCAAACAACGAAAATGATACTAAATTTCATAATTTGTAGTAACAGATGCAGACGAGAACCAAAAGAGAAGTGGTGCACACCTGGAAAGAGGAAGAAACAAAAATCCAGACGAGATTGAGGTGAGGTCTTCTGACCTTCTTAAAGACGAAGAGTGGAGGTCTTCTCAAAGAGAACAATCGATGTCTTCTCCAAATCTACCGAGGCCCTTCTCTAGATCTATCTAGTTTTTCTTCTCCAGATCTATAGTGGACTTCTCCAAATTTATTGAGGACTTCTATAGGTTTATCAGATGGAGAGAGAGAGGCATAGAGAAGGTGGAGAGGGGATGATGAGAAGTTGAAGAAATATGGGAAGACAAAAGAGAGGCATATGTAGATTGCATAAAAGAAAGTGAGAAACCCTAGGGCTGTTTGGTTTTATTCTCAAAAACTGTTTTTTGTTCTCAAAATTTCAAAAATATCCAAAACCTATTTGTTTAGCATTTTTGTTCTCAAATTTTTGAGAAAAAAATGAGATTTGGAGCAAAAAAATAGAAAACAAGTTAAATTTGTTTTCAAATTTTTCTTTGGAATTTTTGAAAACATAGAGACAAGCTTTCCTCATTAAAGAGGTCTGCCCTTTGAACCTTCTTAGCAGCAAATAAGATTCTCCTATAAAAGGTATTTTGTTTTGCCTGTTGTCTCTTTTTTTTTCTCTCTCTCTATCTCTCTCTCTACTTTGGCAAAATCAGAATAAATGAACGACAACACTCTCCGACGACTTTGTCTTCTCCGTCGAAAGAATTTTCTTCGGCGACTATAGATCATCTTCTCCGGTGATTGGGAGCTCTACGGCGACTAGGTTACTTTATAAATTTTTTTTTGTTGGTCTTTCTCCCTCCCAGACTTTCTCTTTCTCTAATTTTCGAAAGGATCCCAGATTTGAGTTTCAGATCTTGATTTTCAAATCTGGGTTTCAGATCTTGGTTTGTCTTCTCCAGCAATGGGTTTTCAAATCTAGGTTCAAGTTTTAGAATCTGGGATTACTCCGGCGAAGTTCTGGCTAATTTTTTATTTTAATTTTATTACTCCGGTGAAGCTATGGTGCGACTAAACTTTCAAATTATGGAATTACTCCGACGAAGCTCTGGTTATTTTTGTTTTTAATTTTATTACTCCGGCGAAGCTTTGGTTCAATTAAATCAATGGCTAATTTTTTAATTTTTTTTATCAAGTTTAATATATTAAAATAATTTTATATGAAACTATCTATCCAAACAGGTTTTTACTATTTTCTATTTTGTAAAATTATTTTTGAAATCATCTAACTAAACAAGTTTTTCTTTCCAGAAACACTTTTCTAAAACTCTTTTACAAAACTATTTTTTAATACTATTTTTACAGACGCAAACCAAATAGACCCCTAGTGTCTCCCCCCTTCTCTCTCTCTCTCATCTCTCACAATATATATATATATATATATAGTTACACACACAATAAGGTGACACTCCAAATTCTGGGATTGAATATACCCAATAAATATTGCAACTGATGACAATACAAATTCTAGGATTGGATACAATCATTATTCCATAGATAGTGATGAGCCCAAAATCAACTAGGTCAGTGCCCAATAAATTAACTAAGCCCAAATCAATTAAAAGACAGTTCAAACCCACTTCACCGATCCGACCCAGTCCAAAATTCAAGGAGTCTGGGAAGATAGGAGCACGTGAGAGATAAAATATAGGGATATGCACTCATGGAGATCAAATCCTACCATAACTGTACTTACTAAAAAAATGGTGCCCTCTCCCTCACGTTATCGCCTCACCTCACCTATATAATGTAAGCTTTCTCCATAAGGAGAGACACCTTTTTGAGACTTCTACACCTTGAGACCTCTACTTCTTGTCCTCTCTACACCTCCCTAGTTTCCCTTTCCTAAAACTTTGTAATACTACTGGAGTATATTCTCCTGATTACTTATTCATCAGTAAAACACCTCCGGCCACTGTTGCCGTTTCCCGAGAGTAGAGTAGGTCACCCAGACCCGAACCACTATAAATCTACGTGTTTGTTCTTATTTACTATTTTACCATTGATTGTCTATTTATTGATCATTAATTGCACCATTACATATACTCAACTGTTGTTTTGCGCAATACCAATTTGTGCATCATCAGATAGAACTAGAAACGTCAATGACTCTTGCCCTCCCCATTTCCTTGCATTCAAATAAGATCAAGATTTAAGGTGGGTCTATTACATTCAAATAACATTGTTTAGTACCTCATGGAATAATTTTAAATACTTATTCACAATACCCAAAGTGTTAGACTGCCTACGCAAATTCAAGAATAAGTATTAGTGTTTTAAAACCCGGCCTATTAACAGACCGTTTATGTAAAGAACCCCGAATAAACCCGTGAGAACTGGACGAGTTTATCAAACCGGTCAGTTTAATTTTTTTTCGTATAAATATGAGATTTTTTTTATCATTTGGGCATTTTGTGTTTTTTTTCCTTCTATTTTGCCCTAAATCGTTCTAGACCAGACGACTGGCCACGAGCAGGCTCCATCACCAATGACTAACCATGAGCCTTGAACTTCAACGACTGATCACTAGCGATCCAGTCCAGAGTCCAGTCAACGACCATCGATTCCCGCAGGCAGTCCAGTCAACTCCAGCTTCACCAACACAAGAAGTTCCTAGTNGATTGAATATACCCAATAAATATTGCAACTGATGACAATACAAATTCTAGGATTGGATACAATCATTATTCCATAGATAGTGATGAGCCCAAAATCAACTAGGTCAGTGCCCAATAAATTAACTAAGCCCAAATCAATTAAAAGACAGTTCAAACCCACTTCACCGATCCGACCCAGTCCAAAATTCAAGGAGTCTGGGAAGATAGGAGCACGTGAGAGATAAAATATAGGGATATGCACTCATGGAGATCAAATCCTACCATAACTGTACTTACTAAAAAAATGGTGCCCTCTCCCTCACGTTATCGCCTCACCTCACCTATATAATGTAAGCTTTCTCCATAAGGAGAGACACCTTTTTGAGACTTCTACACCTTGAGACCTCTACTTCTTGTCCTCTCTACACCTCCCTAGTTTCCCTTTCCTAAAACTTTGTAATACTACTGGAGTATATTCTCCTGATTACTTATTCATCAGTAAAACACCTCCGGCCACTGTTGCCGTTTCCCGAGAGTAGAGTAGGTCACCCAGACCCGAACCACTATAAATCTACGTGTTTGTTCTTATTTACTATTTTACCATTGATTGTCTATTTATTGATCATTAATTGCACCATTACATATACTCAACTGTTGTTTTGCGCAATACCAATTTGTGCATCATCAGATAGAACTAGAAACGTCAATGACTCTTGCCCTCCCCATTTCCTTGCATTCAAATAAGATCAAGATTTAAGGTGGGTCTATTACATTCAAATAACATTGTTTAGTACCTCATGGAATAATTTTAAATACTTATTCACAATACCCAAAGTGTTAGACTGCCTACGCAAATTCAAGAATAAGTATTAGTGTTTTAAAACCCGGCCTATTAACAGACCGTTTATGTAAAGAACCCCGAATAAACCCGTGAGAACTGGACGAGTTTATCAAACCGGTCAGTTTAATTTTTTTTCGTATAAATATGAGATTTTTTTTATCATTTGGGCATTTTGTGTTTTTTTTCCTTCTATTTTGCCCTAAATCGTTCTAGACCAGACGACTGGCCACGAGCAGGCTCCATCACCAATGACTAACCATGAGCCTTGAACTTCAACGACTGATCACTAGCGATCCAGTCCAGAGTCCAGTCAACGACCATCGATTCCCGCAGGCAGTCCAGTCAACTCCAGCTTCACCAACACAAGAAGTTCCTAGTAAATGCTCATTCCTAATCTACAAGTTTCATTATGTATATATGGGTGGCACAATATATTTGCAAGTTTTACTGTGGGTGACTTTCTGAATGCTTTTTGAGGGACATTGTGGGAGTGATTGTGTGTGAGGAGTGATTATGGTAGCGGGGTGTCATATTAATTGCTACTTTCTGGGGAAGATTATGGGCGGCTCATATGAGTTTGATGTGCATGTGCATGTGCATGTGCTCAGTGAATGGTAGTGATGGTTGACCCACCTGTGTGATGATGATAATGTGTTTTAAGAGATTGAGTCGATTTGTGTTATTTTTGGAGCCTTGAACTTTAATAAAAGTATTTTTCTTAACTTAATTTTACTAGTTGTATTTAAAATTAAATATATGTTTGATGTTATTTTTTATAATTATTATGATTTTTTTAGCCTATTTATTACTGACGGCGGAACTGGGCTTTAAAACTAGTGTAAATATACTTGACTTTGAATGACGATTAATTAAAAATAAGGTAGCCTGAAGTACATCACCGATGAGGGCTTCATAATGGTCAAAAACCGATCAATCCTGAAACAATCGGATCTAATACCAATAGGATCACATTAATGAAATTTTCCAGACACTTCTGTTCGGCAATATTGCTACGTTTTTTTGGTGATCAAATGAGGGAAGTTTCTCGTAAGAACAAAGTATTTCAATGGAGATTTCGACGGAGGAAAGAAACTATCGATGTTCGGTCAGATCGTCGACGACACGAAATGGAGCATCAATACGATGATGGATTACGCCGATGGTTAAAGCTCTTACTATGAGATCATTGTTACGGCTCATTCAAAGACGTTGAGCGTGTGCCTTGCGACGAATAAGCACACGGCCTGGAGTCCGTTTATTTCGTCTCTTGAGTTGCTGTTTCTAGACGGTTCGCTCTATAATGCTACAGATTTTAGGAGGTATGCGTTTTCTACTATTGCTCGCCATAGATTTGGGTCTAGTGGAGATATCATTGGGTATGAAATTGAAAACCACCCCCAACTCTTTTTCTAATGTTTTTTTTCTGCAAATGCTATTTAGATTTGATCTAATTTATGTATCTAATCAATCGTTGTCGTCGAATTGATAATAAACCCAATATCTAATTCGAACACACTATCAATCTGATGGCCCAAATTATATTTGTAAAATATGTCCAACTAATATTATTGTGTGTGCTTTGTCCATGGTGATTACTTTTGATTATCTTATACAAAGCTATGATTAAAATGGGTTGAGGTTATGATCCGAATTGGTTTTTGTCTTCCATGCATTGCATTATATTCATAAACTAAAAATAGTATTAAAATTTAGAGAGTAGAAATTCTATATTTTACAATTATTATATGCATTAAAGTAGTTGAGGACATACTAAAAACTAAAAACCACCAATTTTCTTGAGTGGAATAGAGCATCACATAGTCAGACTGGAGAGAACAAAAACTTCCTATTTTTTCTCATCTGATTGGGGGGCTGAGGGAGAAAAAGATGATAAGGGATGTTTGCCTATTAAGATAATATTGTTATAGTGAGGAAATAGTTTGAAAACAATATTATCTAATTCCCACGGGAAATAGGAGAATAATCTTATCATTTGAGCATTATTTTTGTTCACGTCATCCTTATCAATGACAAAAGAGGCCTTGCAGTTACGATGCTGAAATGTTTAGGTATAATTGTCATTTAAGAAATGTCAGTGGATGACTAGGTAAAAATATTCAAAGACTCTGGGTTGTCATGCATTTGTAATTTTTCATGCAAAAGCACACTTAAATGTCAAATATTATTATTCAATATTTAAATTCTCTAAGAAGCTTGATTAACTCAACTATACATCTTTTTAATAAAACATGTGCTCTGATTTTCAATTTTGTCTTGACAATTCTTTTTCACGAAATTTGTAGTGGAAGAAAAGAATGAGAAGGTTAAAGAGGAAGTGGTCTTAAATAACTAGAGTGATAACTGATTAGATAGCGAACCTGTTTAAGGCTCTGTTTTTTTTAATATAGATTTCTTGAACTGTGATTTTTGTGTTAATTTCGGTTTCGTGAACTGCATTAGGTAGAAGTGGTGACTTTTGTTTTAATTTTTTTCCCTAAGCTTTATTGAACAAAATTCTATGAATTCTAAAGCTTCTTCAATTTTAGCTTGAATTATTCTTTTCGAAGTATGTACTTGATTAGTTATATTACTTAAAATGATTGAATTCTAGGAAATGATAATTGAGAAACCCTAATGTCGCTCAGTAGAATTTGGGTTTCGGAGTTTGCCAAAATTATTTTGTATTGTTTTCTATGCCATTTTAATTCTATTCGCTTGTGTATGATCAAATGCTTTTGTAATGACTTGTGTTCGTTGATACAAGATGGACGCACGAAAACATAAATTAACCTCAAAGAGGACGCATGATAGCTACCCTTTGGTTGTAGGATATTCACTGGTCAGCATTTAACTTTCCTCCATTTTTATCATATTAGAAATTTCCCTGATAAAAACAGAAATATAAGAAAATGAACACACCATGAGTTACTAGAGTGAAGTGGAGAATGGAATATTTACACCAAATATTCTATTAGATGTTTAGCGTTTTTTATATGGAATGTGGTTTTTGTTAAAATTGATCCACGTCACTAATCTACAATACATCGTACTACAAATGGTCCACGTGCAACACACGTGTGTACCAACTAGTTGTTATTTTTATTTTTTTTTAACATTTGAGTTTTATAATCAGGTTGAGGTTTTCTGACCCCAAGCCCAAACCAAGCCCTAATTTTTTTGGGTTGGGTTAGGGTTGCCCCGCCCAAGCTTGAACCCTAGAAAATAGAGGCAGATGGGGAAGGGAAAGAAGCATAGATAGAGGAGACAAGATGGAGTTGGACTATAGGAAGAGAGAAAGAGTGTCTTTTGATTTAGGGTGCGAGTTATTTAGGGCATGATTGAGGGGCGGATTGGGATGAGATAAAAAATCAAATTTAAGAGTGGGATAAATTTTTTTAACAGTGAATCTCATTCATCAGATCAAAAAAAAAATTGAGATTATCTTAGTTGTAAATAGATTGAGATAAGGTGGGATTATCACATCCATTGGATGATATTTTGTTTTATCTCAATATGATCTTAGTTGTTGTTTGTCTTTGGAATTCAAAACTTGTTCTACTTCATTTTATAGACTAAAAATTGCCAAGGCATTGTGCAAGATTAAAAAAGTCACTAACTAAAAAACAAAGGCACAGTGCGTTTGAATTCAGCACAACAACTTCTGCATTTCCTAGTTGTCCAATATAAAGTGGAAATCTAATAATAACATCCACCAAAAAATGATAACAGCTATAACCAATTCCAAGATTCTGCCAAGCATTTTAGATTGCGTATGTCTAGATCCCTTTATCAAACTCTGAAGTCCCATGGCGCCAAAATAATGCACATACTCAAAGCACTCTTATACATGTAAGCTTCTTACACAAACTAAAATCCATTAAAAATACTTAAAATGCTCATCCTAATTTCCCTCCAAGTTCAACATTGTTCATCCTCCATTAAATTGCAATTCCAACAAACTGTTTAAGCCCTTTTTTCCTATTCTTTCTTGAAGTATTATGTGTTGCAATTTTTTAACATAAGAACATCCAAATTTTTAGCTCACTAAGATATGATTAAAGTATGATTCTATTTGCTTTCACTAAAATTCTACTAAGATCGACATTCCTTTCTCATTCTAATTTCCCCCAAAGTTTATAATAGATCAACACAATAACCAAATATAAAGCACAACAAAATGACAAAATTACATCCTAACTTGCTAAATGGCCAAAACGAAAAGTCAAATGGAGACTTTAATTTCACCTGCAAATCTCAGCAACTCTGGGATCTGTATCGCTCAAACCTCAATTTGTCTTAGACCCTATATATAGCACTCAATTGACCAATCCAATAGTCCAAACATCGAATGTGCATCATTAAAACATACCCACGTAGGTGCATATAAGAAAACATGGAGGGAAAAAGGACATTAAAAAATCAGAAATCTTCTTTTTGATAGGTAAAAATAAATAACATGGACCATCACAACATGTTTTTTCACATCGTATGACCATCAACGTATATCTTTTATGTGTCATTGCTTGACAACCTTGAGGTGTTCACATTAGAAGCTGCCCGTGGAGAATGAGGGGAAGAGGGTCATTTCAACATCCCTGGCGACCGCCAATTCAATAATTTCTCGTATCTCTTGAAGTTGTTAATAGGAATCCCCAACCATGGTATTTAAAATATAGTTTTATGATGGAATTTTTTATACAACTTAATTCCTTGAAAATAGATAACTGTTTAATAAACTAATTTATTATCCTATATTGTCTATTGTATTTAGTGATAGGAAAAGGCCCAAAAAGTCCCAAATATAGTCAAAAAGCAGTTGGATCTCTCAGATGTGGCAACTACTAAAGAAAATCAAATAACCATAAAACAAAAATCGTTATATAGGGAAGAACAACCCAAACCCAAATCAAAGTATGGACCAACAAAAACAACCTGACTACAACAATCCTCCATGAAAGACAAAAAAAATAAAAAAAAATGACCATAACAGCACTTTGTGTAAGGCGGAAAAAAATCAATTGACCTTGCCGACAATAATTATTAGAATTAGAGCATTTTTTCTTGGTGGTGAGAATCGAAGAGGATCAATGGAAGAGTAAAACAATGCCTTGGAAGCATTCAATATGATTTGATTCCACGGCGAAGCTGCATTTTTCAGTTTCAAGAAATTGAATAAGGAAACACAGATAAGTATCAAATAGAAACTCCAATGAAAAGCTACAGCAACTGGGATTGAGGAACCCAATGGATTAAGGATATTACTACAACCCTAAAATAAAACTTAATCAAAAGAATTTGCAATCATTTGACGTGTAAATCAAGAAAACTACCAGGAAATTTGAGATACTTTGAAGCATCAGATTGAACATGTTTTGTGCTCTATATGGAGGCTATAGAGAGAACCTGAAAAAAGTTTGGTAAATCAGGAATTGCAATAGAGCTTGTGCAGTCAATAAAATCCTCTGGAGTTGATGAGGTATTTCTGACCATATGGATATAAAAAGCAATTGTTGAACCTTAAAACTTCCCTTCTACCAGAAGCCATTGCAGTTAGTCTTCAAACTTGTGGCAAATCATGATTTGAATTGAACATAGAACTTAGAACGGAACAAAAGAAAGAAAACGGGACAAAGTGAAAAATGGATATTGAAAAAAAAGGGATAAATGTTCTGGCAGACTAAGAAAACAAAGAATAATTAAAAAAAAAAAAACACACAGCAGCAACATAAATCTCATAAACTTGCGCAAAAGAGAAAAAAAAAACTCACAACAAAACAAACAATGCACATCATTGTGTTCCAAGTTCTTTGAGAAATTTCGTCGAACACATGATGTGAGAGGTCCTTACTGGCCAACCAACCTAGGGGACTTGCCGATGAGCAAGTCACCATAGGATGCTTATGATCTTGCCTGGCGGCGGACACACGGCTGAGAATCCATGCCACCTGCAAAATACATCTCCACTGTAAGTGGGTTTGTTTGATCACTTGCATCAAAATATCTACCAAACGAGTCCTACTCGAATACAGTTCAACCTAGGAGCAAGAATCCTAATCCAACGTTACTTCGAGCAGATCAATCCTATCAGAACTCGAGTTTCACTGGAACACAACTTCCTACCACTATAAATCGGGCATTTAGGCACCAGTATGGGGACGAAAAATTATTACTCTCACTACTCACTTGAGTTTTCTCTCTCTTGACTTGCGATCTACCTTAATCATTAGAGTCCTTGTGACTGCCTCCAACCATTGATGCACCTTGTTTTTGCATGTCTTGCAGGTCATTCGAGGCTTCGCTATCGTCCATACTTGGTCTGTGACTTGTGCAAATTTCCCCCCGCACAAGTGACATACGAAGGAATAAGAGTATAGGGCGTTAAATCAGAACCAACAGATGAAAATGGAAAAAATGTGTTAGTTCAAACCAATTACGTACCTTTCAACATATTGGATTGGAAGATATGATCCATGGCTTCAACTCTACATATTATGCATCTCTATTGCATCCAATTTAACTTATTTTGTGGTGAAAATTTGAGGAAATGGTTTCAAATTGATAATTAATGAAGATTTCTTTGAATGTAGGTAATGAGTTGGTAAGGGCATGCATAAAGCACCCCATCAAGTACTTAAGGTCAATGGGGGAAAAAGGACCTCTTGACGGATGGCTTGGGAGCTCAAGGAAGTAAGGAAATCTCATGACAAGACAAAACCTACCGATAGAATCCATGAAAACCTACTGGTAGAATACTTAAGACCTACCGGTAGAAAAGCCCAATGGAAAACTTCTACCTCTGCTCCTGCAAAAACCTACTGGTAGGAAAGCCTTCTGGAAAAAACCTACTGGTAAGAAAGCCTTATGGAAAAAACCTACTGGTGGGTTACCCACAACCTATCGGTAGAATATGCCCAAAAAGCACAGACACTTCTCCACACGATTTCACCAACCACGGGGGCCTACCTTTGTCCTCTAAACCATGCCCTGCATTTTTAACACCCCATGATGATCTCCTAATGCCAAAAACTCAGACTTGAATCATGAGGGAGTGGAGAGCAAAAAGAGAGGGGTGGTCGAAAAAGCAAGTAATGACCATGCTTTGACTGAATTTGCTTGTTTTGGTGGACAACCTCCCTCCAATCACTCCAAGTTGATCACTCATGCTAAGGGAGAGAGGATGAACAAAATTAGGAGGTTGCTACACACAATTTCATATTACAAGACTTTTAGAGAGAGAAGCTCCAAGGTAGAAGATGAAGTTTTAGAGAGAGAAGTTGGGTTTTTACATTTTCCTTCACCATTTTCATTGTAGTGAGCTCCATTTAACTTGTAATCCTTCTTTCTTGCATTGTAATTCCTTTTAATCAATTTGTAATCAAGTTTAGCTAAGTATCCTTGTATTTCATTTTTACATTTGAGTATTTACTCTTCAAGCTTTGCATTTTAAGCATGAATGTCATTTCCTTTGTAGTCTACGCTTTCTTCTACATTTATACAAGTCTGTCACACCCTAACTGACTTGGGTGCATAATGGCGGTCTTGGTGGCACCTTGCATCAAGGCATGCCATGAGATTGAATCAAGGTGATGCGGTTAAGCAATTCGACAGATTGGTGCGAACTGTGGTAGCATGAGACCATCCGACTAAGCATGGCAGCACGTGGTGGGCTCAATTGAGGCAATGTGGGTGCATAACTTTGAATTGCATGGCATGGGTTGAACCTAGCATGCACAATGGTTCGTGAGGCAAGGCTGGCTACTGAATTTGGACACATGACTGCTCAATGCATGTGACCAAGAGGATGTGGGCAGTTGCAGGGAGTTGCTGAACAATGCTTAGTCTATGGGAAGCGTTGGTGAGAGACTCTAGCTAGATTAAGGCCATTAATTTAGAGGCAAAACCAGTAGGTGGTATTGCTAGAGAAGTCCCTTTAAAATTCGGTGATTGGCAAGGACCATGCGATTTTATGACAGTCCTTCTTGATGATTTTCAGGTAAGTCTTGGACTGGAATTTCTTACAAAGGCAAAGGTGTTTGTTATGCCTCATTTGCATGGGATGTTTGTGATGGACATGCCTAGCCCTTGTTTTATTCCCCTCACAAAGGCCAAGTCTTCGGGGGAAATGTTGTCTGCCTTGTAAGTAAAAGATAGCTTGCGGAGAGGAGAAATAACATACTTGGCTGTTCTGTTTGAGGAAGAAAAGTCCAAAACAGTGCAAGTCCCTGAACAAGTGCAACAGTTGCTGGTTGAATTCAAGGACGTGACTCCTAAAGAATTGTTAGCAAGATTATCACCAAGAAGGGAGACTGATCATGCCATCGAGTTGATTCCAGGGACAAAAATCCCTGCCCGGGCTCCTTATCGGATGTCTCCATCAGAGTTGGCGGAGCTAAGGAAACAGCTTNGAGCTCCATTTAACTTGTAATCCTTCTTTCTTGCATTGTAATTCCTTTTAATCAATTTGTAATCAAGTTTAGCTAAGTATCCTTGTATTTCATTTTTACATTTGAGTATTTACTCTTCAAGCTTTGCATTTTAAGCATGAATGTCATTTCCTTTGTAGTCTACGCTTTCTTCTACATTTATACAAGTCTGTCACACCCTAACTGACTTGGGTGCATAATGGCGGTCTTGGTGGCACCTTGCATCAAGGCATGCCATGAGATTGAATCAAGGTGATGCGGTTAAGCAATTCGACAGATTGGTGCGAACTGTGGTAGCATGAGACCATCCGACTAAGCATGGCAGCACGTGGTGGGCTCAATTGAGGCAATGTGGGTGCATAACTTTGAATTGCATGGCATGGGTTGAACCTAGCATGCACAATGGTTCGTGAGGCAAGGCTGGCTACTGAATTTGGACACATGACTGCTCAATGCATGTGACCAAGAGGATGTGGGCAGTTGCAGGGAGTTGCTGAACAATGCTTAGTCTATGGGAAGCGTTGGTGAGAGACTCTAGCTAGATTAAGGCCATTAATTTAGAGGCAAAACCAGTAGGTGGTATTGCTAGAGAAGTCCCTTTAAAATTCGGTGATTGGCAAGGACCATGCGATTTTATGACAGTCCTTCTTGATGATTTTCAGGTAAGTCTTGGACTGGAATTTCTTACAAAGGCAAAGGTGTTTGTTATGCCTCATTTGCATGGGATGTTTGTGATGGACATGCCTAGCCCTTGTTTTATTCCCCTCACAAAGGCCAAGTCTTCGGGGGAAATGTTGTCTGCCTTGTAAGTAAAAGATAGCTTGCGGAGAGGAGAAATAACATACTTGGCTGTTCTGTTTGAGGAAGAAAAGTCCAAAACAGTGCAAGTCCCTGAACAAGTGCAACAGTTGCTGGTTGAATTCAAGGACGTGACTCCTAAAGAATTGTTAGCAAGATTATCACCAAGAAGGGAGACTGATCATGCCATCGAGTTGATTCCAGGGACAAAAATCCCTGCCCGGGCTCCTTATCGGATGTCTCCATCAGAGTTGGCGGAGCTAAGGAAACAGCTTGGGGGTCTATTGGATATTGGATTCATTAGACCTTCCAAGGTACCCTATGGAGCCCCTGTTCTGTTTCAGAAAAAGAAGGATGAATTTTTACGGTTTTGTGTTGATTACAGAGTCCTCAACAAAGTGACTGTCAAAAACAACTATCCAGTGCCACTTGTTGACGAATTGTTTGATAGACTGGGGAAGGTAGTCTTTTTCACCAAGATGGATTTGCGATTGGGATATCATCAAGTCAGAATTGCAGAAGGAGATGAGACAAAGACTGTTTGTGTGACAAGGTACGGTTCATATGAATTTTTAGTCATGTCTTTCGACTTAACAAATGCCCCTGCTACATTCTGTAACTTGATGACTAATGTATTCCGGGAATACTTGGACAAATTTATGGTTATTTATCTAGATGATATAGTTGTTTATAGCCAGACTCTTGAAGAGCATATTGAACACCTTAGGTTGGCTTTGACAAAGTTGAGGGAAGCACAGCTGTATCTGAACCAGAAAAATGTGAGTATTCACAAAAGGAAATCTCTTTCCTCGGGCATATTATTTCTGTGGGTGTGGTGAAGATGGACCCAAAAAAAGTTGAGGTCATTGTTGATTGGTCTGTCCCTACTAATGTTACAGAACTGAGATCTTTCCTTGGTTTGACGAATTATTATCGAAAGTTTGTGAAGAATTATTCAAAGAAGGTGGTTGTCTTGACAGATCTTCTGAGGAAGGATAGAACATGGAACTGGTCCTACAAATACCAGGAGGCATTCGATCGATTAAAGGTGGTGGTGACGACTAGCCCAATTTTACGATTGCCTGACTTTGATTTGCCTTTTGAAGTCCATACAGATGCATCAGACTTTGCTCTTGGAGGGGTGTTAGTGCAGAATGGGCATCCGGTGACGTTTGAAAGCAGGAAGCTGAATGATACGGAGAGGCGGTATTCAATACACGGAAAGGAGATGACAGCAGTCATTCACTACATCAATGCATGGAGGCATTACGTATTGGAGAAACATTTCCTTATGCTGACAGACAATGTGGCTATCAGCTGCTTCAATTCCATGAAGAAGCTGACACCAAAACAAGCAAGATGACAGGACTTTCTTGTTCAGTTCCATTTCCCTTAGTAGGATCCCAGTTCTTGATGGGGCGATGGCTGCACTTAGCCAGATTGCAGGAGATATGCTGCAAAGAATTTAGGATCAGACAAAGGATGATCCCGTGACTAGCTTACTGATGAAGTAGGTCCAAGAGGGGGTGACTCGGTGATTTTGGGTAGAGGATGATATTCTCTACGCCAAAGGAAGGAGACCTTGTGTCCCGAAGTCAGGTGAACTTCGACAGATGTTGCTGAAAGAAACTCATGATGCTCTATAGTAAGGACATCCAGGGTAGCAATGGACCCTTGTCTTGCTAGTAGAAAGTTATTATTGGCCCCAAATGGAAGCAGATGTCGAGCTGTATGTGCGCACTTGTCTGGTGTGCCAGCAGGATAAAACAGAAAGGAAGAAGGTGGCGGGTACGTTGGAACCCCTCCCCATTCCAAGCAGACCTTGGGAGAGTGTTTCCATGGACTTCATCAATGGCTTGCCTAAGGTGAACGATTTTACTTCGATATTTGTGGTTGTAGATAGATTTTTAAAGTATGCCACTTTCATTGTAGCTCCAAAAGTATGTTCTACTGAAGTTACTGTTCAGCTGTTCCTCAAGCATATTGTGAAGCTTTGGGGGTCTTCCGCTGGATATAGTTAGCGACAGAGACACTCGGTTTACTGGTCAGTTCTGGATGGCCTTATTTGAACTGTTGGACACACAGCTCAACCTTTCCACTAGTAATCACCCGTAGACAGATGGGTAGACTGAGCAGGTTAATGCAATGCTGGAGGAATATCTCAGACACTATGTTACGACGAACCAGGACAATTGGGTGGATTTACTTGATGTAGCCCAATTCAGTTATAATTTACAGCAAAGCTCTTCCACTGGAATGAGCCCATTCGAGTTGGCAACCGGCCAACAACCTTTTACTCCACACGAAGTTGCCAAGCAGAAGTCTCAAGGGAGATGTCATGCAGTATACCGCTTTGCTCGGGCCAACCAAGAGAGGACCGACGAGGCAAATGACTGCCTGACTAAGGCAGTGAAGAGGATGAAGAAGAGGGCAGACGAGAAAAGGAGGGCAGTAGAGTTTGAAGTGGGTGACAAAGTGATGCTGAAACTGACCCCACCAATCTAGAAGATCACTCGGAAATCTGCACATAAGGGACTAATCCAGCACTATGATGAACCTTTCCTTATCACAAGAAGGATTGACAGGTTGGCAGATAGGTTGGATCTTCCTAGTCGTCTCAAGCTTCATCTAGTTTTTCATATTACCTTATTGAAGCCATACGTTGAGGACCCAGAGGACCCTAGCAGATATGTTCGACGTCGGGCACCTCCAACAATCAGGAAACAATTAACAGAGATAGCAAAAGCTATTCTTGACCACAAGACTGAAGGAATGAGTAAGAAAAATAGAAGAACTCATTACCTAGTCAAGTGAAAAGGGAAAACGCCGGAAGAAGTCACTTGAGAAAAAGAGACGACATTGTAGTAGTTCGAGGATCTCATCAAGTAGTACCATGCCTTCATTTCAACGAGGTCATTGGATACTCCAAGTGGGGTTGACTTGTCACATCCTAATTGACTTGGGTGCATAATGGTAGTCTTGGTGGCACTTTGCACCAAGGCATGCCATGAGATTGAATCAAGGTGATGCGGCTAAGCGGTTCGACAGATTGGTGCAGACTGTGGTAGCATAAGACCACACGGCTGAGCATGACAGCATGTGGTGGGTTTAATTGAGACAATGTGGGTGCGTAGCTTTGAATTGCATGGCATGGGCTGAACCCAGCATGCACAATGGCTCGTGAGGCAAGGCTGACTACTGAATTCGGACACATGACTGACACATGGCTGCTCAATGCATGTGACTAGGAGGATGTGGGCAGTTACAGGCAGTTGCTGAACAAGGTTTAGTCTGTGGGAAGCAGTTCTGGGCGTTCCTAGCCAGATTCTAGTCCAGATGCATGCTAATGAGGGGCAGTTTTGCATCAGTTACTGAATGGGTGAAACTGTCTGCCAGGTGTTGCACAGAGATGAAGTCTGCTGGCCATGTCTGCTAGGAAATGGCAGAATGTGGGTACCTACCCTTTGGCAGATGGGGGTGTCATCTGCCATAATGTTTTATAAATAGGAGTGCTTGGGCATTTTGATAGTCAGAGAGAGTGTTCTTGCTTTGAGAGTTCCTTGTAAATTGTTGAGTTCAATATATAAGGTTTGAGAGTGTTGTCACAGTAAATTCGTGTGTGCCTTGTGAGTTCTATCCCTTGTTCTTGAGATTGAGTGGCTATTTGCAGTAGTAACGCCTTCATAGGTAGCCTCGAAACGAAAAACGAGTTGTTATCCTGCGACAAAGTCTATGTTTGATTTTATCATCATGTTTTTCTCATTAATGTTTGTTCTTGTCTTTATTATGAATAGCTAAACTTCTAGTTGGCTAATCCAAGAGGGATTTTCTCTTGGGTATGTGGAATTGACTCTCTTCCATTCTTTCATGTAGTATAAAATGTTTGGTTTGACTAGGTTGAACTCTATGGAATAGTCAACACTTTTTTTACTTACATATTTCTCAAAACACAACTCACCAAAACACAAATCACATGATTTTCTAATTTTCTTTTCTTTACAAAACACTTTTCAAAAGCATTTGACATTTCCTTCCTTGAGGAGACGACTTTGGAATACTCATTTCTAAGTAAAACATGACATTTCAAGATTCTCTCTATGCTTGGAGAGCAATTTTGCAAATACACACGTTTTTGTTCATCCACACGTAATTTTTCTCACTTCTCGCATCGAACTCGAGGGAGAGTGACACTCACCAATCTCTATAAGCCATATACACATAAATCGGGTCCGTGTTGGAGGTTAGAGAAAACCATCAAACATTTTTGACGCCGTTGCCGGGGAAGGCTAAGCGTCATGTTTTCGAATGTGATTTGGAACGGTATAGGTAAGTCTCGTGATTTTCATCTCGGGCCAAGGTATGTCGTCTCGATTGTAAATAATTTGTTGTAGTTTGTGTTTTATGTTATGTTTCCTAATTTTTATGAAAATGTGTTAAATGTCCTAAATTTTGAAAATGTGTACGAGATTTGTGATGAGTATGAGCACATTACTAGTGAGTGCCTATTAAATTATACGATTCAAGATTTTGCATGTGAATGATCAATTTTAATATTGGCCACTGAAAATTTTTACCCCGACCATTATGTTGTAACGAGTTATCCGAGTTATGGTTGGGAGAACAAACCTTATAATTTTTCATCCGATCTCACACCACCAAATGAATTTTGTCACTATCCAACATATGAGGACTCAAACAAACAAAAATTGGAAAATACTCTTTACGAGTTTATGCAATACCAAATGGAAGTCAATGCCCAAGTAGCCTAACAATTTTCTGAAATTAGAGATGACCTTATTGCATTGACTAATGTCATAATTACTATGAGTGAAGAAGAACATGTTGAACATTGACTAATATCAATGTATTGAGGATGATCATTCTTATGCAATGCAAATTGATGTTGAATCTTCCACCACTCTAGATTATGAAAAATTTAATAAAATTATTATCTCACATGAGACTAATAAGCCAAAGGTCAATTTGTCATCAAAGAGTGGTGTTGAGGTTCACAATTTTCAACTTGAGCAGGGCGTTGAAATGGAGTTAAGTGAAGAAATTTATAAAGAGTAATTGTATACTCTATTGCTGGAATTGCATAAACTTATGTGCACCTTTGTTTTGTTAAGAATTTTTAATCATTATCTTTACATTGTTGGATAGATTGGTTAGGAAAGACATTTATACACCAAGTTTTTTTTAAAACCAATGGGCGTAAGTTCATATCCGAATTGAAACCGGATTGACACGAGTCTTTTTTTGTTTTGTTTTCATGTACATAGTAGTTAAATTTCTTTTATTGTTATATTTTTATTTTCATGATGTTGTAGTGTAGATTTTAGCAAGAAGTTGTTTACATCTCCCTAATTTGGACTCAATTCATTGTGAGCATCATCGTAACAAATCTTATTCAGTATCATGTTCAATTCTAACTTGGGGGGTGTAAACAAAATTTTTTGTGTTTCATTTTCCCTTTAATGTGTATACTTAAAAAAAGAAAAAAAAGAAAAAAAATAAAGTATCTTATTTCTCATGTTACTTTCGTTTTTCTCATTATATGATTTCTTGTGCATTGAGGACAATATATGATTCAAGTTGGGGGGTGAGGTGCACCATTTACATATTCCACAACTTTTTGTATAGAATAGTTGGAAATGTGAAAATTTTAAAACAAAATTGGAGAAAATATTTAATATTGAACTATATTCCCTTATTATAATTGTTATGGGGTCAGTGATAGCTAGATCTCCACTTTGAACTTTGAATACATAAGTACACCATAGAAGTTTATGCTATGCCTGAGTATCACATAGGTATTTTCTTTCAAACTCAACAATAGTGCATCTTGAATGTTTAATTTTGGCAATTTATTGATTGGATCCACATTTTAGAGCCTGACATACATAGTGGAGATGAAGTAAGTACCCATGTGAGCTTTAGTGTCAATCCTTATTGGAGAGAACTTACAATTACTCAAAGGAACAATTTTTTGTTTGCTTTGGTTAGAGTGCATGTGGATAGTTGATTGACTTTGTCTTGAAATGCCAGTATGCCTCCCCATGCTTATATAGAGAGGATCTTATACCATCTTTGAATTGCGTTGAACTTTAGCCTTTTTCTTGTGAAAATTTATCCCTAGTGTCATGATTGAGCCTTAATTGAAAATTCGCTTTCATTTCACATGTTTTACCAAGTCAGTGCAAAATGATTACAATTACCACACCTTGATTTTTTCGATACTAACTGTGTTTAATCATGATGAAAGGGAAATGTGGTGAGGAAATCCAAAAAGGGATGAATGATGCTGAATTCAAATTTAGAATGAAAAAGAAGAGAAAATCCACAAAAAAGGATAAAAAAGGGATTGCAAAAGAAAAGAAATGAACAGAAAAGAAAAATGTTGAGGAAAGAAGAAAAAAAAAGACATAAAAGTGAAGTGAAGGTGTACAGCTGAAAGTTCCACAAAAAAGAGATTTTTGATAATAAAGGTCATGTCCTCGGAATTACCCTTTTTGTCTTCATTTACCCTTCATTTCACTCAACCCAAATATCACCCCAAGGCCACATTACAACCCATGAAAACCCTAAATGATCTAAAAAAAACATGGTGAGAGCACACTTTAAATGAAAAGAAAAGTTGATTTTGTTATCTATTGTCCTAACATTCCATTCATAAGATTATACCAAGGTCGTTTCTATTGTTATGCATGCACATTATTTTTGGATTATATGTGAGCATTTTGGTTTGTGTACAAAATTCTATCTCATATATACATAGGGAGAGCATGTGAGGATAATCATAGAGTTATTCATTTTTTAGAGAAACCTTTGGTGGGAATTGCTTCAAAGCTAAATTTGGATAGCTAAATGAATGTGAATTCTGTTGAGTAAATGTTTAAATTGCATGTTCATTTCAAACACACACGAGTCTTGAAAGGAAATGCATAGGTGTATACTTTAGAATAACATTTAAAGCTATGATAAAACTCATGTGTGATTGGTTCGGGTGTTAGAAAAGTTTTGTCAGGCAACCCAGAGCGAGTAGGATAAAGGAATATTGCTCAAATTTTAGATATGAGACAGAAAGAGGAATACCCATTTTTATTTTGTAGCTTGTGCTTACGTATTGGGTGTTCATTTTGTTGAATTTAGAATTTCATGTCATGGTTTTGAAAGCATCAAGGCTCAAATTGCATTGCAATTTTGTAATGAATTTGGTTATAGTCATACATCGTGGTTCACTAGCATGGATCATTTTTTTTGGGTAATTGAGTTAGGAAATAGGTCATTAGAATGTTTTGGAGTCGAATTAACTTGGAGTGGGACTGAGGATGATAACATAAGGATTTTTTGCAAAAAAGTTGAAACCTACCGGTAGAAGTTTTCTATAAGGGTTTTCTACCGGTAGAAGAATAACGATCTACTAGTAGATTTTGCCCAGAATGCCAAAAAATGAGGGTTTTAAACCCAAATTTTCAGTGAAACCCTTCATCTGTCTCATACATCTCACTCTAAAAAACACTCTCTCATCTCTCAAAACCTTCCAAACATTCAAAGAAGCCCTGGGCATCCTCCAAATCCATCAAATTTCTCTCAAGTTTTTGATTTGCCGTGATTTTTCTTCATTTCCTTGATCTCTATTCCCCCTAAACCCTTATTTTCTCCATAAAGCATCACCAATCCATCAAAAGTCGTGATTTTTAATCGAAGCTTGCAATTTGAAACAATGGCCATCCATTGACATTTTTGAGTTGTTTTGGGTTTGATTATTGCCATTCTTCACCCTACCAGCGTTTTTGATTGTGATGGCCCGCACTAAACAAACGGGCCTTGGCTTACCACCTCCCAGAGGAACCGGGTCCTGCAAGATGGCTGAGGAGGCAGGGCCCAGTGGTGGGGGACAAAGGAAGAAAAGGAGAAATGACCCTCGCACGAAGAGCATTGAGACCAAGAATGTGACACGCGAGTAGCAAGTTGACAGGCCCTCCCTCTGGCCATGGCATTGACTTTTGGTTCCAGCCAGTGGAGGGGTATGTGCTTCCCATTAGTTGGGAATTTTATCAGAGATAGGGGTGGTGGATGAGGATTTGTGCCTATTAAAGAAGAATGTGAAGGGAAAGGTGATTGAGGTCACCCCGACATGTAGGTAATGGGCTAGTAATTAATGAATGTGGTTTCAAATTGATAATTAATGAATGTGGTTTCAAACTGATAATTAATGAAGATTTGTTTGATGTAGGTAATGGGCTGGTAAGGGCATGCATAAAGCACCACATTAAGTTCTCAAGGTCAATGGGGGGAGAAGGGACCACTTGATGGATGGCTCGGGAGCTCAAGGAACCAAGGAGATCTCATGACAAGGCAAAACCTATCGGTATAATCCATGTAATACCTACTGGTAGAATCCATGCAAAACCTACTGGTAGAATACTTAAGACCTATAGGTAGAAAAGTCCACTGGAAAACTTCTACCTTTGCCCCTGCAAAAACCTATCCGTAGGAAAGCCTACTGGAAAAAACCTACCAGTAGGTTACCTACGACCTACCGGTAGAACATGCCCAGAAAGTCCAGACACTTCTCCACACGATTCAACCAAAGACGGGGCCCACCTTTTGTCCTCTAAATCATGCCCTGATATTTTTAACACCTCATGATGATCTCCTAAGCCAAAAAACTCAGACTTGAAGCATGAGGGAGTGGGGAGGAAAGAGAGAGAGAAGGGGTGGTTGGAAAAACATGGGATGACCATGTTTTGACTAAATTTGCTTGTTTTGGTGGACAATCTCTCTCCAATCACTCCAAGTCAATCACTCATGCTAAGGGAAAGAGGATGGACGAAAATTAGGAGGCTACTACACAATTTCATATTACAAGACTTTAGAGAGAGAAGCTCTAAGGTAGAAGATGAAGTTTTAGAGAGAAGTTGAGTGTTTATATTTTCCTTCACTATTTTCATTATAGTGAGCTCCATTTAACTTGTAATCCTTCTTTCTTGCATTGTAATTCCTTTTAATCAATTTGTAATCAAGTTTAGCTAAGTGTCCTGACATTTAATTTTTACATTTGGGTATTTTCTCTTCAAGCTTTGCATTTTAAGTATGAATGTCATTTCCTTTGTAGTCTAAGCTTTCTTCTACATTTATAGAAGTCTATGTTTGATTTCATCACCATATTTTTCTCTTTCATGTTTTTTCTTGTCTTTATTATGAGTAGCTAAACTTTTAGTTGACTAATCCAAGAGGGATTTTCTCTTGGGTATGTGGAATCGATTCTCTTCCAATCTTCCTCGCAGTGTAAAGTATTTGGTTTGACTAGGTTGAGTGCGGACATAGTTATGGGCTTTTGATACACCGTAGACTTGTCACGGGGTATACTTTTGCCCAATGCAACTACATTAGTCCCTCAATTCCTATGAATCAATCAAACACCAAGACATCATTAGTTGAATGAAATGAGTCGATTTGACATACACATTGAAATGAACTCTATGGATTAACTAACCCTCTTTTTACTTGCATATTTCTCAAAAAACAACTCACCAAAACACAAATCACAAGATTTTTTAATTTTCATTTCTTTACAAATCACTCTTCAAAAGCATTTGACCTTTACTTCGCTGAGGTGCCGACCTTGGAATACTCATTCCAAGTAAAATACCACATTGCAAGATTCTCTCTACGCTTGGGGAGCATTTTTTCACACACACGCGTTTTTGTTCATACATACACAATTTTCCCACTTCTCACATCGAACTTGAGGGAGAGTGACACTCACCAATCTCTATAAGTCATATGCACATAAATCGGGTCCGTGTTGGAGGTCGGGGAAAACCATCAAGCAAATATGCCTTTTGGTAGTATGATTACCTAGTTCTGAAAGGGAGCTGGGGTGAAGAAGCTGGCATCTGACAATCTTCAACCTCCTGAGCTTGGCTCTATTAGCAGTATAGGGGAGAGGGAGGGTTCTACGATGTCTATGGCTAGTGGTTCGGAGAGCAAGAGCAAGCCCACTCCTTTTATTGTTGTGCTGCTACTGAGATGGCCCCTAACTTTCGAGCTACTGTGCATCAGAGATTTAGAAAGTTAGAGGAGAGGTTAGGTGGTATTGAGAGTAATGTGAGGGTTGCGAGGCGATCCCAAGATAGGGTAGAGTCGAAGGTGGACATTTTGTATGAGGATCTTGAAGAAGCTCTTTGAGGGTTCTGTTCTGGGAGAGGCATTTCTAGAGGAGACTCCAACACCTATTCTTGCACCTACTAGTAGGCCAGGGTTTGCTTCTAATGTTGCTACACCTCGCAGTGTGGCCATGGACAGTAATAGTGAGGGGGACACTTTAGAGGAGGAGGATGATGATGATGATGATGATGATGAGGAGGAGGAGGATGGGGATGCTTAAGATTCTTAGTGATTGACTTTTGGACCTATTTTCCCTATTTTTTTGTGTTCTTTTTTGATTTTTCGTGTTTAGTTAGTATATAAGTTTTAGAAGAACGTTAGGAAGTCTCTTTTGGGTAGTAATCGTCTAGTAGAAGAACATTAGGTAGTAGGCTATTATATTTTGTTCTTTTTGTACCCAAAAGCACAACATAGATATATATAAGTCTTTTGATTCCAGAGGTGTGCCTTAATTTCTTTTGAGCATATGCATTTCAATTTATGATACTTGTTATGTTATGGACAATGTTTTGGAATTTATTGTGTAATGCTAGGATTTTTATGTTTGCTTCTTTTTAGTCTGCTAAGGGCTTAACAAAGCTTAAGTTTGGGGTGTGACGAGAACATAATATTACATGTTTTAGTTCTCATATCATTCATCTCAGCTATTTCTTTTGTTTTAGTTTAGTTTTGTGTTTTATGGAGGATAGTCATTTTTACAAGTAAATTAGTGTAAGAGCAAGGTTTTGTAGTCATTTTAACGCTATGGATGGCTTGGAGGACAAGTTAGGAGATCCATGAGTCCAGCCAGGAGCATTACAAGCATAATTGTAAAAAAAGGCAAGTTCTATCGGTAGGTCTTCTACTTGTTCAACAACAAGCAGAATTGAGTTCTACCGGTATCAGTTCATTCCTACCGATAGAAGTGAAACAGAAACCTTTGCTACTAGTAGGTTGATACTGTTCTGTTGGTAGGTTAGAGTTTTATTGCTGCAAGGAATTCTTTGGAAAACTGATCTGCTAGGATTTAAAAGGGTCGTGATTGATGGATTAAATGTGTACCACTCGAAAAAATTTAAAATTTTATTAAAAAGGTAATTAGTCGTTGCGATATGAGTTAAAAACTCAATTTTTTTTAAAACTCGAATGAAGAAATGAACCCCACAGTTGGATTCGTCTCGCGAAATCTAGCTACCCAGTAAAGTTTCATTGAATTTCGAGACAATTAGATTTTTTATGTTTTATGATACGATCGGGCGTTGCATGACTAAAATAAAAGGGATCGGGGTTTAATTGCTAAACCCAAAAATAATTTAAATTTAGTTCAATAAAAATTTGTTGAACCTAACCTAGGATAAGATTTTATTGATTCGGAATAAAATTGGATTAGAAAAAGTCGGGACATGTGGCAAAATTTGGGCCAAGCAATTGGAGAGTATAAAAAGGGGAGAAAATCAGATTTTCTCTCCATTTTTGTCTTCAGCATTTCTAGAAAAAGAAAAGAGAGAAAAGTTAAGGTTCTTCCGTCTTCTACCTTCGATCTACGGCAATCTGACTATCGGATCTCTTTGAGCTAAGAACTAAAGTTGTTGTACGCGACGAGAGCTACGTGTACATACCAAAGATTGTGAGTTTCACCAAGATCTCAAGGATGAAATTTTTGGGATCAAGCTTTGAAGGCTTGATTTGAGATCATTGAGACTTCTTCTACGCGAATATACGTTACAGGAGGTATGATTCCTTTCCTAATTAGGTTTATTTCTAACCTAGGGTCGAAGTATGAAACGGGTAGTGTTAGAGATGTATTCTCATGTATAACATATACCTAGTGTAGTTAAAATGTGAAATATGAGTATAAGAATATGCTAAAACTAATTCTCCTATGATTTGGGTCTGATGAAATTACTAGACATGAATTTCATGAGCAATGTGTTGTTTTGGACATGCTGGTTGTTTACATAAACTTTGTGTCTTATAGATGTTTGATAAAATGCTATGAGTGATTAAGTATGTTATTTGATATAAAAATGCTATAACATGCTTAGTGGTATTGGAAAATGTCATTATATGCTTTATGATGTAATTGACATTTCTGAAAATTGGGTATGTTCATGATATGAAAAACATGATATTCTAAACTGCAGTTGTACATTCCAATTGCAAATGCACGGATAACATCGTATTCGTGGGCATTTAACATGGGTGTGGGTGTGTGCATGTTTTTAATCAAACATCATCCTTAGTGGGTTGATACGTTGACTCGAAAAGGTTGTACCTAGATTCGACTGAGTTGCATTGAAAACATGTGTCGAGAGTAGCAAAAAGGGGTAGATTTTTTCTCGGGTGTAAGACCCGGTTATTTGGTTCACTCACTTGTCTTATGGTGAAATTCCAGAAAAGTGTGTAGGCATACTCGAAGCCTGGGGTTAGATGTTGTTGAATGCCGTGTGGGTTGGTAGACCCTTGGTGTGATGTCCATAAATTACCCACCTAAAAAGACACTAGATTTTATAAAATGTTCATCGGATGTCCAAAATCAATGACGGGGGCTTGGAATGTCCGTATGCATACGCATGGTATGACATGTGTTATGGGAGCTGATGAAAGGCTCATGTTGCATTGCATGTGTGAGTTTCATCTCATGATGTGACATGAAAAGTGTGACATTCATTTATGAAATGTATATTCTTGAATAAATGCTTGTTGAGACGATTTTCATGTGACTTTTCATATGAATCTGGGTTGGAGAGTAGCCTATTTAGGAGATACTCTATATAGTGTGACTTACCCTATATGTGAACAATTCAAGTGTTCCTTCACGTACATACCAAATGTGGCTTTTAAATTGCATTTTGTAAATCAAATATGTAAATTTGTTTTTGAACTTGTATATTGGTAATAGAGTATGTGATGGGACTCTATTGGAGAATATTTTTATGTAAATGAATGAATATGTTGAGTATGGTATGAGTTTGGATGAGATGAATTGAAAATTTGAAAGATTGGGGAAAAATCTGGGTTCAGATACTGATACCTAATTGCTTAAGTATCGGTACCACACTGTTGGATGACCTAGGTACTGGTACTTAGGCTTATAGGTATCAATACCTAGATTTTAGTGGACTCAGGTACAGGTATTTAAGCCTCAAGTACTAGTACCCCAATGGATAGTACCAAGACACATAGGTATCGGTACCTAGTAAACAGTGGGCTCAGGTACCGATACTTGATAAATAGAAGGCCCAGGTACCGGTACAACATATCAAAGGTACTGGTACCTCTTCCCACAAGTTGAAAAATTGAAATGTAACATTGCTGAGGCATCACATCTTGAACATTCTTCTTGGATGATGTGAAAGGAGAGTAATAAGATCTAATTATTGGGTTTTGGACCTTGGAATGGTCATGTGGTTAATATGTGTACAGGTTATATATTGGGTAGTGCTCCAGTACAAAGGAGACACTGCCTAAACTCTATTTTGGTTATGATCCCAGCGAATCAGACGTAACGACGTGGTATTGGGTTATATGGTACTCACATGCATTTTTGTTGGTTGATGGGTGATCAACTGGTTGAGAAAGGACCCTCGGATTTTGGGGCGTCTCAAAATGATAGGATATTGTGCGAATACTCTCCTATAAATACCCAATCCTAACTTGATAGAGGGGGATGGAATTATTGATCAAAAGCTCCTTATACATTTTCTTTCTTCTCTTAGGTTTAGAACTAGGGTTTCTTGCTTTTCAAGAGTTCTTCCATTGTTTCCAATTCCAAGCTTTGTTCTGCTTCTAGTTCTTTAATTCTTACAAGGCAATTACTTCCAATTCTCTTTTGTGAATGATGTACATTAATTAAAATTTAATTCAAGGTTTTATTTGCAATTTCAATTCATGTTTATTTTTCGTTCAATTACAATTATGTTTTCTTCAATTTTACTTTTGTTTTCAATTCCATAATGAGTGAGTAGTTGATTTCTAGTTTGATCGGATGAGGGAGTCTCATCCGTGAATGGGGATTTTCACCTAATTAAGGGGTTTCTCCAAATAATGAGTTATTTGGTTGTTTGAATGATTAACATTGAAAACACATTCGATATGTATATCTTCTTCTTACCCGTAGACAATTAAGTTAGGCACAGGTAATTATCGGAATCACTTCAATCGATGTGAATGTAATTCTTTCAAAATTAGGTCAATCAACTTAAATACACAATTGTTACTTTCAATGAGTATTAATTGATTATTTTCCGCTTGAGTGCGTTTGAGTACAATCTTGAGTGAGTTATAGAATTGGGTCAAAATATATGTTCACGATGAGATGAACTTTGCCGATTAACCAGTCTTTTCTTCAATTGTTATTCCTTAGTTGATAATTTCTTCAACCAATCTTCCAAAAATTCAAGAGTATTTACTTTTCTTTGCCTACTACCCTTTGCACCACTCATTTTTCCTAAGAAGACGACCTTGGTAAATCGACCGAGTTACAACCTAATAATCTTCCTAGCTTGGAAAATCTTTGATATTTCACCTACTTTTGAGAGCAAGTAGAGACAAGAAGGAATCTAAAGTGTGTCAGAGCAGATACTGGTGGTGAATACCGATGACATTTCAAAAAGCATTGCATAAACTATGGTGTTAGGCTTGAGAAGACTGTTCTAAATACCCCCAATATAACGAGGTAGCAAAGGGAATGAACAGAATGATTTGTGAGAGAGTAAAATTGTCTCAATCTTTTTGGGTTGAGGCAATTAGGATAGCTGTTGATTTCATTAACCTTTCTCCGTCTGCTCTTTTGGATGGTGATATTCTTGAAAGAGTTCAGAAAGGTAAGGATGTTTCTTTTAAGAACTTGAGAGTGTTTGGTTGCAGGGTATAAATTCACATACACCTAAGGATGAGAGATCAAAGCTTGACAGGAAGGCTAAACAATGTATCTTCTTGGGTTATGCACATGAAGAGTTTGTTTATAGATTGTGGGATCTACTTGGCAGTTAGGAAGATCTACCAGAGAACGTTGACCTGCTAGATGGTATTCTCCTAATGAATATGTATTGCTCAAAGATGGTGGAGAGCCTAAAATTTATGAAGAGTTTATGTCACACACATAGAAGAATGAGCAGCAGAAGATCATACAAGAAGAGATGAAATCCTTGCATGAAAGCAACACATAAGAGTTGGAGAAGCTACATCATATACGAGTTGGTGAAGCTACCTAAGTGTTAGAGAGAACTCAAGAATTAGTGGGTGTTTTGATTGAAGGTTGAACCAAATAGTTCACAGTCTAGGTACAAGGCAAGACTGGTTGTGAAGCGATTTAGCCAGAAAAACGGCATTGACTTTAAAAAAAAAATTCTCACCTATGGTAAAAATGTATTCTAGTAGATTTGTTCTCACCTAGGGATTGAACAGCTTGATCTGGAGACTGCTTTCCTCCATGGTGACTTAGAAAATGAGATTTATATGGAGCAACCTGAAGGCTTCACAATTAAAGGAAAATAAGGTATGGTATGTCGATTGATAAAGAGTTTGGTATGTCGATTAAATAGGCACCAAAGCAGTGGTATAAGAAATTTCATTCTTTTATGGTTAGCCACAACTACACCAGGATTACTGCTAATCTTTTTGTATTTACCAAGAAATTCTTAGATAGAGAATCTATCATTTTTTTTCTTTATGTGGATGACATGTTGATAGGTAGTCATGACACTAGTAAAATTAATTCGTTGAAAAGGGAATTCAGTAAGTTCTTTGCTATGAAAGATTTGGGATCTGCAAGGCAGATAGTCGGCATGAAAATCTCTCGTGATAGGAACAAAGGAAAATTTGGTTATGTCAAGAGCTATATCATGAAAATGATAGGCAGGTTCAACATGGGCAAGACAACACTAGAGAGTTCTCCACTTGTAAGTCACTTTAAATTGAATTCCAAGCAAAGTCCTACAAGTGAGAAAGAAAGGGAAGAAATGAAGAAAGTTTCCTATGCATCAGTCATTGGTAGTTTGACGTACACCATGTTGTGCACGAGGCTTGATATCACTCAGGCTATCAGAGTTGTCAGTCAATTTCTCTCTAATCTGGTAAAGAACATTGAGGTGTAGTGAAATGTATTCTCAGATATCTTAGAGGTACTTCTAGAGTTTGTTTGCATTTCGGCAATGATACGCTTATGCTTGATGGTTTTGCAAATGTAGATGTAGATATGGCTAGGGATATTGACTCTAGAAAGTCTACTTTGAGTTACTTGATTACTTATTCAAGAGGAGGAGTTTCATGGTAATCAAAGTTACAGAGGTATGTTGCTTTATTTACCATGCAGGTCGAGTATATTGCTGTCACTGAAGCAAGTAAAGAATTGTTGTGGATGAAGAAATTCATACAAGTGTCCACCTTCATAGTGATTCTTTAGAGTCACCAATCTGGAGCAAAATACCCCGTAGCTCCTTTCATTATTGTCAGGACTTGGCTTTAATCTCTGGCTACAAGCTTGGCTAACCTAAAATCAGAGGCTTTAGCATTGAAAGTTTCATCCTTTTGTGGCTTTATATCCAGGTGAATAATCCTCTATTTGCCTTCTTCATGTAGATAAGCCAACCATTAAGGCTATTTCGAGTATGATTTTCTTTCGAGTTTGCCAATCGAGAAAAGATCTTTGGCCTCTGTTGAAAATCCAATTATCCAAAGACCCATTCCGCATATATTCATATACAAGAAGCCTGCTAGATTTGTCCTCACAAAATCCAATTAGTTTCATGAGATTAAAGTAATGTATTCTTCGAAAAGATTCAACATCTTCAAAGAATTCCTCCATTCCTTGGCTCAGTTTATCCAACCACTTCATTGCAATCTTAGTGCCATCTCTAAGCATTCCTTTGAACATAATCCCAAATCCATTGCTACCAAGTCTCACCTTAAAATCCTTTGTCGTAACATGTAATTATTTGTATGAAAACCTCATTGGCATTCCAGGGACATGCATGGTATAAAACTCCTCATCATCTTCATTCCATTTTGGCCACATAACTGGGGTTCTAATTGTGACAACCCAAAAATTGGGGGTCTTTTGTCAACTCGTTGATCAACCCATCAACCCGTGGATACCGTGTAACTCGATATCACGCCGTTATGTCCAATTTACCGAGATTTATAATTTAACGAAATTCAGGCAAAGTCTCTTTTATACGGGGAGCTTTACCCAAAAAACAACCTATGTAATCATACAATATTTAATCACATGACCTATCTGAGGTCCAATATACATTAATTTATACACCCACATCCTGAATTTATGCATCAAATATAGTTAATACAAGTTTGGTTACAATCATTTCCATAGATTTACATGTCCAAAACCGATTTCATAAAAGGTTTACAAAACAAGGTTTAAAAGTTATAAGCCGGCTTTTCTTCATCCTTGAGGTCCCAAATACAAGAGTCGTCCACCGGTGTATAACCCGTACCTGAAATATTTTTTCACAAAGGGTGAGCTACACTCAATAGAGTATCTCCTAAAGAGGTCACTCTCCAACCTTAAGTGCATATGAAATGTTCACATGCAATATTCAACAAGCCACAAAGCATTCCAATCAAGAATATGCAATTAAATGTTGAAAATTACCATGTTATGCCATGAAATGAGGTGAGACTCACTCATGCACTTCAACCCGAGCCTTCTTCCGGCTCCCACAACACAATGTAATGCCAATGTGTGTAAATTCTTCATTTATGTTGCACATCAAATGACATTATAAATCTTGTGTATTTCTTGGGGTGAGTATTCATAGACTTACACCAAGGGTTATCCAACCCACACGGAATTCATGGGTTTCCACCAAGAGTTTCGCATACACCCACACACTTTATAAGCTGAACCAAGGGAATGCGTATCCCAACCACGGGGTCTTTGCACTCGAGGGATTTTCTAATCCTTCTTGCTAACCCTGACCCTATTTTTAATGCAAACCATGTGACTCAATCAAACCTCGACCCAACTATCTCAAGCCCATATATCATTCACCAAGAATGATATTTGATCAACTATGCACACACACTCACACTCATATCTCATGCCCATGAATGCGTTGCTTCCGTACAAATGCAATGTAATGTATAATTACAATACTAATATAATGTCCAATATTTACGAGTGTCATATGAACAATCTCAACTACATTTCAACACATTTCATGGTTAATTATATCATAAGTATATAATTTTCATAAATTTTCATCAAGTCAATATATCATGAGCATATATCAACATTTGCCTTTAACAATAATTTTTTTCCAAGCATGTTATCACATAATCTCATGAAATTAACACACTTTATTTCACATAGGTATTTTATCAAACACCTTCAAAACACCAAATCATGTAATCACATAAAATACCAAAATTCATTACATAACTCAAAAAAAAAAAAATCAGATTAAGTGATTTTCACATACCCATTTGTCAAACCTTGTAAGAAATCACAAACTAGTAATTTATAATTACTAATACATATTAGAATTGAATTTACCCATATTCATTAAATCAACTACACATAACAGTCCACCCATTTCATATATTCATCGTAGGTTATAAATAAATCCAGTTAGGATAAAAACCCTACCTCTTGAAACGCAATACAATCGTAGAAGGCTCAAAGAACATAACCCAAGCTCTAAGTCAAGCTTTCCTCAAAATCTCATTTTTGAAACTTCGGTGAAATCATTCAATTTTGATATGTAGGCATAGCCCTCGTCGCGTAGATCGAGTTTAACACTTGACCCGAAGAATTCTGACCGACGGAACTTCGTAGATCGTAGAGAGAAGTTTAAAATCTCTTTTTTTTTTCTCTTTTCCCTCTCTTCCTCTTCCAACGTTAAACCCACTGGAATTCAGTAGAGAGTTGTGTGGAAAAATTAATTTTTTTGTTCCTATTTATACCCTTTAATGCTTGGTCCACATCGCGCTATGCGTTCTCTAATACCTGGTTTGTTTTCGCCCCAAAATGATTAAATTTTGTCACGCTTTAAGTTCAAGATATTTTTATATGAAATTTCTTTAAATTATAATTAAATTTTAATAATTTTATTTTTGGGGACATTTTTTGAGGTCACCCGACGCCCTGTCACCCTCGAAAAACGAGAAAAATTGACTATCTTGAAATTCGAAAAAAATTATATGGGTAACTAAATTTCGCGAGACAAATCAACGGTGAGATCCATTTCATCATTCGAGATCTAGAAAAATACGAGTTTTCAATCTATACCGAAGTGACAAATTATCGTTTTGCCTTTTTTTCATAAAAAGTTCAAATTTACCCGGGTTTTATATTCTTTTCCCCTTAAAAGAATTTCATCCCCAAAATTCACACACATATGTACATTCAACCACATACATATGCAACAGTTATATAATACTAAATGACTATAAGAATGTACCTCTATCCTCGAATAAGAAAGGATAACTGGTACGTATAGTATACTCACGATCTCATGTCGCCTCTTCCACACATCGGTGCTGTCATATCATATTTATTAGTCTCACGATCTTATCTCGTAAAACTTGCTCTTGACTATCCATGATACGTACTTGTCCCTCCTCGAAGGTCTCATTCGCATCAACATTCAACTCACCCCAATCCATCATATGTGTCGGATTTGGAGTGTACTTTTTGAGTATGGAGACATGGAATACCGCGTGAACACCCGATAAACTTGGCGGTAATGCCAACTGATAAGCAATTGTGTCAACCCTCTCGAGTACCTCAAAGGACTCGATATACCTCGGCGACAACTTTCCTTGCTTTTCGAACCTGACGACTCCCCTCTTAGGCATTACCTTCAAGAAGACGTAATCTCACACCTCAAATTCTAAAGGTCATTGTCGTCTGTCAGCATAGCTCTTCTGTCGGCTCTGAACCGTAAGAAGATGCTTCTGTATCAAGTCCACCTTCCCCGTAAAAGGGTCTCTCTCCTATCTCTGTCCAACAAATCGGAGAATGACAAGGCCTCCCATATAGTACCTCACAAGGTACTATCTATATGCTCGTCTGATAACTATTGTTATAGGCGAACTTTACTAAAGGTATGTGCTCTTCCCAGCTACCCTTTAGATCTAGGACGCATGCCCGTAGCATGTCCTCTAAAGTCCTGATGGTCCTCTCCGGTTGACTATTTGTCTAGGGATGAAAAGTTGTGTTCATTATCAATTGTGTCCCCATGGCTCGCTGGAAACTCTCCTAAAAATGAGCTATAAACCTAAGATCCCAATCTGATACTTTATATACGGGCACCTTATGCAATTGAACAATCTTCAATATGTACAATCGACAGAATTCGTCCAATGTGAAGGTCATCCGCACAGCCAAAAAGTGTGCCAACTTCGTAAGTCATCGACTAACAAAATCTTCGACGTGCTCCCACTTCCACTCAGCCACCTCCAAAGGTTGGAGCAACCTTGCGGGTCTCTGGTGCTTACCTTTGATCTGCTGACACATGAGACATTTACTAATGAAATCTTTGACGTGCCTCTTCACCCCGCTCTAATAGTATTGGCGATGAAGATCATGGTACATCTTTGTGTTACCTGGATGCACAACAAAATGAGCAATGAAACTCCCTAAAGATCTCCTCTCTCAGATCCGTAGAATGGGGAACCACAACTCTTCCCCTATACCGAAGATTACCATTAGCATGAATGGTCCAGCCCTCGTCACTTGTACCCGACTGTACTCAGTCCCTGATAGACAATATCTCTGTATCCTGTCCTAGAACTTGATCACTCTGCTTAGTAGGGAAGGCATAACTACCAAACTTCCCAAAGTACCCTGAGCCTAGCTCCTGTAGTATAGCCCGAACTGTCCCACAGTCTCGAGTATCTACTATTCCTGAAAAGCTACACTGGCTAAGACTCCCATGACTTCTGGCTTAGTGCATCAGCCACCACATTTGTCTTTTTGGGATAATAATGCAAAGTAAAGTCGTAATCTTCTAAATACTCCATTCACCTATGCTACCTCATGTTGAGGTCCTGCTATGTAAAGATGTACTTCAGACTCTTGTGGTCTGAAAACACCTCAAACTGCTCACCATACCAAGCCTTGAAGGTAAAGACAATGGCTGGGAACTCCATGTCATACATGCGATAATTCTGCTCGTGGTTCTTTAACTGTCGAGAACAATAAGTCACCACCCTCCCGGACTGCATTAAAATAAAACCTAGTCCATCCTTTGAGGCATCACAATACACCGTGCACCTCTGTCCCCTTTCTGTAAACTCTTGGAATGTCCTTTCACGCGAGTCATCCCACTGAAAGATGACCTTATTTCGGGTTAACCTCGTTATAGGTGCAGCTAGTCGGGAAAAGTCCTCAATGAACCTCCTGTCGTACCCCGCCAATCCTAAGAAACTACGCATCTTGAAGATTGACTTCGGCCTCTCCCAACTTATGACCGTCTCAACCTTCTCTAGGTCCATGGATACACCCGAAGAAGACACGTGTCCTAAAAATTTCACCTCTATCAACCAAAATTTACACTTGCTGAATTTGGCGTACGACTGATGGTCTCTCAAAATCTGGAGAACAACCCTCAAGTGACCTTCATGCTCCTCCTTAGATTTAGAGTTGATCAAAATGTCGTCAACAAAGACCACGATAAATTGATCTAAGTAGGGTTAGAACACCCTATGCATGGGATCCATGAATGTTGTGGGGGTATTCGTCAATCCAAAAGGTATGACAGTAAACTCGAAATGCTCGTACCATATGCTAAACTCCGTCTTAAGGGATATCCACCTCCCTAATATTCAACTAATGGTAACTCGTGCGTAGATCTATCTTGGAGTAGACCCGTGCCCTTCTTAGTTGATCAAATAAATCATCAATCATTGGCAAAAGGGTATCTATTATTGATAGTAACCCTATTCAATTGCCGGTAATCTATGCATAGCCTGAGGGTCTTGTCCTTCTTCTTGGCAAACAACACCGGAGGGCCGAAGATGAGGTGCTCGGTCTAATAAGCCCCTTGTCCATCAATTCTTGCAACTGAACATTGAGTTCTCGCAACTCTACAGGTGCCATTCTATGCGGAGTCATAGAAATGGGTGATATACCGGGGTGCAACTCAATAGTGAAGTCTGCATCCCTATGTGGAGGTAATCCCTGTAGTTCATCTAAAAAAATATCCTCATACTCACAAACCACCCGAGGTAGACCCAACTCTTGTCTCGCCTCATTCTTTAGGGTAAGGCTTGCTAGCCAACTTATTAACTGCCAGTACCAATGGGAATCATACATTACTTGGGATAAAACGCGTCGTGTTTCCCCCCCTGAAGCATAAAACAAACGCCGTCCAGTGTGTAGGCAGTGACCCTCTTTCGATCACAATCAATGACGACTCGGTGTGCCATCAACTAATCCATCCCAAGGATGACATCAAACTCTGACATGTCTAGGACCCTAAGGTCCACGTTGAGTAGAATCTCCGATATCTCTAATTCACAACTCCAACATATATGATCAACACTCACCCTAGCTCTTAGGGGAGAACTCACATGCAATGGCCATTCCAAGGTCTAAACCTCTAAGCCCAAATCTCTTACACATGATGTAGAAATAAATGAATGAGATACACTAGAGTCAAATAATACTCTTACCCATAAACGAGAGAGTAGAAATGTACCCTGAATAACTGACTGATCTGCTGACTTAGTCTGAGGTGTGATGACATAGACACACCCCTAGGTCTCTGAAGTCCCTTTTCTCGGCCTCGACCCATGCCCTGGCCCATCTAGCCTAATTACGGGATCCCCGCACGTGAAGTAGTAAGGATTTATGCAATACCTTGGAATTGATACTGACTTCCCTGGCCTATGGTGGGATAGGGAGAAATATAGTGAGCCTGTGACTGTCTCATTGATGACTAGGACTGAGGTGTCCCATAACTCTAGGATCCCTACCTCTGAGGACAATCTCGCCTCATGTGTCCCGGCTAGTGGCATAAATAGAAAGTTTTCTAACCTACCTGATAGGTGGTCCTAAAGTTTATCCTACCTTGGGAGGATCGGCTTTGGCCTTGATAGCCACGACCCTGTCCCTGTTGTCCCTATGCAGTAGAAGTCTTTTGCTTTTTTCCCAAACTAGAAGAAGAGGATTGACCATCCTTCTTCTTATCTTTAGCACCCATTTCTTGGATGGTCTGTGCGTTATTAACCTCTTTCTCAATGACCATAACTGTCTCGACCATCAAGTCCAAGTCTTGTAGGCAGTGGCTCACAATTTTACCCCGGATGGACAACTTCAACCCATCCTCAAACCTTCTCACTTTGGTCATGTCTATGGCCACATAATCATCAGAAAAACAGGCTAACTCAGTGAACTTAGCCACGTATTCCACCATCGTCGTGGTCTCTTGCTTCAAATCCAAGAATTCTCAGGCTTTCGCATGTCGAACAACCGATGAGAAGTATTTGCTCATGAAGAGCTCTTGGAATTTTGCCCATGAAGAGCTCCTGGAACTCTCCCCATGTCATTGCCTCCAAATTCTGCAAGGCCTTTTCCCAATCCCGCCATAGATGGACTTCTCCTTCTAATTAGAATGCAACTAGTCTTATCTTAGTGGTATCAGAGGTGATCTCCATAACCTCTAAGATCTTGTCGACTTGATGGAACCAATGGTCGGCCACTATTGAAAGTCGGAGGCTTGTGTGCCTTAAACTTCTGGAGGTTACTTGAGCCTCCTTGGCCCACATTGGCGCTAGCTTGTGCAATGGTAGCCGCTATAGTATCAATAGTCTACATGAAGGTTTGTTGGTTAAAGGTCGGTGGTGGTTAGTTGTTGTTCTGCCCACCGCCTCAGCCGTGTCCTCTTTCTCTATTTGTCATCTACACACATGTCAAATAGTAACAGAGCATTTACTTAGTATTCCAAAGTAGGGATCAAAATTGAAAATTTGAGATTTCTCTCATTGTCTCACTAGTAGAGCGTATGCCACCACTAGTAGACATTTACACCCTGAACCATCTCATTCATTCTCTTTTCGACCCCCAAGGTTATGTTCTCTAACTCTTGTGTCTCTTTTCCATATACATTTAACCATGCATAATCTTCATATAACACATAACATGTAGCATATTAAAGCACATTACATGAAATGCATAATGATTGCAATGGTTTAGACCTATGCCCATCAAGCCCTAGGTAAATCGTATACTTAAACTCTGATACTAAGTTATGACGCCCCCAAAAATCGGGGGTCCTTTGTCAACTCATTGATCAACCTGGGAAACACTCATGGATACTGTTTAACTCCATATCACGTCGTTATGTCCCATTTATCAGGATCCATAATTTAACGAAATTCGGGCAGAGTCTCCTTTGTACGGGGAGTTCTACCCAAAACACAAGCTATGCAATCATACAACATTTAATCACATGATTCATCTGAGATCCAATATACATTAATTCATACACCGACATCCTGAATTTATGCATCAAACATAGTTAATACAAGTTTGATTACAATCATTTCCATAGATTTACATGTCCAAAACTAATTTCATAAAAGTTTTACAAAAACAAGGCTTAAAAATCACAAGTCAGCTTTTCTTCATCCTTGAGGCCCCAAATACGAGCCGTCCACCGGTGTATAACCTGTACCTAAAATATATTTTCCACAAAGGGTGAGTCATACTCAATAGGGTATCTCTTAAAGAGGCAACTCCCCAACTTAAGTGCATATGAAATATTCACATGCAACATTTAACAAGCCACAAAGCATTTCAATCAAGAATATGTAATTAAATGTTGGAAATCACCATGTCATGCCACGAAATGAGGTGAGACTCACTTATACACTTCAACCCATGCCTTCTTCCGGCTCTCACAACACAATGCAATGCCAATGTGTATAAATTTGTCATTTATGTTGCACATCAAATGACTATTATAAATCTCGGGTCTTTCTTGGAGTGGATATTTATAGACTTACACCAAGGGTCGCTCAACCCACATGGGATTCATGGGCTTCTACTAAGAGTTCTGTATACACCCACACACTTCATGGGCTGAACTAAGGGAGTGCGTATCCCAATCACCGGCGCTTGCACCCGAGGGATTTTCTAGCCCTTCTTGCTAACTACAATCCTATTTTTAATAAAAATCATGTGACTCAATCGAACCTCGGCCTAACTATTCTGAGCCCATGTATCATTCACCAAGAATGGTGTTTGATCAACTATGCACACACACCAACACTCATGCCGCATGCCTATGAATGCGTTGCCTCTGTGCAAAAATAATGTAATGTGTAATTGCAACACTAGTATCATGTCCAATATGTACGAGTGTTATATGAACAATCTCAACCACATTTTAACACATTCCATGGTTAATTATATCATAAGCATATAATTTTCATCAATTCTTATCATGTCAATATATCATGAGCATGTATCAACATTTTCTTTTAACAATAATTTTCTCCCAAGCATGTTATCACATAATCTTATGTAATTAACACACTTTATTTCACATAGGCATTTTATCAAACACATTCAAGACACAAAATCATGTAATCATATAAAAATGCTCAAATTCATCATATAACTCAAAAAAAATTAGATTAAATGATTTTCACATACCCAATTATCAAAACTTCTAAGAAATCATAAACTAGTAATTTCTAATTACCAATACATACTAGAATTGAATTTACTCATATCCATTAAATCAACTACAATAGGTAAGTGTTAAAATACACATAACAGCCCACTCATTCCATATATTTATCCTAGGTTGGAAACAAACTCAATTAAGATGAAAATCTTACCTCTTGAAGCATAATATAACCGTAGAAGGCTCCAAGAACACAACCCAAGTTCTAAGCCAAGCTTTTCCCAAAATCTCATTTTTGAAACTTTGGTGAAATCTATCTTTTTTGGTATGTAGGCGTAGCCCTCGCGTAGATTAATTTTAACTCTTGGCTTGAAGAATTTCGACCGACAGAATTTCATAGATCGTAGAAAGAAGTCTTGAAATCTCTCTTTTTCCTCTCCTCTTCCAACGTTAAACTCACTGGAATCCAGTAGAGAGTTGTGTGAAAAGATTAGATTTTTTGTTCCTATTTATACCCTTTAATGTTTGGTCCACGTTGAGCCATGCGTTCCTTATTCTTGGGTCTGTTTTTGCCTAGAAATGATTAAATTTCATTCCGATTTAAGTTTAAAATTTTTTATATGAAATTTCCTTAAATTATAATAAAATTTTAGAAATTTTATTTTTGGGGCCCTTTTTGAGGTCATCCGACTCTGATCGCCTTGAAAAATGTAAAAAATCTGACTATCTCGGATTCAACAAAAATTATCTGGGTAACTATATTTTGTGAGAAGAATTCAACAGTGAGGTCCGTTTTTTTCATCCAAGGTCTAGAAAAATACGAGTTTTCAATCTGCACCGAAATGATAAATTACTGTTTTGCCTTTTTTCATAAAAAAAATCAAATTTACCCAATTTTTACACCAATTGAAATGTATACAAATTCTAAAATTTTGAATCGATAAGGGTTAAAAGAGAAAAAAGAATGACTTTTTAGGCAGGTTGAACATGTTCTTCGGGTATCATACTGATCAAACGTTTGATTTGATTTTATGCCTAAAATTGACATATATCTAAGTAGTGTTCGAGATTCAAATTAGAAGGCTCGAGAGACCTCTATCTAATAAGGGAGTACTAGGGTCAGTTTTCAACCCCTTGGTGATCTTTTTAGTCTTGTTTTTGCTCCTCTAGTAAGTTAATGGAATCAAATTAGGTTAGCTCTTTCTAGTTAGCCCCCTAAGCCTAATTCTTGAAAGAATGGAATGGTATTCATTAGCTTTTATTGCCACTAAATTTGCTTGATTTCTTGAAGGAGTTGATGGCACAATTTCTGGCAAAGGACCTAGTAGCTCATATGGAATTTGTAACCATAATGCACGTTCAGTACTTAGGGGTGCAACTTGGGTGGGTTGAGAGATCAACCCTAGCCCAACCCTAGGTATAAAATCTTCAACCCTAATAGTAAGTCTAACTCTACCTCAACCCAAGATACTCAATCTTAGTAGATTTTGGATAGGTTCGAGTTGAAATTGAGTTACCAATTCGAGTTGGCAATTTGGGCTTAACAATAATCCTAAATTAGGTGTGAATTTTTACATAATGTTAGACTAGTACATAGGCCTACATGACCCACTAAGATGAAAATCATCAAGACAACTTATTAAGGGTGTAAGGTGAGCTTTCTTTATATAGGAGATAGGAGATAGGAGATAGGTCATTTGAGTTGTCTATCCAATGTGGGATGACAATTCCTTACCTTTCTTTTACTTTTTTTACTTATCCCACATCAGTTGTGTAAACTTCTTTCACCATCTATTGTCCTTATAAATCATGTTTCACTCCCCCTTTAAATAATAATAATTACAAAATATATATTTATATTTTATTTTAATACTAGTTATTGTCTGTGCCTGAAGACACAAAGTAATAAAAAAATTGTCAACAATAAACATATTTGTATTCACACTCAAAATTAAATCACAAACATAGAGAAGAGAGAAAGAAATTTAAGCACCAGTTGTGATGGGGGTGAGCGGTGGTGTGCGACAGTGGTGGTGGTGGTGGGAGACGGTGATGGTTGTGGTGGATGACAACGACAATGGTGATGTTGGCAGTCGTGGGTGCAACAGTGAAGATGGTGGTGGGTCTTGGGTGACGATGGTGATAGTGATAGCCATGGGTGATGGCAATGGTGATGGTGGAGCAATGACGGTGGTGCACGGTGATGATGGTAATGATGGGCGATGACGGGTGCTTTTAAGCGATAATGTGATGGGTGGTGGTAAATGACGATGGTGGTGGTGGTTGGTGGTGGTAGGTGTGGTGGGGTGGGTGACAATAGCTGGCAGTGATAGTGGGCAACAACGGGTGGTGGTGGGTTATGGTTGTGGGAGTCAGTGGGTTATGGGTACTAATGGGGGGCGACAGTGATAGTGAGATGATGGTGGTAGTGGTAATAAATATAAGAATGAGATGACGATAGTGGTGGGGATGACAGTGGACAACAGTGGAAGCAATTTGTGGTGGGTGGCGATGGTAGTGGTAGGGGTGGCGGTGGGTTAGTGGGGGTGGTGGTGGGGCAATGACAGTGGTGGCGGTGGTGGCGATAGGGGGCAACGTAGGGGATGGTGGTGGTAGTGGGGGTTGTGGTGGTAGGGGTGATGGTGAGATAGTGACAATGAGGGTGGGGATGGTGGTGGTTGTGGTGGTGGTAGAGGTGGGGGTGGNGTGCTGGTGGTAGTGGGGTGGCGGTAGTCATGGTGGCGACGACAGTGCTGGTGTTGGTGGTAGTTGTGGCAGAGATAGTGATGGGGTATCGGCGGTTATAGTAGTGGTGATGGTTGTGGGGGTGAGGCTGGTGATGGTGGTGGTGGTGGGGTGGCAGTGCAAGTAGTTGTGGTGGTGGGATGGGACAGTGGTGGTGGTATTAGGGTAGTTCCAAACACTACTTTTTGAAAAAAATACTTATTAGAAGATATAAGTCCTAGAATTAATTTTAAAAAGTCACCTCAAACACACTCTTTGCGACCTATTTTTTCTATTAAATTTGGGATATTAATTTTAGCCGTCAAATTAACTTTAAAGTAAAATTTAAAGAGATCTCAACTGCGTAAAATAAATGTCATTTTATTTATATTTTGCAATTTGAATTGTATTGTACTTTATTATATATATTATTTATATAAATATAACACATGAATTCGGGTTGAATTCGAATTTGGTCAAGATTGAGCCCTATTTCATCAATTCGGTTTGGGTTCGAGTTAAACCCATGAACCCGAGCTCTTAATATGAGTCTTGCACAAATTCAATTTGTGTTGAAGCTTTTCAACCTTAACCCTAAGACTATTTTTTTAGGTTGGGTTAAGGTTGAATTCGAGTTGGCCCACCCAAATTGCACCTCTATCGGTATTGCAATGTCAAGAAATATCCTTTCTGTCAAAACTTTAATATTTGCATGTATAGTTTGACAAAAGCCAAGCCAAGCAAAGCAAAATATTATTTAGACGACATATAAGAAATGATATTCATGCTTGAATCTCTTGTTGAAGCCACTTATTCAGGCTCCTTTGAAAGTTTAGTTCCCATCAAAATATTTAGTCAGATCTAATCTTTTTTATCATCAAATTTGGTTCCTTTTCTTGAGAAACATGCATTCTAATTGGTCGGTGCCATATTTCCTCAAATATGTTATTAGGCTTAGTTTTATTTTTTGGGGAAAACACATTTTTTTCCAAAAATTATGCATTTTGGGACATGAATTAGCTTTCGATCCTGAGCTCATGCCAACACCTACATATGAAAATGGGAGCAAGCCATTGTTGATGATCTAAAACAATTGAATATGGGAACAGAAGATGATCCGAGACCTAAATTCATCAATGCTCTCTTGAGTAGTTTAAACTGTTGCACGAGAATAAGGATGTGTTTGGATGGTCATAGAAAGAAATTCAAGGGCTTGATCCCAAAGTTGCAATTCACCATCTTGCTGTTAAACACGATGATCATCCCATTAAGTTGCCACAATGAAGATTTCTTCTAGAAATAGTCCTGTAGATCAAAGCTGAAGTTAACAAATTAATAGAAGTCGCATTCATTCGAGAAGTCAAATATCCAACATGAATTGCTAACATTGTACCATGAGAAAGAATATGGACAAATTCAAGTTTTTGTCGATTTTAGAGATTTGAATCAAGCATATCCAAAAGATGACTTCTCATTGCCCATCCCAGAGATCATGGTTGATGTTACCACTGGACATGAGGCATTATCTCTCATGGATGGTTCCTCTAGGTATAATCAATTTCGAATAGAACCTAAAAACAAAGAGCTCACTACATTTTGAACTCCCAAGGGAGTTTATTGTTATAAGGTAATGCCCTTTGGACTCAAGAATGCTGGTGTTACGTGTCAACATGCTATGCAAAATATTTTTAATGATGCCCTACACAAAAAGATTAAATGTTACGTTGATGACTTGATTGTAAATACAAGAAGGCGCGAAGGTCACCTAGATATTTGCGCAACATTTTTGAGCTGCTTTAGAGATATCAACTAAAAATGAACCCCTTAAAATGTGCCTTTCGGATTACTTCTAAAAAGTTCCATGGATTCATTGTCAGACATCGAAGTATTGAGATTGATCAATCAAAAATAGATGTCATACTAAACATGTATGAGCCTTGCAATCTGTATGACCTAAAAAGACTTCAAGGAAGCCTTACCTACATACGAAGATTTATCTCGAACCTCGCAAGATGACGTCATCCATTCAACAAACTAAGGAAGAAAGATGTCCTTTCGAATTGGATGATGCTTATAAAGATGGTTTTGAAAATGTCAAATAATAACTTTGTCCCCCAGTTCTTGTTGTACCAATTCAAGGAAAGTCGTTGATTCTTTGCATTGCTGCTGAAGAACAATCATTGGGGGCACTCTTGGCACAAGTCAACAATGAAGGAAAGGAAAATGTGTTATACTATTTGAGTCGTACATTAGATGCAAAGCTAAACTACTCACATATTGAAAAGATATGTCTAGCATTAGTCTTTTCTAGAAAACAATTAAGATATTATATTTTAGCTCATGTCGTCCACCTCATTTCAAAATCTAATACTGTCAAGTACATCATATCAATTCCAGTTCTCTTAGGAAGGTTGGACAAGTGGACACTTGTGTTGTCTGAATATGACATAGTTTGTGTTCCACAAAATGCAATCAAGGGACAAGCATTGGCTAATTTTTTTTGCAAGTCGTCCTATCCCTACAGACTGGGAACTACCAAAAGAATTCCCAAATGAATAAGTTTTCTTCACTGACTTCATACCATTTTGGAAGTTATATTTTGATGGTGCCACTCGAATATATGGAGCTAGCGCTGGTATGGTGTTTGTCACCTTTGAAGATGAAGTCTTGCCACACGTAATTACCTTGACCTATTCATGCTCCAATATCATAGCAGAGCACCAAACTTTGATCATTGGCTTCGAAATGACACTTGGAAACTCTCTTAGTTGGAAATCTATGGAGACTAAATTATGGGTTCATTAGGTTTTGGCATTGAATGATGTTCAAAAATTGGATTTGATGCCATATTACCACTATGCAACTCGACGTATGAGCCAGTTTGATCAAGTCACCATTGGAAATGTACCATGTGGTGAAAAAGGATATGTTGATGCTCTTGCTAATCTTGTCATTGTGCTCACAAAACCTACTACCAAATAGTTTTAGTTTCAGTTTATTAACGATGTTTGATACCTCTTTTGTTGGCTCTATGACATAAGAAGACGCTCACATATCATGTCCACCTTCTCTGAGGTGTCTCTAATCAAGTCTGGGCCCGTGGAGGGTCCTTCTTCAACCTTCATCCAACATACCAGAGAACGGCATAACCTCTCATAAAGTGCCTCATAAGGTGCAATTTGTATCCTAGTAACTATTATTGTAGGAAAATTCTACTAAGGGCAAGTGCTCCTCCTAGTGACCCTTTAGGTCAAGAATGCATGCCCGAAGCATGTCCTCTAAAATCTGGATGGTCCTCTCTAACTGACCTTCCATCTGAGGTTGAAAAGTTATACTCATCATCAACTGTGTCTCCATAGCTCACTGAAATCTCTCATAGAAGTGAGCTGTGAACTTGGGATCTCAATTCGATACTATAGATATGGGTATGTCGTGTAACCGGACTATCTCCCGTACATACAACTTACGAAATTCCTCTAGTGTGAAGGTCATCTACACAGCCAAAAAGTGTGCCGACTTCATAAGCTGGTCTACTACCACCCATATCGCATCATGCCCACATGAAATCCGTGGTAAGTGGATCAGAAAATCCATATTGTTGTGTTCCCACCTCCATTTAGCCACCTTCAAAGGCTTAAGCAATCCTGCTTGTCTCTAGTGCTAGGCCTTAACCTGTTGACACGTGAGACATCTACTGAAAAAGTATCCTACATGTCTCTTCATCCCACAACTACTGAAAAAAACTCCCTAAGGTTCTCCTCTCTCAGATTTGTAGACTTGGGAACCACAACTCTTCCCCTGAATCGAAGACTATCATCTGCGTGAATGGTCCAACCTTCGTCACTTGTACCTGACTGTACCTGGTCCCTAATGGACAATATTTATGTGTGTTACCCCTTGGAATTGATCACCCTGCTCAATAAGGAGGTGTAGCTACCAAACTTTCCAAAATGTCTTGAGTCTAATCCCTACAGTGTAGCCCAAACTATCCCACAGTCTCGAACATCTACCACATTCGAGAAACTATACCAATCAAGACTCTTAATGACTTTCGGATGTGTGCATCAGCTCCCATATTTGCCTTACTATAATGGTGATGCAAAATGAAGTCGTAATCCTCTAAGTACTCTAGCTACGCTGCCTCATGTTGAGGTCCCGCTGTGTGAAGATGTATTTCAAACTCTTGTGGTCTAAAAATACTTCAAACTACTCTCCGTACAAATAGTGGCTCCAAGCCTTTAAGGAAAAAACAATGGATGTCAACTACATGTCGTGTGTAGGGTAGTTTTCTCATGGTTCTTAAGCTGTCGTGAACCATAAGCTACCACTCTCCTAGACTATATTAGAACACATCTAAGTCTTTCCTTTGAGGTATCACAATGGACTATGTACCTTTGTCCCCTCTTCGGGATAGTCAAAATAGGAGATAAAGTCAGTCGTATCTTCAGCTCTTGGAATGCCCTCTCACACGAGTCATACCACTGAAATTTGACCTCTTTCCTTGTCAACCTAGTCATAAGCGCAGCTAGCCATTAGAAGTCCTTAATGAACCTCCAATAATATCCTACTAATCCCAAGAAACTACGTATCTCGAAGACTAACTTAGGCCTATTTCCCAACTCGTAACTGCATCAACCTTCTTCAGGTGCACTGACACACCCGAAGCAGACATCACGTGTCCCAAAAATTTAATTTCTATCAGCTAAAATTCACTTTTACTGAACTTGGCTTATAATTGATAGCCTCTCAAGGTCTGGAGAATGATTCTGAAGTGACCTTCATGTTCCTCCGTGGATTTGGAATAAATCTAAATTTCATCAACAAAGACTAAGACAAACTGGTCTAAATAAGATTGGAACACCCTATGCATAAGATCCATGAATGCGGCCAGGGCATTCGTCAAACCGAAGGTCATAATGGTGAACTCAAAATATTCATATTGTGTCCTAAACGCTATCTTAGGGATATCGGCCTCCCTAATCCTTAACTGATGGTATTCCGTGCATAAATCTATCTTAGAGTATACCTGTGCCCCTCTCAGTTGATCAAAAAGATCATCGATCCTCAGTAGTGGGTATTTGTTCTTGATAATGACCCGATTCAACTGTCGGTAGTCAATACATAACTAAAGATCATGTCCTTCTTCTTGGCAAATAGCACTAGAGAACCCGAAGGTGAGGTACTCGGTCTAATAATCCTTTGTCAAATAATTCTTTCAACAGGACCTTGAGTTCTTACAACTCTGCAGGTTCTACCCTATGCGATGTCATAGAAATAAAGGATACACCGGGTTATAACTCAATGGTGAAGTTTACATCCCGATTTGTAGGCAATCTTGGCAACTCGTTGAAAAACATCCGCATACTCGCAAACTACATAAGGTAGACCTAACTCCTATCTCTCCTTATACTAAAGTGTAAGGTTCACAAGTCAACCCATCAACTGTCCATGCCAACGAGAGTTATACATGGCTTGGAGCAAAGCATTGTCCTTTTCTCCTTGAAACTGGAAACAAACACCCTCTAATTTATAAGTAGTGACCCTTTTCCTATCGCAATCAATGACAACTCGGTATCCATCCCAAGAATGATGTCAAACTCTGACATGTCCATGAACCTAAGGTTCATAATAAGTTGAATCCCCGACATATCTTATCAATGCAAACTCTAGCTCTAAAGGGAGAATTCAAATGCAATAGCTACTCCAAGGTATTAACCTCCAAGCCCAAATCCTTCACACAAGATGCAAAAATTAATGAATGAGATACACCTGAATCAAATAACACGTGTGCCCATAAACGAGAGAGTAAAAATGTACCCTGAATCACTGACTAGTATGTTGGCTCAGTCTATGGTGTGATGGCAAAGACTCGCCCCTAGGTCCTTGAAATCTCTGCCTGCAAGCCCTATCCTCAACCTCGGCCCACACCCTGGCCCATTGTGCCTGATTATGGAGTCCCCGCACGTGAAGTAGTAGGGGATTGTGTAGCACCCTAGAACTGGATCTAACTTCCTTGGCCCATGGTGGGGTAGGGAGGAATGAAAAATATCTGTGGTGATCCCACTAATGACTGGGATTGAGATGTCTCCTAATTCTGGGATCCTTGCCTCTGAGGATAATACCTTCTCAAGTGGCTCGGTTGATGACACAAATTACATGTCTTTTGGCCTCATTGGTATGTCTTTTTGAAGTTATTCCTTCCTTGGGAAAACTGGTTCTGGCTCTAGCCTTGATGGCCCAACTTTGCCCTTGAGACCCTTGTGATGTAGAGGTCTTCTGTTTCTTTCCCGAACTAGTAGAAGAGGACTGAACCTCAATCTTCTTATCCTTGGCTTTGGCCTCCCAGATACTCTTGGCATCTTGACCTCCCTCTCAATGGCCATAGTCGTCTTGACCATCGAATCTAGGGCTTATAGGCGGTAGCCCATAATCTTTTCTTGGATGGATAACTTCAAGTTGTCCTCAAATCTCCTTACTTTGGCCAAATCTGTGGCCACGTAATCAGTGGAAAAATGGGCTAGCTCGGTGAACTTTGCCACGTATTGCATCACTATCATTGTCCCTTGCTTTAGATCTAAGAATTCCTAAGCTCTCACTTGCTGAAGTGCCGACGGGAAATACTTGCCCATGAAGAGCTCACAGAACTCTTCCCAAGTCAATGTCTCGATATTCTTTGAGGCCTTTGCCCAATTCCACCATAGATGGGCCTCTCCCTTAATTTGGAACGTTTCTAGTCTTATCTTAGTGGTGTCGGATGTGATCTTCATAGCCTCAATGATCTTATCAACTTGTTGGAATCAATGATCGGCCCCCATCGGATCCGCCCCTCCTATAAAAGTAGGTGGCTGATGTGCGTTAAAATTTTGTAAGTTGCTTGAGCCTCCATGGTCTATGTTGACGCTAGCTTGTGCAAAAGTAGCCACCATTGCACCCATAGCCTCCATGAAGGCTTGTTGGTCAAAGGCCGCCAGTGGTGGTGGGTTGTTGTTCCATCCACCCCCTCGACCGTTGTAATGTCCTCTTCCTCTATTTGTCATCTACACATACATAAGATAGAAATAGACCACTAACTTAGTATCCCAAACTTAGGGATCAAAGTTAAAATGTTGAAAATTTTCCTCTTGTCTCACCGGTAGGAGGTATGCCACCTACCAGTAAATACCCAAACCGTAAACTTTCTCATTCTTCCTTTTTTCTAACCTTAAAGTTATGTTTTCTAACCCTAGTGTCTCATTCCCATACACATTTAACCATGCATAAAATCTCATATCACACAACATGTAGCATTTAATGCACATAACATGTAATGCATAGTGAATGCAATGGCTTAACCCAATCTACCCTTAAGCCCCAAGGTAATCAAGAACATAAGCTCTGATATCAAGCTGTGACACCCCAAAAATTCAGGAGTCATTTTTCAACCCATTGATCACCCATCAACCATCAGAATGCCCATGGATACAGTGTAGCGCGATACTATGTCGTTACACCCCATTCACCGTGATTATAACAAAACAGAATTTGGGCATAGTCTCCTTTGCACGGAAGCTATACCCAATGCATAATTAGTGCATACATTAATCATACGACCATTTCAAGGTCGACACCCCAAAGTCTAGGACTTAAAATTTAACCATTTATATCATCCGAATAAAGGAGGTCAAGATATGAAGGCTTAGAGCGTTGAAGTTCAAAAATCAATTTTCAGGAAGAGGTGCCAATACCTTTGTTAAGGAGTACCGATACCTAACCCCTCTGGAAGTTAGATATTGGTACCTATAAGACTTGGTCCTAGTACCTGAGCCCGCTGTCATCGGGGTATCGGTACCTGTGAGCATAGGTACTAGAACTTGAGCCCACTGGAAGTTAGGTACCTATAAGGTACTGGTACCTAGGGCCCAGATTTTCCAAATCTCAACTTTTAACACTACAAACTCATCTAATCTCCATTAGATTCATTTGTCTACAAAAGATTAACATCCAAGAAAGTCCTATTACATGCATTTGTCAAAGTATAAGTTTTGTACACAATTTATACAAAGCCAAACTCAAAATGTACAAGGGACTACAAAATGTAAATTCAAGAGCCATAGCCTGGCTCTATTATCAACACGAGCCCAAGTGAGGGCTGTCCGTTGAAGCCTATCCAACACCTAAAATGTATTCCCATAAGGGTAAGTCATGCTCAATAGGGTATCTCCTAAGGAAGCCACTCGCTAACCCATATATATATGAAATGTTACATGCAAGTCATCATATCAAGCATCTATTCAAACACATATTTTTCATGAATGAATGCTACAATTTCATGTCATGCCATGAGATGGAAACTCATGCATGAAATGCAAACCTGAGCCCCATCGGCTCCTATAACACGTGTATGCATCCGGACATCCCAAGTCTCCGTCATTGATGTTAGACATTCAATGACTATTTTATAAAATCTTATGTCTTTTTTGGGTAGGTAATTTATGGACATCACACCAACGGTCTACCAAACTGACACAACATTTGAGGATATCACACCTCCAGTTCTGACTACGCCAGCACACTTTTCCAAAATTTCACTATAGGGCCAGTAAGTGAACCAAGTAACCGAGCCTTACACCCGAGAGAGAATCTATCCCTTTTTGCTATACTCGACACGTATTTTCAATGTAACCCGTGTAACTTAGTCGAATATTAGCCCAACTTTTTCGAGCCCTCATATCAACCCACCAATGATGGTTTTTGGTCAAAAACGTGTACACACACCCACACTCATGTCAAATGCCTACGAATGCAATGCTTCCCATATATATGCAAATGTAATGTACAATTATATTTCATATCATTATTTTCATCATATCTTTAAGCATGTAATAAACATGTCATTTTCCACAAACATTCCCAAGCATATCACATGTGATATCAATCCAATTAACATACTTAAATTCCTAAACATTTTATCAAACACTTAGTAAGAAAAATTATGTAAACACATACCATGCCCAAACAATACATTATTAATGAAATCCAAATCAAGTAATTTCATCAAACCCAAATCATACAAGAATTGGTTTAAACATATTCTCATACTCATTTTTCATATTCAAGCTACATTAGGTGTGTGCTATAAATGAGAATTCATCTCTTACACCCTACCCATTTCATATCTCAACCTTAGGTTGCAAATAAACCTAGATTTCATCCTCGAACAAGAACGGATAGGTGGTACAGATAGTGTCCTCACTCTCCTATGTCGCCTACTCCACACCACGGTGCTACCACAATACCTTCACCAATCTCATAGTCTTACCTCACAAAACTTGCTCTAAGCTATCCATGATAAACACTGGTCCTTCCTTGAAGGTCTCATTCGCATCAACAACCAGCTCACCCGAATCCACCACATGTGTAGGACCGAGAGTGTACTTCCAGAGCATGGAGACATAGAATACTGCGTGAGCATCTGATAGATTTTCGATAATGCCAACCTGTAAGCGACTGTACGAACCCTCTCTAGTGTCTTGAAGGGCCCGATATACATCGGTAACAGCTTTCCCCGTTTCCCAAACCAAAACTACTCCCCTATTAGGCATCACCTTTAAGAAGACGTGATCACCAACCTTGAACTCTAGAGGTCATCGTCGCCTGTCAGCGTAGCACTTCTACAGACTTTGTACCGTAAGAAGACGCTTCTGTATCGAGTCCACCTTCTCCAAGGTGTCTCTAATCAAATTCGGACTCGTAGAGGGTCCCTCTCCAACCTCTGTCTAACAAACCCGAGAATGACATAGCCTTCTATAAAATGTCTCATAGGGTACCATCTATATACTTATTCAATAATTGTTATTATAGGCGAACTTTATCAAGGGTAAACGCTCTTCCCAATGACCCTTGAGGTCAAGGACACATACCCAAAGCATGTCCTCCAAAGTTTCGGTGGTCCTTCTTAACTAACCGTCCATCTAGGGATGAAAAGTTGTGCTCATCAACTGTGTCCTCATAGCCCACTAAAAACTCTCTCAAAAATAGGCCATGAACCTGAGGTCCCGATCTGATAATATAGATACAGGCATCTTGTGTAACTGAACAATCTCGCGTATGCACAATCTGCAGAATTTTTCTAGTGTGAAGGTCATCCGTACAGCCAAAAAGCGCACCGACTTTGTAAGTCAGTCCACGATCACTCACACTGTGTCATGTTCATGCGATGTCCGTGCCAAGTCGGTCACAAAAATCATAGTGAAGTGCTCCCACTTCCACTCAGCCATCTCCAAAAGCTGGAGCAACCCTGTTGGTCTCTAGTGCTCAACCTTGACCTTCTAACACATGAGGCACCTACTAACAATGTCCCCAAAACGTCTCTTCATCCTCCTATAATAGTATTGGCGACAAAGATCATGGTACATCTTTATGCCGCCTAGATGTACAGCAAAATGAGAGCAATGAAATTCCCTTAGGATCTCCTCTCTCAGATCAACCGACTGGGAACCATAACCCTTCCCCTGAACCAAAGACTACCATCTGTGTGAATGGCCCAGCTTCGTCACCCATACTTGACTATACTCAATCTCTGATGGACAATATCTCTGTATCTTGGCCCTAGGACTCAATTAATCTGCTTAGTAGGAAAGATGTAGCCACTAGACTCCCCAAAGTGTCATAAGCTTAACCCTTGTAGTGTAGCCTGAACTGTCCCATAGTCTCGAGCATTCGCCACTTCTGAGAAGCCACACTAGCCAAGACTCCCCGTGACTTTCGACTGAGTGCATTAGCCACCACGTTTGCCTTACCGGGATAGTAATGTAAATTGAAGTCATAATCCTCCAAATACTCCATCCACTTACGTTGCCTCATGTTGAGGTCCCGCTGTGTGAAGATGTACTTCAAACTTTTATAGTCCAAAAATACCTCAAACTGGTCTCCATATAATTAGTGGCGTCATGCCTTCAAAACAAATACAACAGCCACCAACTCCATAGCATACGTGGGGTAGTTCTATTTATGGCTCTTTAATTGATGTGAACCATAAACTCCCACCCTGTCGGACTGTATCAACACACACCCAAGTCCATCCTTGGAGGCATCACAATACACTATTTACCTTTATCCCCTCTCTGAAACTATCAGATTAGGAGCTGAAGTAAGCTCACTCGTCAATTTCTAGAATGCCATCTCACAAGAGTCATCCCACTGAAACTTGATCTCCTTCCTATTCAATCTAGTCAAAGGTGCAGCTAGTCAGGAGAAGTCATCCATGAACCTTCGATAATACCCCACCAATCTCAAGAAACTGCATATCTCAAACATTGACTTCGGCCTTTCCTAACTCATTACAGCCTCTATCTTCTCCGGGTCCACGGATACACCCGAAGCCGACACAATGTGCCCTAGAAATTTTACCTCCATCAGCTAAAATTCACACTTGCTAAACTTGACATACAACTGGTGGTCTCTCAAGTTCTGTAGATCAACCCTCTAGTGACCCTCGTGCTCCTCCTATGACTTGAAGTAGATTAAGATGTCATCAACGAAGACCACGAAAAAATAATCAAGATGGGGTTGGAACACCCTATGCATGAGATTCATTAATGCCGATAGGGCATTCGTCAATCCAAATAACATCACTGTGAACTCGAAAATGCCCATATCGCGTCATAAATGTCGTCTTAGAGATATCTTTCTCCCTCTCAATTAATCAAACAAATCATCAATCCGGGGTAAAGGTGTCTATTCTTAATGGTAACCCAATTCAACTACCAGTAATTTATACAAATTCTAAGGGTCTTGCCCTTCTTCTTGGCAAACAATACTGGATCGCCCCAAGGTGAGGTACTCGGTCTAATGAAACTCTTATCCAACAATTCTTGCAACTGAACCTTAAGTTCTTGTAACTCTGAAGGTGTCATTCTATGCGGCGTCATACAAATGGGAGACACATCAAGTTGTAATGGTAAAGTCTATATTTGGATGCGAAGGTAATCTCGGTAACTCATCCGAAAAAACATCTGCTTACTCACAAACCACCCAAGGTAGATCCAACTCCTGTCTCGCCTCTTCCTCAAGTGTAAGGCTCGCAAATTAACCCATTAACTGTCCATGCCAATGGGAATTATATACGGTTTGGGGTAAAACATTGTGTTTTGCACCATAAAATTTCAAACAAACACTCTCTGGTGTATAAGTAGTGACTCTCTTTTGATTAGAATTAATGACGTCTTGATGTGCCGCCAACCAATCCACCCTGAGGATGAAATCAAATTCCGACATGTCCATGACCCTAAAGTCCACGGTGAGAAGAATCTCCGAGATCTCTAGCTCACACCCTTGACATATCTGATCAATGCATACCCTAGTTCCTAGGGGAGAACTCACATACAATGACTCTTCTAAGTTCTCAACATCTAAGCTCAAATCCTTTACATATGATACAGCTATAAATGAATGACATGCACCAGATTCAAACTATACCCTTGCCCATTAGCGTGAGAGTAAGAATGTACCCTAAATCACTTACAAGCCTATCGGCTCAATCTAAGTAGTGATGGCGTAGACTCGCCCCTAGGTCCTTAAAGTTCTAATCCGTAAGCCCTGTCCTGGGCCTCCCTAATGCCCTAGCCCATTTGGTCTAATTACGAAGTCACCGCTCGTGAAGTGGTAGGGGCTTGTGTAGCACCCTAGAACTAAAATTGGTTTCCCTGGCCCATGGTGGGGTAAGTGATTCGTGCGTAAGGTTAACAAATTTTACTATGCCTTTTTGGACTAATTGTACTTTGGTGGAGTTTAAGTAGTGACATTTTCAGGTCCTAATGTGAACAAAGGCCCAAGAACAACAAAAATCACTCTTGAATGTAACACTAGCACAAAAGGGAGCAAAAATGCAGAAGGTTGGAATAAAGCAAGGACGTTCAAAAATCACGTTCGAACATCATCTGAAATCCTACCAAGACCAGCTGCTGAGACATGGTGTGTTGCAGTCAACAAAGGGAAATGTTGAGGTACTTGAGTACCACGTTCGAACGCCACTCCATGTTTGAACGTCCTTTGGAATCTTGAAAAGACTACACCACTGGAACCTGGCATGTTGCAGTAAGAGAGAAGAACCAGAAGCACTTGAGTACAACGTTCAAACGTCACTCCACGTTCGAACGTTGTCTTGAGTGACTGAGTGTACAGTCAATGATGTCAAAACGTGTGGAAGTGACTAAGTCAAAGATCAAGTCAGTGACCACAAGCCACTTGAGTGGAAGAAAGATGACGTTCGAACGCCAGATAACATTCGAACATCCCCCTGCAGACTGCCTACAAAATAGTTGATTCTCATGGGCGACAAATATTATTCACTCATCCTTACCTATCTCCTACCCCCCTTCCCTTCCTTGCCTATAAATACTCCATTGTTGGGAGCTTAAACGACATTCTTCCTCTCGTAGAGTAAATAGGGGAGCAATCTTTATTCTTGTAAGAATGTTTAGTAATCTAGTTCTTGAATACTTCATGTTTATGCTTTTATTTTCCATTTATATCAACCATGTTGGAGGCTTAGACTCCCCTTGTAGTTGAAGTCTTTCATTTACTTATGCTAAATCTTTACATTCATGTTATGACAACCATGATGGAGGCTTAGACTCTCCTTGTAGTTGTACTTGCTTTTACTTACAAAGTATCAAGAGAGGTAGCTAATCTTTTGGTTGTGGTGGAAACCCTCCAAAAGCAACTAGCTTTCTTTTACTTTTCTTTTTCATATATTTCACTTCCATTGCTTGAACATCCTTCTTTCCTCGAAGAGAGAAACTCTTCCACTTTTCTAGAGCTTTACCAAAGCCATGAAGGGTGGGACGTGATTCACTTATTCTTCTTTGAAGATTAGCTTTTCGTTTATTGTACTCTCACTAAGTAGCTCCTCCACTTGGAGGGATGAGTATAACTCACTTGTCTAACATGACCTTCATGCTTTAAATGTTTTATATTCCACTTGTTCATTGGATGATTGAATGCATCTAGAAAAGGTAAGGTATTTTGTATAACCAAAGGTTCCTTCTATGATACAGATGACTCTTGCACAAAAAGACCCAGTGGTTCAAGGCAAGCACCCCAGCTAGTTCTTCATGACATCTTTTCAATCTCCAATATTATTGCGCTTTATTCAAAGAATGGACCATTAATGTCATGGTTAGAGGCCTTATAGAAACACTTGCTTGTTTGTAGAGGTGTTAAGTCTTGGCACAGACAATTCTTGTAAACTTCTAAAGAGGCATCGAAATTTTGTGCTTAATCCTTACAGTCCATATTTTTTCTCTGATTAACTTGCTGTTGACACGGGAGTTAATTGAGTCATAAAGCACAAACATAATAAACCAGATAATCAATTACATGTTCTAATCCTCGAGCTAAAGGGTGGCTGTTAATATTTTGGGAATCTTATATTTTGTCTAGAAAATTATTGAAAAAAATCTTCTATTCTAATCAAGAAAACTCCACCACTCCAAACACGCAAAATTTTCAAAAGTTACTTGGTCTCTATTACTGCTTACTTCAAAATACCAATCATAGCTCCCTGTGGATTTGACTCCGAACTTCACCAGATTATTACTATAGCTTGACCTCCTGTACTTGGGTGTACACATTTCAGATCAAGACTAATTTTTGGCGCCGTTGTAGGGAAGCTAGAAAAGGTATTTTACGGTAGAAGGTAAAAAGACCTCATTTTTGTGTATAACTTTGCTTTACTGTATATAAAGTTGTGTTAATTACTTTTATGTCTGAAAATGTCCCTTACTATCAAAATTTGCCAGCTGAATCTTCTGAATCTGTGAATCAATCTGAACCACTTTCACCTAGATCAGTAGCAGACTCTTGTGAAAGTAAAATAGCAAATGATGAGAGACAAGAGGAAATTCCTATAAGGGAAGGGGAAGTACCTAACATTCAAACTCTGAGGGATTACTTGAATCCCACGAGGAATAATGTCCCCTCGTGTTTTATTTTTCCTGAAGATGCACCCTCCTTTACTATATAGACGGGAACAGTTCAACTACTTCCTCAATTTCTTGGACTCGAAACAGAAAATTCATATATACATATAAAAGATTTTGAGGAAGTATGTGAAATTTTTCAAGACAATTTTGCCTTGGGCAAGATGAAACTTTTCCCTTTTTCTCTAAGGGATAAAGCTAAACAATGGTTAAATTCTTTAAAAGCTCTTTCAATACCTCTCTGGCGGGCATTACAAAATGAATTTTTCAAAAAGTTTTTTCCTCTACACTGCACTAATGCATTGAAAAGGCAAATCATGAATTTTTCGGTCAAAGAAGGAGAAACCTTTTACCAAAGTTGGGAGAGATTCAAGGATCTACTCCAATCCTGCCCACACCGTGCTTTTGAGAATTGGACTTTGGTAGGATTTTTCTATGACTCCTTGCCGAGTAGACTACGTCAGTTTTTCGAAATGATGACTCAAGGAGTGTTTATGGAAAAAAGTCCAAAGGAGGCATTCAATTTCTTTGATACCATATCTGACAGTTCTCAGATGTGGGACACCGCCTCTCCCACAACTATTGAAGTCAAACCATCTACTTTCCAAGGGGGTAAGTATGTCTTGAAAGATGATGATAACCTTAGAACAATAATGTCCACCTTATCTCGAAAGCTTGAAGCTTTAGAGATGAAAAAAGTTCATCAAGTTGATGTTAGCTCTCCCACAGAACAAGTGTGTGAGATTTGTGCGCTAACAGGACACCCTACTGGGGAGTGTCCCACAATTCCTGCATTCAAAGAGGTTTTGTTGGAACAAACAAATGTTGTCTCTAATTTTAACAAGCCTTACCCCGACCCATACTCTGAAACATACAATCCAGAGTGACGGAACCACCCAAACATCAGTTGGAGGAACACATAGCCAACTCCAATGAACCAACAAGGTTCACACCCACTACCTCAAGGACCTCCCGCATACCAACCACCACAAAAGAGAAACCTTAAAGACATACTGAACTAATTCATGCAAAGCCAAATGAACTACAACCATAGTTCCATTCATGTTTTCACTGACTTCAAAACTTAGGTCACTCAATCTTTTGAGGATCTTAAAAGTCACATTCAAAAGTTGACTCAATCCATGACCACACATGAAAAGGACAATTTTTCTGCCCAACCAAAATCACCATAAAGCCAATTTCAAGTGGGAAATCCATGGAAAATCCACAGGGTCAAGCTCAAGTTGTCACTACAATAAGAAGTGACAAGGTGACTGACAAGACCATTCGAGACAAGCTAATTCCAAAGCTAAAATTCATCCCAATCAACTCACCAATCGAGCTTGAATCAAATAAGCCTGAACTAGTGAGAGAAGAGGAACCCGAGCCCCTGATTAAACTAGAATCATCACAGGAAGAGGAACCCTCGTGTTCTATTCCTGCTCCTTTTCCTCATAGACTCGAAAATGCACAGAAGTTGAATAATCAGCTAGAAATTTACAAGTTTTTCAAGCAAGTAAAAATCAACATCCCACTTCTGGATCCAATCAAACAGGTTCCATCTTATGCCAAGTTTGTGAAAGACTTGTGCACAGTCAAGAGAAGTCAGAATGTTCAAAAAAGAGCATTCTTAACAGAACATGTCAGTGCGTTGCTTCAACACAAAATCCCTCCAAAATACAAAGATCTAGGGTGTCCAACTGTGTCGTGTGTCATTGAGAATTTCAGAATCGAACAAGTACTATTGGACCTTGGATCAAGTGTCAATTTGCTCTCATTCTCTATTTACCAACAGTTGGGTCTGGGGAAACTCAAACCCACAAGTGTCACACTTCAGTTGGCAGATAAGTCTGTCAAAATTCCTAGGGGGGTATTGTTGAAGATGTGCTTGTTCAAGTGGACAACTTTATATTCCCTGTTAACTTCATCGTCTTAGATACCCAGTCAGCACAATATTCAGAGAATCCAATTCTTGTTATTCTTGGTCGACCCTTCCTAGCAACTTCAAATACACTCATTACTTGCAGGAATGGGGTCATGAAATTAACCTTTGAAAATATGACACTTGAGCTGAATATTTTTAATGTTACCAAACACCTAGGAGAGGACAGAGAAGAAAGAGAAATAAATTCCATTTAGTCTATTGTCCAGGATCATCTCAACAACACATTATGTGAAAATTTCACTGAACTTTCTTTGTCAGAATCCATCACATCTAAAACCATGGATAATGATCCAAAGAATTGCCTAATTCATGTTGTTAATACATGGGCCCCCAAATTCGAGGAACTTTCACCAAGTGGCACAAAGCCACTCTCATCAAGTGGCAAGTCACCAAAGCCTGAATTGAAATCTCTATCATCTAACCTCAAATATGCATTCCTAGGAAATGACGAATCATTCCCAGTAGTAATTTCATCTAAGCTCACAGACTTGCAAAAGTCTAAACTTAGAGTTTTTAAAAATTACAAAAGCATCATTGGGTGGACCATCGTTGATTTGAAAGGTATAAGTCCGTTAATCTACAATCATGTCATACACCTTGAAGAGGACTCAAAACCCTCTCGTCAAATACTGCGATGATTGAACCCTCACATGAAGGAAGTTGTGAAAATGGAAGTGTTTAAACTCTTAGATGCAGGGATAATCTTTCCCATCTTCAACAGCAAATGGGTTAGTCCAACCCAAGTTGTGCCCAAAAAGTCTAGGGTCATAGTGGTCAAAAATGAAGCAAATGAACTAATACCAATTCGAGTCATCACAGGATGGCGGATGCGTATTAACTATCGAAAACTCAATTTGGTAACTATGAAAGATCATTTCTCTCTTCCCTTTCTTGACCAGGTTCTAGAGAGAATCGCAGGGCATGAATTTTATTGTTTCTTGAATGGCTATTTCGGATATAATCAAATTGAGATAACACTCGATGATTAAGAGAAAATCACATTCACATGCCTCTTTGGCATCTTTGCATTCAAAAGGATGTCATTCGGACTTTGTAACACTCCTTCAATATTCCAAAGATGCATTTTGAGTCTGTTCAGTGAAATGGTCGAAAATTTTTTGAAAGTGTTCATGGATGACTTCTCTACGTATGGTGACTCATTTGATTTGTGTTTGGCCAACCTAGAAAAAGTATTGGTAAGATGTCAAGAAGCAAATATGGTGCTCAATTGGGAGAAATGTCATTTCATGGTAACACAAGGCATTATCTTAGCTCACATTGTGTCGTCTGAGGGCATGAAAGTTGACAAGGACAAAATAGATGTGATTAGAAATTTGCCTGCTCCTAAGACTGTAAAAGATGTCCGATCATTTCTGGGACATGCAGGGTTTTACAGGAAATTCATAAAAGATTTCAATACCACAGCTAAACTCATGTGTCATCCTAAATCAGGACGTAATCTTTGATTGGAGTGAAATGTGCCAAAAAAATTTTGACAAGCTTAAAGGCATGTTAATTTCTGCCTCAATAATGCAACCCCCTGACTGGACTTTATCCTTTGAGCTAATGTGTGATGCAAGTGACTATGCTATAGATGTTGTGTTGGGTCAACGAAAAGATAAGAAATCACATGTGATTTACTATGCAAGTAAAACTTTGAATGATCTTCAAATGAACTATTCAATAACTGAAAAAGAATTACTTGTCGTAGTATTTGCTTTGGAAAAATTTTACTCTTATCTTGTTGGTTCTTCTGTTACTGTGTTCACGGACCATGTAGCATTAAAATTTTTGCTCATAAAGAAGGGTGCTAAACCTAAGCTCTTGCGATGGATACTCTTACTTAAAGAGTTTGATCTGGTCATTAAGGACAAAAAAGAGTGTCAAGAATGTGGTGGAAGACCATCTGTTCATGTTAACTTATGAATTTCACGAGGATAGACTGCCGATCAATGAGAAATTCCCCGATGAACAACTGTTCATAATTGATGAGATTCCATGGTATGCTAATATTGTCAATTTCCTTGCTACTAGAACACTCCCTCCATCTTTTTTTCCCACAGACAAAAAGAAATTTTTGAGGGAGGTTCGTAACTTCTTTGGGAAGATCCGTACGTATTTAAGTACTGTAAAGATCAAATCATAAGGCGTTGCATCCCTGCTCAGGAAAGCAGATAGGTAATAACCTTTTGTCATTCTAAAGCATGTGATGGGCACTTCTCCTCAAGAAAAACCGCTGTAAAAATCTTGTAGTGTGGATTTTACTGGCCCACACTTTTCAAAGTTATAAATACCTTTTGTGTAAACTGCGATAGATGCCAAAGGTTGGGAAGCATTTCAAAAAGAAACATGATGCATTTGAATCTCATTCTGGTGATTGAAATTTTTGACTGTTGGGCATCGATTTTATGGGACCATTCCCCTTTCCTTTTGGCTTTCTATACATTTTAGTAGCTGTAGACTATGTATCCAAATGGGTTGAGGCAATTTCATGCCGGAATAATGATCATCAAACAATGATAAAATTTTTGAAAGAAAACATTATGTTCCAGTTTGGAATTCTAAAATCAATCATAAGTAATGAGAGTGCTCATTTTTGCAATCGTCCCTTTTGGAATCTGATGAAAAAATATTTAATTTTTCATAAAATTACAACCTCTTATCATCCACAAACTAGTGGACAGACTGAATTAGCTAATCAGGAGATCAAGTTAATTTTGAAAAAAATAGTAAATTCATATCGCAAAGATTGGTCGTTAAGACTAACTGATGTACTCTGGGCATATCCCACTGCTTTTAAAGCAATTTTGTGCATGTCTTCCTATCGACTAGTCTATGAAAAACCTTGTCACCTACCTGTTGAATTGGAACATAGGGCATACTGGGCTATTAAAGCAATGAACTTTGACCTGAACAAGGTTGGACTTTCAAGAAAACTTCAAATTAATGAACTAGAGGAGTTGAGAAATGAAGCATATGAAAATGCTAAAATTGCTAAAACCAGGATGAAAATTTTTCATGACAAAAACATCGTGCGGAAGTCTTTTGAACCTTCTCAGAAAGTCCTGTTGTTCAATTCAAGACTCCGCCTCTTCCCTGGTAAGCTAAAATCAAGATGGACAGGGTCTTATATTGTCAAAAATGTGTATAATCATGGAGCAATAAAAGTGAAAAATCCATCAAACGGTAATATCTTTACCGTCAATAGTTAGAAATTGAAACCCTTTGTGGAGGACTTTGTCAAAAATGTGGAGACCATTCTTTTAATGGATCCAGAACAGCGCTTCGAGAAAAGCGCCTGTCGACACAAAAAAGGGTCAGGTCAGGAAGAACCCAGTCCAACCCAAACCACACCACTGTCTTTATAAGACCCCACCCCTTTTTCTCCCTTTACACGCACCTCAGTCCCTTTCCCCTTTCTTTTCTTTTCTTTTCTTTCTTCTTCTTCTACTTTCTTCTTCTTCTCCACTGTTACGATACTCTGGACCCAACAACACCATGACCATACTACTAGAAGATCCCATCATTTGTCTCATAATCTACGTGTGTTTACTTTATTTGTACATGTCTATGCTTCTTCTGTCTACACGCAGAATCAAGGGTTATCACCCTAACCCAAATCTACAACGAGATGGTTGATTTGTATATTTTGGTTGTAGGTTTCGGCTAATGAACCAGATCTCTACCATTCAAAGCTCACCTGATCAGTAAAATCGAAACATTGGGGACAATGTTCAGTTTAGGTTGGGGGGAGAGAACTACACCTTATATGAGCCTGAGCCTGAGCCTGTTAGAAAATTTTTAAAATTTTTGTTGTTGTTGTTCTTGACTAGATTGTGTACTATAGTTTTACCATGTTTTACATTTTGATGATTATGTTTGTGGGTCATCTCTGATCGTCTTTGTGACTGGTAGACATTAAAGAACCAGATAGTGAGTTTTAATAGTATAAAAAATATGGATGTTAAACTTTTTTGGTTTAGTCTAGGAGTTCTACGAACTTTCCCTTCTGATGTGCACACTGTGATCATGAAAAAAACAAGATTTGTAAGAAATAATGAGATCCGAGAATAAAAAGCGAAACCTCTGTGTGGCCGAAGCACTTATGTCAAAAGATCGGGTGCATGTAAACTGTGTGGTAGATATTTTCACGAGAAGAGATATTACCAGTGTTCTGATCTAATTTTCGGTCGAGCGCTTGATCGATTAGACTAGATAGTGAATGGGCAGAGTAAGGATTATCCTGACACGCCATCCTATTCTGGTACTTTGCTTAACCGATTTGTGAGACAGGAAATTGGGAGAGTTACTGGTTGTTCAAATGGCACAGAGACAGATGAAGACTCGAATTCGAGTAGTTGGGATGAAAGCCAAGAGTCCGATTTTTTGTGAAAAGTGTGAAAATCTTTTTGTTTTGTACAATATCTTTTGAAATGAAAAACATGGGCTGAGTAAAGGAACATCCCGACGTACCAACCAAAAGCGTGGGTAGGGATTTGTCTTGAGACGCCCTGAAATTTGGTTCAAATTTTTGTGAATAAAATTTTATAATTGTACATAGTGTAGTGTAGAAATGTTTTAGTTTTGGTTCAACGTTCGAACGCCAGCTGACGTTCGAACGTTGAATGCTTACAGTACTTTGCTTCTGATGAACTCTTTGATGGAAACAAAAGTACTGGGAGCTCATCTCGTTCGAACGCCAATAGCCTGTTCGAAAGGGAATAACGTTCAAACGCCAATAGAATGTTCGAACGAAGAGAGCTTACAGTACTTTGGTTTCTGACAAAACTCAAAAGTACTGGGAGTTCACAATGTTCGAATGTCATTAACGTTCAAATGACATTTTAATTTCCTTCATACAACGTTCGAACGTAAAGAACGTTTGAACGTTCTTCATCAGACTATAAATACCTGAGTCGTCTTCCTCAGTTCAAAATTTCAAAAAACTCGAAAACCCTCTAAAACCTAGGATCTCTTTTCACTCCCCAGCCCGCAATACTCCACTTATTCCTCATTTTCTCCACAAATCGAACATCCAAAAGCTTCTCCATATCAAAAATCTCCAATTTTCACCGGATAACCAACATTTTTCACCTCCTCTTAAGATCAAAACCCATATTCGAACACCATGCCTAGGGTGAAGCTCCCTGCCAATCGCACTCCACCAGTGAATCAAGAACCAAACTTCATAGAAGAAGTCATTAAAGAAGGGGAAGGGAAACAAATAAGAAAGAGATATGATCGTACTAGATTTCCCAGTGCCCTTAAGGCTGAGAGGTATGAAAACTTTTTCCAAAATCATGTTGTGGTTTGTGAACGTGATGTAGTAATTTCTAATTTTGCTGAGTTGGGTCTGTTGAAAAAGATGGAAAGGAGGGAATAGGTGTGTTATTTGAGAAATGGCAGAGACACCGTTGTTGATTTGGTGAGGAAGTTCTACTCCAATGCTGAGATCATCAACGGCGCAATCCGAACATATGTTCGAGGCACCCACATCAATGTGGATGAGGAATGTCTTTTGGAGGTGAGAAAAGACATGCCTCGGGTACAAAACCCAGTGTACCCACCCAAGAAAAATATGGTTTTGAATGTTGTTGGAAGAGAGTTGACAGGGCAGGCTGATTTTTCATGGGGAGGAGAAAATTTTTGAAACAAGGGGAGCTTACTAACAATTACAAGATGCTTAATTTGATTGCAGTGGTGAACCTCGCATCAATAGGAAGAAAAAAATGAGATTTTGCCCGAGATGGCACGATTACTCTATGCACTAGGGCAAGGGCATAGCATCAACCTCCCCTCGATGGTTTTGAATGAGATGAAGAAGGGGTGCGACGCAAAGAGGAGTGCACTCCCATTTGGCACACTTGTGACGGAGATTTGCACCGACAATGGAGTGAGGGTGAGGCCAAAAATGAACATCCAAAAGCTAATGGGACCACTGAACAAAGGGTCATTCAAAAGAAGCTTAGGACATAGCGGTGCCTCGATGGCTAGGCAAGAAATGCACCCTCCTCAGGGAATAGATAAGGTGCAAGAGGAGTTGGATGCCGAAGAAGAAAGAGAAATGGAGACAGAGAGAGAGCAGTCAGATCAAGCAGGCCCCAGCACAACCACTCGACAATCTCTACGAGACATCATGCTTAGCATTGAAGCTAAGTAGGATGAGATCTTGAGACTTTTGATGGGTGGAGCTGGTAGTGCTGGTGGTGCTGGTAATGCGAATGGAGTTAGAGGAGAAGATTATATCATTTCTGTTCTTGAGAGGAGTAGTTGATTTATGTTCTGAGTTGTTTGTTGTTTGTTAATTCTTCTTTGAATAGTCTTTAGGAGATTTCTGTGCCGTTGTAAAAAAAAAGTTTTTTTTGATAATTCTTGTGGATGTTTTGTGAGTATTGTGGACACTTGTATATGATTGTTGATAGTTGAAGTGATATTTTGAGTGGATGAATTGTATAATTGACATTACTGTGAACGAGTATCTTTTATGCAATGAATGATTCAGTTAATCACTTTTATTTGTTTAAAATGCATGTATAGGGTTAGCACTCTAATTCTTGTTAATAACAAAACACATGTGGATGTTAAGATTACTTGTGAAAATGACTGAGTACATAATCGGTTTGACACTTCAACTTAACACCCACGACTGAAAAAACTTAATTTTTTGGAACATCGATGCTATCTTTATGCCGAAATTGTCAAATGTACATAAGTATTTGCTATTCTTAAAGTACAAGGTGATCAGACTCGAAAACAGAAAACTAACATTCCTTGAAACACCCACCATGACCAGTGGAGATTGCAAAGAAAACTATGGTAAATCTTGAGCTTTACACTGCTTTTTGAGAGGATACCAACAATTACTCAAAGTAAGCTCTTTCACTTCTGATCTCTTTCAATAATCTCATTAAACTTGTTTTGATTGATGCAACTAAAGCAATATATTTTCAGAACCCACGGGAAATTTTTTGCATACACGTACATATGCACATACTTGAGAAAATATCTTAGGCCATCTTTGGATCGACTTTGAGCCTTAGCTAATTCTTTCATAAAGTATATCCCTAGTCAGTCATGCTTGAGCCTTCAATGAATGAATTCTTTTTCGACAAAACCCGTGTGATGACCGAGCCATAAAAGCATTGATTTGTCATACCTTACTATCTAATTTCTTTACACCCTCTTACAAATCAATATGATACAGAAAGGCAAGAAAAATAGAAAAGAAAAAGGTGGTCACTGTTCAAGGACAGAAAAATCAATGAAAACAAAATAAAAGATACAGTGAGACAGGGGATTACCAAGAAAGTGAAAAATGAAAGAAAGAGATCCCAACCCCAGGCAGAGTGTCAAAAATTTAGAAAGAGGTGTGCTTTACTGCATAAAAAGATAGCTTTTGATCACCTTAACGTCATTTCATTAGCCACTGACCTCTGGCCCCATTACAACCTACAAAAAGCCCTAGGTGATCTCAAGTGTTATGCATATGTGTATTATTTACTACAAGTGGGGTGTGTTAACTAGAATCTCTTTATTTGCATCAATATTTGTTCATGAGATTATGTCAAGGTTAAAACTGATTTCCTCAAAACTTCACTCTTATACTGATGATGCATGAGATTTTTTTCGACTGGCCATCTTCTGATAACATGCTACCTATGCGAGATACGTCACCATAATTGGAGGGATTTGTTTTGTTGAGAGCATTCCTAGAGAGACTTGTGTAATCAAAGCTATCCATGGAAGGTAGAAAAAGGGAATGATTGTTACATACCAACTCTTGTTTCTAGTATGACCATCCTGCTACTCAGAGAATCTCAACCGCTAATGCGACAGGTGCTAATTTTTGCATAAAGAGAGTACCAATGGAAGAGAAATGTAGGTAATAAGTCACGATTGAGGGTTGAGTGTCCCAACGACCATGATGCTAATTCATTTTTTAGTCAGTAATCTTGCACACACATTTGTTCGACTGAAGTTTGTGGGTAGCTTCACTGAAAACCCTCACGAGACAACACTCGTCCACTAGGGTAAATCTAGCGATTCAACGGTTTGTTGCATAAGCTAAATGCAACCGGATGACCAACAAAAAAGGCATTAGGAATAGATTTACTTTTCATTGTCATTGTATTACTAGAGACTAGCAATATTTAAGTTGGGGGGTGTGATTCGTGCGTAAAGTTAACAAATTTTACTATGCCTTTTTGGACTAATTATGCTTTGATGGAGTTTAAGTAGTGACATTTCAGGTCCTAAAGTGAACAAAGGCCCAAGAACAACAAAAATCACTCTTGAATGTAACACCAGCACAAAATGGAGCAAAAATGCAAAAGGTTGGAACAAAGCAAGGACGTTCGATTGTCAACCCATGTTCGAACGTCATCTAAAACCCTACCAAGACCAGTTGCTGAGACATAGCATGTTGCAGTCAACAAAGGGAATTGCTGAGGTACTTGAGTACCACGTTTGAACACCACTCCACGTTCGAACGTCCTCTTGAATCCTGAAAAGACTACACCATTGAAACCTGACATGTTGCAGTAAGAGAGAAGAACTAGAAGCACTTGAGTACAATGTTCGAACGTCACTCCACGTTCGAATGTTGTCTTGAGTGACTAAGTGTACAGTTAATGATGTCAAGACGTGTGGAAGTGACTAAGTTAGAGACTAATTCAGAGATCAAGTTAGTGACTACATGTCACTTGAGTAGAAGAAAGATGACGTTCGAACGTCTTCAAAGCAGACTTGACGTTAGAACGCCAGATAATGTTCGAACATCCCCCTGCAGACTGCCTACAAAATAGTTGATTCACATGGGCGGCAAATACTATTCACTCATCCTCACCTATCTCCTACCCCCCTTCCCTTCCTTGCCTATAAATACTCTCTTGTTGGGAGCTTAAACGGCATTCTTCCTCTTGTAGAGTAAATAGGGGAGCAATCTTTATTCTTGTAAGAATGTTTAGTAATCTAGTTCTTGAATACTTCATTTTTATACTTTCATTTTTCATTTATATCAACCATGTTGAAGGTTTAGACTCCCCTTGTAGTTGAAGTCTTTCATTTACTTATGTTAAGTCTTTACATTCATGTTATGACATCCATGATGGAGGCTTAGACTCTCCTTGTAGTTGCACTTGCTTTTACTTACAAAGTATCAAGAGAGGTAGTTAATCTTTTGGTTGTGGTGGAAACCCTCCAAAAGCAACTATCTTTCTTCTACTTTTCTTTTTCATGTATTTCACTTCCATTGCTTGAGCATCCTTCTTTCCTCGAAGAGTGAAACTCTTCCACTTTTTTAGAGCTTTAACAAAGCCGTGAAGGGTGGGACGTGATTCACTTATTCTTCATTGAAGATTAGCTTTTCGTTTATTGTACTCTCACTAAGTAGCTCCTCCACTTGGAGGGATGAATATCACTCACTTGTCTAGCATGACTAATGCCATGACGAGTGAGTAGTTCCTCATTCACTCTTTAGTAAGAGGTGATAAATATGTAAGGATTATCCGAAAGTTATGTTTGTGCAACTTCTTCATGCTTTAAATACTTTATACTCCACTTGTTCATTGGATGACTGAATGCATCTAGAAAAGCTAAGGTACTTTGTATAACCAAAGGTTCCTTCTATGATACGGATGACTCCTGCATAGAAAGACCCAGTGGTTTAAGACAAGCACCCCGGCTAGTTGGAACCAATGGTCAGCCACCATCGGATCTGTCCCTTCCATAAAAGTCGGTGGCTTCTGTGCCTTAAAATTTTGGAGGTTACTCGAGCCCTCTTGACCCATGTTGGCGCTAGCTTGTAAAAAGTTGATAGCCATTATGCCCATGACCTCTATGAAAGCTTGTTGATCAAAGACCGGCGGCGGTTGATTGTTGTTCCGCCCACCTCCTTGACCGTTCTAGCGTCATCTTCCTCTATTTTTCATCTACACACATGTTAGATAGCAATAGAGCACTAACTTAGTATCCCAAGGCAGGGATCATAGTTAAAACATTGAGATTTCTCTCCATGTCTCACTAGTAAGACGTATGCTACCCACTAGTAGACATCTATACCACGAACCTTCCCGTTCTTCCTTTTTTGACCCCCAATGTTATGTTTTCTAAACCTAGTGTCTCAATTCCATACACATTGAATCATGTATATATCACATATCACACAACATGGAGTATTTAATGAACATAACATGTAATGCACAAATGAATGCAATGACTTAACCCAATCTACCCTCAACTCAAAGGTAATCGGGAACCTAAACTCTGATACCAAGCTATGATGCCCCAAGAACTGAGGGTCGTTTATTAACCCATTGATCATTCATCAAGCCGCAGAAGTATCTGTGCATGCCGCATAACCTAACACCACATCATCATACGACCATTTCAACGTCTAATATACCTCAATTTGTCCTTAGTATTACTCCAATTACATCCCTTAAACAAGAAGACTCAAGATCTGAAGGCTTGGCAAAGTTATTTCAAATTTTTAAAAATTTTGGAGGAGGTACTGGTACCTCGTTACTTGGTACGGGTATTTAGGCAGCCTGCATGCCTAGTACTAGAACCAATAAGGGGGCTACTGGTACCTATGCTCTCGACAGCAAGCTACCGGTACCTCAAGCCTTGGTGTTAGTACCTAAGCCCTTTGGAATCGTGGTATCGATACCTTATCAACTTGGTACAGGTACCAAGGCCCAGTTTTCCCTCAAATCTTTCCTTTTTCAATTTCAACTCATCCAACCTTATACCACATTCACCCAAACTCATGTAACATCAAATTATACTTAAAATATAGTCCATAAAGGCTGATTATACAACCCTTGCAGCAATATTACATGTGCAAAACCAATTACATAATTTGATTTACAAAAATGCAACGTAAAGCCACATTCCAGCTTCTTTTCAAGAAGGTCCCATTGGAGGGTCATCCTATGGCACTTGTCCCGCACCTGAAATGTTGTCCCCATATAAGGAGAGTCACGCTCAATAGGGTATCTCCTAAAGAGGCTACTCTCCAACCTATATGCATATGAAATGTTCACATGCAATACAACAATCAAACAATCATTCATCCAAGAACATACAACTTCAAGAAATGAATATCACAATGCTATGACATGTTATGAGGTGAGACTCACACATGCAATGCAACATGTGCCCTCCACCGGCTCCCATACCACATGCAATGTCATGCGTATGTATCCGGGCATTCAAAGCTCCCGCCATGGATGTTACACATCCAATGACCATTCATAAATTCTGGGTCTTTCTTAGGGTGCGTATTTATGGATTTTCACCAACGAGTACCCAACTGACACGACATCTATGAACTTCCACTAATGGCTCTGTGTACGCCGACACACTTTATGGACTCCATACCAATGGAGTGCATATCCAAATCACCGGGTCCTCCACTTGAGGAACAATTTAGCCCTTCTTGCTAACCCCGACCTAATTTTCAATGCAACCCGTGCAACTCAGTCGAACCTTGGTCCAACTTTTCTGAGCTCACGCATCATCCACCAAGAATAATGTTTGATCAAAATCATGCACACACCCACACTCATATCACATGCCTACAAATGTGATGCTTCCTGTGCATATGCAAATGTACAGAACAATTGCATTTCATATCATTCTGCAATCAAGTTTTCAATTGCAATTACAACATCATGTTCAACATGTCATAAGCCTAATATGAACAATTCCAATTCTCAATGTAACTTATATCATAACGCATATAATTACATTACAACATCTTCACAAAGAATGTTATACTAATTTCATTCAAATAACATACTTATATCGTTCAAGGAATTTTATCAAACACTCAAAAGGCACAAAATCATGTAAGAACATAACATATCCAATTCATCACAACTCTCATGAAATTATCAAACAAGCAATTTTCACAAACCCAATTCATGCTAGAATTGATTTTACACATTCTTATACCATTTCTCATACTGTAGTTACACTAGGAGTGCATTTACACAAGAGATTTCATCTCTATCATGCTACTCATTTCATATATAAACCTTAGGTTGAAAATAAAACTACCTAGGAGAAGAACTCTACCTCTTAAAGTGTAATACGAGTGGTAGAAAATCCAAGAAGCCCAAATCAAGCTTCAAACCTTGATTTCTAAAAATCCCATTCTTTAGACTTCGGTGAAATCAGCAATTTTTGGTACGTAGTCGCAGCTCTTGTCACATAGAATGACTTTCGTTCTTAGCCTGATGCGATTCGACGAATGGTTGGCCCTATATCGCAAGAAGAAGATGGAAGAACCCTTCTTTTCTCTCTCCTCTCCATTTCAAAAATCTGCTGGGTAATGGGGAGAAATATATGAATTTTCTTCTTTATTTATACTCCAAAGATACTTGGCCCACAACGCGCCACACGTCTCGCCTTTCCCTAATCTGATTTTATCTCGAATCAATTAAATCTCATTCCGTATTATGTTCAAATTACTTTGTTTGAACTAAATTTAAATTATTTTTCATGTTTCAAAATCAAATCTTGATTGCGTTTAGTTTTGGTCACGCGACACCGGATCGCATCGTAAACGCAAAAAATCTAACTGTCTCGAAATTCAACGAAAATTGATTGAGTAACTAGATTTTATGAGACGAATTCAACTGTGAGGTCCGTTTTTTCCTCCGAGTTCTAGAAAGATTTGAATTTTCAACCCGTACAGCAATGGCTAATTACCGTTTTGCTCTTTTTCATAAAAATTCAAATTTTTTCTGGGTTTTACAGAAAGAATATTAACAATATATCAACAAAAATTATCAACACTCTCCCTTTTATGAGTAGATGAAAATGATACATATGCATGACTTCTGGAATCAAAAAAGACTTCACTAGGGTTATAAGGTGGCTAAAGGGTATTGAGTTTAGGAAACGACGTCTAAGGGATTCAAAAAGCTATCATTTTCTATGTGTAACACATATCCCCCTTTAATTTTCCAGGCTCTTGTAGAACATAATACTTCCCATTTTTCACTTTCAATTTCCGGCTTGTAATTTTTTGGTTATTTTTCTTTTGTTGCATACTTTCCTTTTTTGTTTCTATTTCTTTCTCTCCTTCACAATTTATTTTCCTTTCTTTTATGTTTCTTTCTTTTTCAACCATATTTCTATATTTTTCTCTTTTTCCTATATGTTACCTTTTTCAAGAGAGGGTGCAAGAAAATTAGATAGCAAGGGTTGGACAAACATACTTGCATTGGCTAAGTTAACATATGGGTTTAAGAAAAAAAAAATTATACTTAGGCTCAATCATAGCTTACTAGGGATATAGTTTTACAAAATAAATGGCTAAGACTCAAAATAAAATCACAAATGGCCTAAGATCATTTTTCAGAACTCATACACTTGCATGATCCTCATAAAGATTTAAAGGAGAATATTAACATGTTATTCAATGAGTGTTAATCAAAGCAAAATTAATGAGATTATTCAAAGAAATTTTCCTCCTAAACTGAAATTCTTACTTGAGTAAATGTTAAAAATCTCTCCAAGGAAGTTTGATTCAAAATCTATATTGCAAGCTTCATAAAGGATCGTGTTATTTCAAAAAGTTTTCCAAAATAAGAAATTACTACGTGCTCAAAATAATGAGTTTTCTATGAAAATATAAAGATAGTGTAAAAACAGTGTATGAAAGTCCCTCGTGATGTGGTTAGGGTTATACCTACAAATTAATGGAATGACAAAATAATTTTATTGAGAATAATACGAACTAATTATCTTAGCATAGCAAGATTTATATGAAACATCACAACCAACTAAACAAGTGAAATAAAACCATAATTCAAACGTAAAAAAAAAATTCAAAAGCACTCAAAACCAAGTGCATAATTTAAAATGTAAATAAAGAGTTTGGTAAAAGTAAAGAGAGAGTAAAAGATGTAGGAACTCTGAATGGCTAGGCTGATGATAATGGGCCACCACTGTATCTCCTTCCAAGCAACCTTAGAATCTCGTTTTGGTTCTCTTATACTTCGTGATTCTTTGATAAAATTGGGTCATTATGGTCTCCAGTCCTAACAAAATCTATCTGCCAATCAGATCATCCACTAGAATATGGGGTTGCGGCTCTTCCTATTGTTGGGGCTCCTCTAGTGGCTAAAAATCTGCATTTTCTAGGAATGGGTTTGCTTGTGGGTCTGATGGCGCTTCTTTTTGAGCCTCTGTCTGAACTCCATGGCTCTTTTTCAATGAAGTTTTATCCAAGGGAGCCAAATGCTCTACTAAAGGCCATGATGGATCTGTTATCACACCTTTCAATCTACATAATTTAGATACTAAAACAGAAAAAGGAAGTGAGGGCTTTTTGTTTTTCATAGTCAATATCATTTGATCAATTATCAATGTTGGCAGATCAATGGTGTGTCCCATTCCAAAAGAATACATAAAATAAGCTCTTTCAGTGTAGATTTGATTTTTCTGAGACTGGGGCAGCAAATTGTTCACCATTATCAAATTCAAAATTTGATATTTGTTAGTCAAATCTCCTTGCATAATATACTTATTTGGCCTACCCTAGACACAATCCGAATTCCTAGTTAACTCAATCCAAATAGTAGACATATTATGCAATGTAGTAAGGTAATATTCGGGATGCTGATATCTTGGTATACGGTTCAAATGATTTGCAATTGTAGATGGTGTAACTTGAAATGCAATTCCCCTAACATATGCACACAATTCCCTTGGCCAGGTTTCTTGTGCATTACTGTAGAATTCTCGGACTAAACATTCATAAGCAAGACCCACAAGCTTCACATAATTTAACCAACCCCATGCTACAAGACTTTTCCTAACCCCAATGTGTTCAAAATCCTCATATATTACAAGCCTTTCAGAAATAATAATCTTAGATAAAAAGTGAGTATCATACCAAATTTGTTGTTCGGTATTCTCAAACATAATATTAACGAACTGATTTTGAACCAGGGGTTGTTCTTCCTCCCATGTCACTGTTGGGGGCAGTGGAGAGGCTCCTCTCCTTATTCAACTGTAAGAAGCATCATCACTTCGAGCTTTTGACTTTCTCCTAGGATCTATAAGGGTAATTCTTGATTTTCTTGATCAATAGGGAATTTTAGAAGGTTTCAATCAGTGAAAACCTGTAAAATATTATGGATAAGTGTTTGATCGAAGTAAAACTAAAGAAAACCCAATAGGTGAAGCAGATCTGAAGAGAAAAGGCAGAGAGAGATGCTGATTTTTGAATTTTCTACTGCAAGGGAACTGCAAATTTGACTATTCATGAACAAGCTGCTTTTTATATAAGGCAGTATCGTCCGAACGCTATTAGCACCGTCCATATGGTGCTGGTTCACTGGAATTTGCACAGGGTCTTTAGCTATTGGCTTTCGATCTCCTCCTGCTTTTCAGCTTTCAGTTACGGACTTGCAGTTACAAACATTTAATTAATTTCAAAAATTTTATTATTCAACTAATAAACATTAATTATTCTAACAAGAATACATCAAACTAACATATATACATTCACAACACATCCTAAATTATACATCCTTGATCATAGCCAATTTAATCAGAATCTTCTACGTCGAGAGTATCAATGAACTGATTAATCTCACGTTGTACGTAATTAAGGCTTAAAATTTGCATTTTATTATGCCTTTTTGGGACTAATTGTGCTTTGATGGAGTTTAAGTAATAACATTTCAAGTTCTAAAGTGAACAAGAGCTCAAGGATAATAAATATCACACTTGGATGTAACACCAGTGGATTAAGGGGCAAAATTGGAAAAGCTTGGCACAAAGCAAGAACGTTCGAACGTGGATCAACGTTTGAATGTTCCCCTAAAATGATTGAGGACCAGGCTGCTGTGAGACATAGTGCGTTGCAGTAAAAAAGGGAAAATGCTGAGGTAGTTGAGTACCACATTTGAATGCCCATTCACGTTCAAACGTGCTTTGGAAACCTGAGAAAACTTGACTACTGAAACCTGCTGGCGTGTTGCAGCAAAGAAAGAAAAACTACAGAAGTACTTGAGTACCACGTTCGAACGCCCATTCACGTTCGAACGTTGTCTTGAGTTACTAAGGACCAAAAATCTGAGTGCAGGGTCAAAGTTGTTCAAGACGTATGGAAGTAACCTTCACAGAGACCACATGCCACTTGAGTAGGGGGGGTTCAGACCCTATCTGGTGTTCGAACGCCCTTACAACAAAGACAGTGACAACATTCAAATGACATATTACGTTCAAACGCCCTTAAAGCAAAAATAGATATAACGTTCGAACGACAAATCACGTTCGAACGTCCACACTGACTGGCTGCAAAGTTATTGGCTTTTCACTTGGACTTGGGCGGCAAACACTATTCCTTCACCCCTCCCCTTCCTTGCCTATAAAATCTCCCATTAGGGAAGCTAAAAGGGCATCATTTTTCTTGTAAAATAGAGAGTTTTTCTTCTTAGCAATTTTTCTTCTCTTGTAAAGTAGAAAGCTACTTTGTACACATTGCTTGTTTCATTTTAGTATCAACTATGATGGAGGCTTAGACTCCCCTTGTAGTTGAAGTCTTTTATTTATTTATGTTAAATCTTTACATTTATGTTGTGACAACCATGATGGAGGCTTAGACTCCCTTTGTAGTTGTACTTGCTTTTATTTACAAGTATCAAGAGAGATAGCTCATCTTTTGTTTGTGGTGGAAACCCTCCAAGAGTAACTAGCTTTCTTCTACTTTTATTGTTTATGTATTTCACTACCATTGCTTAAGCATCCTTCTTTCTTAAAAGAGTGAAACTCTTCCACTTTTCTAGAGCTTTACCAAAGTCGTGAAGGATGGAACATGATTCACTTATTCTTCGTTGAAGATTAGCTCTTTGTTTATTGTACTCTCATTTTGTAACTCCTCTACTTGGAGGGATGAGTATCATTCACTCTTCTAGCTTTACCGAAGCCATGAAGAGTGAGTAGTTTCTCATTTACTCTTTAGTAAGAGGTGATGAATATGTAATGATTATCCGAAAGTTATGTTTGTGCAATTCCTTTATGCTTTAATGTTTTATATTTCAATTGCTCATTGGATGATTGAATGCATCTAGCAAAGTTAAGCTACTTTGTATAACCAAGGGCTTCTTCTATGATACGGATGACTCCTGCATAGAAAGACCCAGTGGTTCAAGGCAAGCACCCCGACTAGCTCTTCATGACATCCTCCACCATTATTGCGCTTTATTCAAAGAATGGACCATTAATGTCATGGTTAGATGCTTTGTAAAAACACTTGCTTCTTTGTAGACGAATTAAGTCTCGGCATACATAATTCTTGTAAACTTCTAGAAAGGCATCGGAAGTGTGTGCTTAATTCTCACAGTCCCTCTTTATCTTCCAATCAACTTGTTGTTGACATGGGAGTTAATTGAGTCATAAAGCACAAACATAATAAACTGGATAATCAATTACATGTTCTAATTCTCGAGCTAAAGAGTGGCTGTTACATTTCGAGAATTTAATATTTTGTCTAGAAAACTCTAGGAAAGAATTTTATATTCTATTCAGGAAATTCCACAACTTCAAATTCTCAATACTTCTAGTTACTTGGTCTCTCTCACTACTTACTTCTAAACACTAATCATAGTTCCCTGTGGATTCGACTCCGGACTTCATCGGATTATTACTACAACTTGACCGCCTGCACTTAGGTCTACACATTTTGGATCAAGTCAATTTTTTGGCGTCGTTGTCGGGGAACCATAAAAGGTGTTTACAGTAAAAGGTAAAAAGACCTCACTTTTTGTGTATAAATTTGCTTTGTTGTGTATAAATTTTTATTACTTTTATGTTTGAAAACGCTCCTCAGTATCATAATTTGCCAGCAAAATCTTCTGGGTCTGTGAATCAACCTGAACCACTTTCACCTAGATCAGTAGCAGACTCTTGTGAAAGTAAAATTGCGAATGGTGAGAGACGAGAAGAAATTCTTGTAAGAGAGGCGGAAGTGCCTAACATTCGAACTCTGAGGGATTACTTAAATCCCACAAGAAATAGTGTCCTCTCTTGTTTTATATTTCCTGAAGATACACCCCCTTTTATTGTAAAGACGAAGATAGTTCAACTACTTCCTCAATTCTGTGGACTCGAAACAGAAAACTCATATCTGCACATAAAAAATTTTGATGAAGTATGTGAAACTTTTCAAGACAATTCTGAACTGGCCAAGATGAAACTTTTTCCTTTTCCCTTAAGGGATAAAGCTAAACAATGACTAAATTTTTTAAAAGCTCTTTCAATACCTAACTGGCAGGCACTACAAAATGAATTTTTCAGAAAAATTTTTCCTCTACACCACACTAATACACTTGAAAGACAAATCATGAACTTTTCGGTTAAAGAAGGAGAAATTTTTTACCAAAGCTGGGAAAAATTCAAAGATCTTCTCTTGTGCTGCTCACACCATGCTTTTGAGAACTAGACTTTAGTAGGATTTTTCTATGACTCCTTGCCTAATAGACTACGCCAGTTTATCGAAATGATGGCTCAAGGAGAGTTTATGGGAAAAAGTCCAGAGGAGGCATTCGATTTCTTTGACACCATATCTGACAGTTCTCAGATGTGGGACTCCGTCTCTCCTACCACTGTTGAAGTCAAATCATCTACTTCCCAAGGGGGTAAGTATGTCTTGAGAGATGACGATGACCCAAGAGCAAAAATGTCCACCCTGTCTCAAAAGCTTGAAGCTTTAGAGATGAAAAAGGTTCATCAAGTTGATGTTAGTTCTCCCACAAAACAAGTGTGTGGGATCTGTGCACTAATAGGACACCCTACAGGGGAGTATCCTACCATTCCAGCATTCAAGGAGGTTCTGTTGGAACAAACAAATTTTGTCTCCAACTTCAACATGCCTTACTCCAACCCATATTCTGAAACATATAATCTAAGGTGGTGGAACCACCAAAACTTCAGTTGGAGAAACACAAAGCCAACTCCCATGAACCAACAACAAGGTTTGCACCCACCACCTCAAGGACCTCCGGTATACCAACAAGGTTCGCACTCACCACCTCAGGGACCTCCTGCATGCCAACCACACCAACCACCACAAAAGAGGAACCTTGAGGATACACTGAATTAGTTCATGCACAGCCAAATGAACTACAACAATAGTTTCACTCAGGCTTTTACTGATTTCAAAACGTAATCCACTCAATCTTTCAAGGATCTTAAAAGCTACATCCAAAAATTGACCCAATCTGTGACCACACATGAGAAGGACAAGTTTTCTGCCCAACCAAAATCACCACAAGGCCAATTTTAGGTGAAAAATTCCACAATCATGGAAATTCCATGAGCCCAAGCCCAAGTTGTCACTACACTAAGAAGTGGCAAGGTGATTGACAAAACTATCAAAGACATGCTACTTCCAAAGCCAAAACCAAAGTCAATCCCAATCAATCCACCAATTGAGACTGAAACAATTGAGCCTGAATATGAGAAAGAAGAGGAAACCGAGCCCATAATTGATTAAGAACCAGAGCCATCAGGGGAAGAAGAACCCTCGTGTTCTATTCCTGCTCCTTTTCCTCATAGACTCAAAACTGCACAGAAGTTGAATAATCAACCTGAAATTTACGAGCTCTTCATGCAAGTAAAAATCAACATCCAAATTATGGATGTAATCAAACAGGTTTCATCTTATGCCAAGTTTCTGAAAGACTTGTGCACAGTCAAAAGAAACCAGAATGTTAAAAAAAGAGTCTTCCTGACAGAACATGGCAGTGCCTTGCTTCAACACAAAACCCTTCCAAAATACAAAGATCCAGGGTGTCCGACTGTATCGTGTGTCATTGGAAATTTCATAATCGAACAAGCACTGTTAGACCTTAAAGCAAGTGTCAATTTGCTCCCATTTTTTGTTTACCAGCAGTTGGGTCTGGGAGAACTCAAACTCATGAGTGTCACACTTCAGTTGGTAGACAGATCTATCAAAATTCCTAGAGACATTGTTGAAGATGTACTTGTCCAAGTGGATAGCTTTGTATTCCCTGTTGACGTCATCGTCCTCGATACTCAACTCGTAAAATATTCAGAGAACCCAATTCCCGTTATTCTTGGTTGACCCTTCCTAGCAACTTCAAATGCACTAATCAATTGTAGGAATGAGGTCATGAAATTAACCTTTGCGAATATGACTCTTGAGCTGAATATTTTCAATATTGCCAAACACCCAGGAGAGAACAAAGAAAAAAGAGAAATAAATTCTTTTGAGTCTTTGGTCCAGGACCATCTGAATAACACATTCTGTGAAAATTTTACGAAGCTTTATTTGTTAGAATCCATCACATCTTAAACAATAGATGATGATCCAAAGAATTGCCCGACTCTTGCTATTAATACATGGGCCCCCAAATTCAAGGAACTTTTGCCAAGTGGCATAAAGCCACTTTCATCAAGTGTCAAGCCACCAAAGCCTAAATTGAAACCTCTCTCACTTGACCTCAAATATGCATTCCTAGGAGAAGACAAGTTGTACCCAGTGGTAATTTCATCTAAGCTCACAGACTTGCACGAGTCTAAACTGATTGAAGTTCTTAAAAGCCACAAAAGCACCATTGGGTGGACCATCGCTAATTTGAAAGGTATAAGTATGTTAATCTGCAATCATGCTATATACCTGGAAGAGGATTCAAAATCCTCTCGTCAAATGCAGCGACGACTAAACCCTCACATGAAGGAAGTTGTGAAAATGGAAGTGCTTAAACTCTTAGATGTAGGGATAATCTTTCCCATCTCAGATAGTAAATGGGTTACTCCAACCCAAGTGGTGCCTAAAAATTCTAGGGTTACAGTGGTAAAAAATGAAGCCAATGAACTAGTACCAACTCGAGTCGTCACAGGATGGCAGATGTGTATTGACTATCGAAAACTCAATTTGGTGACCAGGAAAGACCATTTCCGTCTTCCCTTTCTTAACCAGGTTCTAGAGAGAATTGCAGGCCATGAATTTTACTATTTCCTAGATGGGTATTTCGGATACAATCAAATTGAGATAGCACTTAGTGACCAAGAGAAAATCACATTCACATGCCCCTTTGACACTTTTGCATTCAAAAGGATGTCATTCAGACTTTGTAATGCTTCTGCAACATTCCGAATATGCATGTTGAGTCTGTTTAGTGACATGGTCAAAAAAAATTTGGAAGTATTCATGGATGACTTCTCTGTTTATGGTTACTCATTTGATCTGTGTCTGGCCAACCTAAAAAAAGTGTCGATAAGATGTCAGGAAATGAATCTGGTGCTTAATTGGGAAAAATTTCATTTCATGGTAACACAAGGCATTGTCTTAGGTAACATTGTGTTGTCTGATGACATGAAAGTTGACAAGGCCAAAATAGATCTGATTGGGAACTTGTCTGCTCCCAAGACTGTAAAGGATGTTTGATCATTTCTGGGACACACAGGATTTTACAGGAGATTCATAAAAGATTTCAGTACCATAGCAAAACCCATGTGTCATCTCCTGAGTTAGGACGTAATCTTTGATTGGAGTGAAACATGTCAAAAAGTTTTTGACAAACTGAAAAGCATGCTAACTTCTACCCCAATAATGCAACCCCCTGATTGGACTCTACCTTTTGAACTTATGTGTGATGCAAGTGATTATGTTGTAAGTGTTGTGTTATGACAACGAAAAGATAAGAAACCATATGTGATTTAATATGCAAGCAAGACTTTGAATGAAGCTCAAATGAATTACTCCACCACTAAAAAAGAATTGCTTACTGTAGTTTTCGCTTTGGATAAATTTCGTTCTTATCTCGTTGGTTCTTCTGTTGTTGTATTTATTGACCATGCAGCACTGAAATATTTGCTCACAAAAAAGGATGCTAAGCCTAGGCTCTTAAGATGAATACTCTTACTCCAAGAGTTTAACCTAGTCATTAAAGACAAAAAGGTTGTTGAGAACGTGGTGGCAGACCATCTGTCCAGATTAACGTATGAATTTCACAAGGATGGGCTGCCAATCAATGAGAATTCCCTGATGAACAACTGTTCATAATTGATGAGATCCCATAGTACGCCGATATTGTTAATTTCCTTGCTACTGAAACACTCCCTCCATCTTTCACCCCCATGGACAAAAATAATTTTCTGAGGGAGGTTCGTAACTTCTTTTGGAAAGATCTATATATATTGAAGTACTGTAATGATCAAATCATAAGGTGTTGCATCCCCGCTCAGGAAAGCAGACAGGTAATAATATTTTGTCATTCTGAAGCATGTGGTGGCCACTTCTCTTCAAGAAAAACCGCTTCAAGAATCTTGTAGTGCAGATTTTACTGGCTCACACTTTTCAAAGATGTCCATGCCTTTTGTTTAAATTGGGATAGATGCCAAAGGTTGGGAAGTATTTCAAAAAGAAACATGATGTCCTTAAACTAATTCTTGTGATTGAAATTTTTGACTGTTGGGGGCATCGATTTTATGGGACCATTTTCCCCTTCATTTGGTCATCTATACATCCTAGTGGTCGTAGACTATGTATCCAAATGGGTTGAGGCAATTCTATGCCGAAATAATGATCACCAAACAGTGATAAAATTTTTGAAAGAAAAGATTATGTCCTGGTTTGGAATTCTAAAATCAATCATAAGTGATGAGGGTGCTCATTTTTGCAATCGCCCTTTCTGGAATTTAGTGAAGAAATATTTGATTTTTCACAAAATTACAACCCTTTATCATCCACAAACTAGTGGACAGGCTGAACTAGCTAATTGGGAGATCAAATTAATTTTAGAAAAAATGGTAAATTCAGACTGCAAAGATTGGTCGTCAAGACTAACTGATGCACTCTGAGCATATCGCACTGCGTTTAAAACAATTTTGGGCCTGTCTCCTTATCAATTAGCCTATAAAAAGCCTTGTCACCTACGTGTGGAATTGGAATATTGGGCAAACTAGGTCATTAAAGCCAAGAAAACTTCAGATTAATGAATTGGAGGAATTGAGAAATGAAGCATATGAAAATGCTAAGATTGCTAAAATCAGGATGAAAATTTTTCAAGACAAGAACATTGTGCGGAAGTTTTTTGAACCTTTTCAAAAAGTCTTGTTGTTTAATTCTAGACTCCGCCTCTTCCCTAGTAAGTTAAAATCAAGATGGATAGGGCCTTATATTGTCAAAAAGGTGTTTGAACATGGAGCAGTAGAAGTGAAAAATCCATCAAACGATAATATCTATACTATTAATGGACAGTGGTTGAAATCATTTTTGGAGAACTTTGTCAAAAATGTGGAGACCATTTTTCTAATGGATCCAGAACACCGCTTCGAGAAAAGCGCCTGTCGACACAAAAAAAGGGCGGGTCAGGGAAAACCCGGTACAAACCGAACCACACAACCGCCTTTATAAGGTTTCCACCCCCTTTTCCTCTCTTTCCACGCACTTCTGTCCCTTTCCCCTTTCTTTTTCTTCTTCTTCTTCTTCTTCTTCTTCTTCTTCTTCTTCGTTGTTTGCGACCTTCTGTAAACACGACCCGTCTCCCAACAACACAGTGACCATACTACCCGAAGACCCAGTCCTTTGTCTCATGATCTACATGTGTTTACTCTATTTGTATATGGCTCTTCTTCTTGGTCTGCACTCAGAATCAAGGGTTTTCATCCTAGCGAAAACCCAAATCTGCAACCAGATGTTTGATTTGTGTATTTTGCTTGTAGGTTTCGGCGAATGAACAAGATCTCTACCATTTAACCTCATCTCCAAAGCTCACCATATCGATAAATTTGAAAAATTTTGGACAATGTTTAGTTTAGATTGGGGGGGTGAGAACTACAATTCATATGTGCCCGTAGAAAATTTTTAAATTTGTGTTGTTATTGTTATTGTTCTTGATTAGATTGTGTACCGTATTTTGATTACCATGTTTTGTATTTTGATGGTTATGTTTGTGGGTTATCTCTGATCATCTTTGTGACTGACAGACGTTAAAGAACCAGATAGTGAGTCTTAAAAGCATAAAAAGTATGGATGTTAAACTTTTTTGGTTTAGTCTGGGAGTTCAGTGCACTTTTTCTTCTGATGTGCATATTGTGATCATGAGAAAAGCAAGATTGGTGAGAAAGAATGAGATCCGAGAACAACAAGCGAAACCCCTATGCGGCAGAAGAACTTTTGCTAAACGTCGTCGTGCCAAAAGACTTGGTGCCTATAAATAGTGTGGTAGAGTCTTTCACGAGAAGAAATATAATCAATGTTCTGAACCAATTTATGGACGCACACTCTATCAATTAGACTGGATAGTGAATGGGCAGAATAAAGATTATCCTGACACGCCATCCTATTCCGGTACTCTGTTTAACCGATTTGTGAGAGAAAAAATTGGAAGAGTTACTAGTTGTTCAAATGGCACAGAGACAAATGAAGACTCAGATTATACTTCTTTGTAAATTGTGAAAAAGTGTACTTTTGTTGGGGATGAAGGCCAAGGGTCCGAATTTGTGTAAAAATCTTTGTATTTTGTACAAACTCTTTTGACTGAAATGAAAACATGGGCCGAGTAAGGAACGTCCCGAAATACCAACCTACAGCGTCGGTAGGATTTGTCCTAAGACGCCATGAAATTTGGTTCAAATTTTTATAAATAAACTTCTGTGATTATGTGTAGAGTAGAGTAGAGTAGAAATTTTTTAATTTTGGTTCAATGTTCAAACGCAATTTACGTTCGAACGTCGCTTGCTTGCAGTACTCAGCCTCTGATGAAGTCTCTGATGGAAACGAAAAGTACTGGGAGCTCAGTACTTTCGAACGACATTTAACACGTTCGAATGAGTTTAATGTTTGAACGCTAATAGCACGTTTGAACGATAGGAGCTTACAGTACTTTAGTCTCTGACAGAACTCAAAAATACTAGGAGCTCAACATGTTCGAACGACATTTAACGTTCAAACATTTTTGTTAAAATTCTTCTACAAACGTTCAAACGACATTAACGTTCGAACATTCCTCCTCAGATTATAAAAGCCTATATCGTCATCCTCATTCAAAATCCCCAAAATCCTCCAAACCCTAGAACCCTTTTTCACTCCCTAGCCCTCAAAACTCAACTCATTCCTCAATTCTACCTAAAATCGCCATCCCAGACTCATTTCCACATCCAAAATCATCATCTTCACAAGAAAACTCAAGATTTTCAAAACCTCTAAAGCCCAAAATCGAAAACATCATGCCTAGAGTTAAGCTTCCTGTAAGGCAAAATCCACTAATAAGCCAGGAACCTAACTTTGTGGAAGAAGTCATTGAGGAAAGAAAGGGTAGGCAAAGGATGAAGAGGTATGATTGAACAAGGTTTTCCAGTGCACTCAAAGCCGAAAGGTATGAGAATTTTTTTCAAAACTATGCTATAGTCTGTGAAAGAGATGTTGTTACTGACTTTGCGAAATTGAGAATTTTGGAGGAAATGGAGAAGAGGGAATGGGTGTGGTTTTTGAGGAATGGTGGGGATGCCATTGTTGACTTGGTGAGGGAGTTTTACTCCAACGCCGAAATCATCAACGACATCATCCGAACATACGTAAGAAACACCCACATTGATGTGGATGAGACATATATTTTGAAAGTATGGAAATAGGTGCTTCGGGTGCAAAACCCAACTTACCCGCCAAAAAAGAATGTTGTGTTGGATAGGGTTGGAAAGGAGTTAACAGCGATGGCTTATTTTTCATGGGGAGGAAGGAGATTTTTGAAACAAGGGGAGCTCACCGATAAGTACAAAATACTAAACTTGGTTGCGGTGTCTGACCTAGCCCCCATAGGAAGGAAAAATGAGATTTTGCCTGAAATGGCTCACTTGCTATATGCACTTGGAAGGGGGCATAGCATCAACCTCCCCTCACTGATCTTTTAACGAAATGAAGAAGGAGTGTGATGCGAAGAGGAGTGCATTTTCTTTTGGCACTTTGGTGACTGAGATATGCACTGATAATGGGATCAGGGTGAGGCCTGAAATGAAAGTTCAAAAGCCAATGGGTCACTAAACAAAGACTCTTTCAAGAGAAGCCAAGGGCATAGGGGCACCCCAGCGGCAAGACAAGAGGTGCCACCGACCCAGGGAGTTGATGAGGTACAAGACGAGCTTGATGCAGAGGAGGAAAAGGAGTTAGAAAGAGAGCATATGCAGACTCAAGAGGAGGCAGGCACTAGCACCCACAGATCACTACAAGAGATTATGCTTGGCATCGAGGCCAATTGATTAGTCGTTAAAATCAACATATCACTATGCCTTTTTAGGACTAATTGTACTTTGATGGAGTTTAAATGCTGGCATTTCAGGACATAAATTGTACAAGAGACCAAAACCAATGAATACCACACTTTTGTACAACACCTGCATATTCTAGAGCAAAATTAGAAAAGCTTGGACCAAGCCAAGAAGGAAAACATTGTGGTACTTGAGTACCACGTTCGAATGTCAATTAACGTTCGAATGTCCCCTTGAATTAATTGAGGACTAGGATGCTGAGTGCAACGAGTCAAGTTGTGCATGAAGTATGAAAGTGGATTTCACAGAAGACCACAGGCTACTTGAGTGAGAAGAAGCTACAAACTATTGAAGTGCCAATTATCAAAGCTACAAACTACTGAGTGTCAATTATCAAAACAAAAAACTATAGGGGTGCCAATTTCAAAGCTCAAAATAAAAGGGGATCAAAGTGTAATTCAAGCCCCCCCCCCCCCCCCCCCCCACCCCCCCNTTTCAAAGCTCAAAACAAAGGGGGATAAAAGTGTAATTCAAGCCCCCCCCCCCCTTTTTGCCTATAAATACCACCCCTTGGGTCTTGTAAAGATCATCTTTTTTTTCTTATATCATTTTTGTTGTAAAGAGCTTCTTTTGGTAGTGAAAAATCCTCCAAAAGTCATTATTGATTTCTGGTATCATCTTTCTTGTAAAGAGCATCTTTTGGTAGTGAAAAATCCTCTAAAAATCATTATGGCTTTCTTGTATCATTGTTTTCTTGAAAAGAACACCTTTTGGTAGTGGATAACTCTCCAAAAGTTGTTATTGCTTTCTTTTCTTGTATTATTACTTTCTTTTAATATATTGCTTCTTTAAATTTTGTATTATTGCTTTTTTTTAATTTATGGCTTTCTTTTATTGTATTATTGCTTTCTTTTAATTTATTGCTTTCTTTTATTTCCACTGTTGTGAGCTTCTTTCTTCCCTTAGAGGAGTGAAACTCTTTCACTTTTGTAGAGTTTTACCAAAGTCGTGAAGGGTAGAACATGATTCACTCATTCTTTGTCAAAGATTAGCTCCGTGTGTAATATGTTTGACCTTGTAACTCCTCTACTTAGAGGGATATGCGTCATTCACTTTTCTAGCTAGTGAGTAGTTTCTCATCCAATCTTTAGTAAGAAGTGATTATCCATAAGTTATATTTGTGCATTTTGTTTATGCTTAGCTCTAGTCTTTATTTCTTCATAATGTCTTCTCATTACATTGTTATCTTTACCTTAAGCATAAGTAACTAAGCCTTTAGGTTGGCTAATCCAAGGGAGACCTCCTCTTGGGTATGTCATTTCAACTCATTTTTCTTTCTCCTCTAAGAGTATGATGGTTTGGTTTGATTGGGTAGAGGGTGGATGGGACTGTGAGTCTTTGATATCCCGTAGACTTTTCACGGGTTATACTTGGATCCTCACTTCCATCTCGTCCCTAGCTTTCCACGAATCAATCGTACATTTATGCTCTATTGGAGGAAGGATTCAAGTTGACTTGGTATTCCCATGGGAGTGAACCCTTTGGATTAGCCAACATTTTTTCCATTCCAATTTCATTAAGACAAAATCACAAACCAAACTTCAACAACAAAATATTTTACACTTTGTTTTTCACCAGAATCACCTTCAAAATGATTCACGTCCTTCCCTGAGAAGACGACCTTGAAATACGATTTCAATTCAAACACGACAAGCAAAAGTCTCTCTGCGCTTAGGGAGCATTTTTGTTCACACACACACACATTTGACATTTCATTCATCCACCATTTCGTTGCCCTTTCTTTTGACATCATTCCAAAGGAGAGTGACACTCCCCTTCACACACACCATATATACATTGAGGGATGATGTTTAGAGGTTAGGATATTACAACAGAAATAATCAAGCACCAAACAAGACAAGATTCTCTAACAGCAGGAGGAGATTCTTGGCTATTTGAGGGGTGGGCCTAGTGGTGCCAGTGGACCTAGTAGAGCTGGTGGAGATGGAGGAGAGGATTGAGATGACTATTTATATTCTTGAGGGGGTGTGGTTGATTTCTGTTCTTGTTTGGGGTTGTTTGTTGTTTCTTCTTTGATAAAAGTTTCTTCTTGGTAATTCTTGTGGATGTTTGTTTCTTGTTATGATTCTTCTTTGTGATTTTTAGGGGATATTTTGTAAATGATGGTGGATAGTTGTTTTGGTGGATGTTTATCTTTGTTGTTTCTTGTGGATAAGTGAAGTTTATGTTTTTGTGGATGATTGAATCATTGGTTCCATTGTAAACACATCATCTTTTATGGAATGAATGATTCAATTTATCTCTCTCTTATTTGTTTAAAATGCATGTATATGATTAGCACTTTAATTCTTGTTAATAAATAACGAAATAGATGTGGATGTTAAGATTGCTTGTGAAAATGACTAAGCACATGATCAGTTTCACACCTCGACTTAACAACCAAGACCTAAACCTCATTTTTTGGAAACCTGGCACCATCTCTATGCTTAAATCATCAAATGTACATAAGTATTTGTTATTCTTAAGGTACAAGGTGATCAGACTAAAAAATGGAATCGTTATATAACCTACATTCCTTGAAACACCCGACATAACCAGTGGAGATGACAAAGAAAACCATGGTAAGTCTTGAGCCTTACGATGCTTTTTGAGAGGATATCAACAATTACTCAAAGTAAGCTCTTTCACTTCCGATCTCTTTCAATAATCTCATTAACCTTGATTTGATTGATGCAACTAAAGTGATCTATTTTCATAACCCACAGGGAATTTTTGCATACACGTACATAGGCACACACTTGAGAAAGGATCTTAGGCCATCTTTGGATCGACTTTGAGCCTTAGCTAATTTTTTTACAAAAGTTTATCCCTAGTCAGTCATGCTTGAACCTTCAATGAATGAATTCTTTTTCGAAAAATCCATGTGATGACCGAGCCACAAAAGCATAGATTTACCATACCTTGTTATCTAATTTCTTGCACCCTCTTGCAAATCAATATGATACAAAAAGGTAAGAAAAACAACAAAGACAATGGTTGCTATTGTTCAATAAAAGGAAAATCGGTGGAAACAGCCGAAAGAGAAAAGATACAGTGAGACAGGGAATTGCCAAGAAAGTGAAAAATAGGAAAAATGAAAGAAAGAAATCTTATTCCTAGTCAAAATGTTGAGAAGCTAGAAAGAGGTGCGCAACACTGTATAAAAAGATAACTTTTGATCAGCATTGACGTCATTTCATTAGCCATTGACCTGTAGTCCCATTACAACCTACGAAAAGCCCTAGGTGATCTCAAGTCTGATGCATATTTATGTCATCTACTATAAGTGGGATATGTTAACTAGAATTTCTTTATTTGCATCAATATTCTTCCATGAGATTATGCCAAAGTAAAATCTGTTTTCCTCAAAACTTCACCCTTATACTAATTGTGCATGAGATTTTTCGATTGACTATCTTCTGATCACGTGCCCTTTGAGAGATAAGTCACTATAATCAGAGCGATTCATTTTGTTGAGAGCATTCCGATAAAGGTTTGTGAAATCAAAGCTATCCATGGAATGTGGCAAAAAGGGAATGATTGTTATATACCAATTATTGTTTTTAGAATGACCATCCTACTACTCAGAGAATTCCAAATGCTAATGTGACAGGTGCTAATTTTTGCATAGAGTGACTACCAATGGAAAAAAAATGTAAGGGATAAGTTACGATTGAGGGTTGAGTGTCCCAACGACCATGATGCTAATTCATTTTTCAGTCAGTAATCTCACATACACACTTGTTTGACTGAAGTTTGTGGGTAGCTTCATTGAAAACCCTCATGAGACAACACTCGTCCATTAGGGTAAACCTAGTGGTTCAACGGCTTGTTGCATATGTTAAATGTAACCGGCTGACCTACGAAAAAGGCATTAGAAATAAATTTACATTACAATGTTGTTATATTACTAGAGATTAGCAATATTTAGGTTGGGGTGTGATTAATGCTTAAAATTAGCATTTTACTATGCCTTTTGGGACTAATTGTGCTTTAATGGAGTTTAAGTAATGATATTTCAGGTTCTAAAGTAAACAAGAGCTCATGGATAACAAATATCACACTTGGATATAACACCAGTGGATTAAAGGGAAAAATTGGAAAAGTTTGGCACAAAGCAATAACGTTTGAACGTGGATCAACGTTCGAACGTTCCCTTGAAATGATTAAGGACCAAACTACTGTGAGACATGGTGCGTTGCAGTAAAAAAAGGAAAATACTGAGGTATTTGAGTACCACGTTCGAACGCCCATTCACGTTCGAACAATCTTTGGAAACCTGAGAAGACTTGACTACTGAGACCTGTTGACGTGTTACAACAAAGAAAGAAGAACCACATAAGTACTTGAGTATCACGTTTGAACACCCACTCATATTCGAATGTTGTCTTGAGTTACTGAGGACCAAATATCTTAGTGTAGTGTCAAATTTGTTCAAGACGTATGGAAGTAACCTTCACAGAGACCACAAGCCACTTGAGTAGGGGGTTCAGACCCCATCTGGCGTTCGAATGCCCTTAAAGCAAAGACAGTGACAACGTTCGAACGACATATCACATTCGAACGCTCTTAAAGCAAAAATAGATATAACGTTTGAACGACAGATCATGTTCGAACGTCCCCACTGATTGGCTGCAGAGTTGTTGGCTTTTCACTTGGACTTGGGCGACAAACACTATTCCTTCACCCCTCCCATTCCTTGTTAATAAATACTCCCATTAGAGGAGCTAAAGGGGCATCCTTTTTCTTGTAAAATAGAGAGTTTTTCTTCTTAGCAATCTTTCTTCTCTTGTAAAGAAGAAAGCTAGTTTGTGTACATTACTTGTTTTATTTTAGTATCAACCATGATGGAGGCTTAGACTCCCCTTGTAGTTGAAGTCTTTTATTTATTTATGTTAAGTCTTTACATTTATGTTGTGACATCCATGACGGAGGCTTAGACTCCCCTTGTAGTTGTACTTGCTTTTATTTACAACTATCAAGAGAGATAGCTCATCTTTTGGTTGTGGTGAAAACCCTCCAAGAGTAACTAGATTTCTTCTACTTTTATTGTTTATATATTTCACTTCCGTTGCTTGAGCATCCTTCTTTCTTAGAAGAGTGAAACTCTTCCACTTTTTTAGAGCTTTACCAAAGCCGTGAAGGGTGGAACGTGATTCACTCATACTTCGTTGAAGATTAGCTCTTTTTTTATTGTACTCTCATTTTGTAACTCCTCTACTTTGAGGGATGAGTATCATTCACTCTTTTAGCTTTACCGAAGCCATGAAGAGTAAGAAGTTCCTTATTAACTCTTTAGAAAGAGGTGATGAATATGTAATAATTACCCGGAAGTAATGTTTGTGCAATTCCTTTATGCTTTATATTTCAATTGCTCATTGGATGATTGAATGCATCTAGCAAAGCTAAGGTACTTTGTATAACTAAGGGCTCCTTCTATGATATGGATGACTCTTGCATAGAAAGACCTGGTGGTTCAAGGCAAGCACCCCGGCTAGCTCTTCATGATATCCTCCACCATTATTGCGCTTTATTCAAAGAATGGACCATTAATGTCATGGTTTGATGCCTTGTAGAAACACTTGCTTATTTTTAGACGTGTTAAGTCTCAGCATAGACAATTCTTGTAAACTTCTAGAAAGACATCAGAAACATGTGCTTAATTCTCACAGTCCCTCTTTATCTTCCGATTAACTTGTTGTTGACACAGGAGTTAATTGAGTCATAAAGCACAAACATAATAAACCGGATAATCAATTACATGTTCTAATCCTCGAGCTAAAGGGTGGCTATTACATTTTGAGAATCTTATATTTTGTCTAGAAAACTCTTGGAAAGAATTTTATATTTTATTCAGGAAATCCCACAACTTCAAATTCTCAGTACTTCTCGTTACTTGGTCTCTCTCACTACTTACTTCTAAACACTAATCATAGTTCCATGTGGATTCGACTCCGGACTTCATCGGATTATTACTACAACTTGACCACCTGCACTTGGGTGTACACATTTTCGATCAAGTTAGTACATATCTTGTGAGCATTGGACTGAAATAAGATGGCATCTCAGGATAATACTTACTCTACTCATACTTAATCCGATCAAGACAATCTAATGCTCGACCTGAAATTCTCTCGTATGCATTAATCGACCACATTTTACGCAACCACCGAATCGTTTTGCTCGTCGGCATTTGGCAAATGAACTTTTTTCACATAATGGTTTTGCTTGACTACCGAAAATTTCTAATTTCCTCACAACTTTTGCTTTTACTATGATCCAATAGTGTATTTCTTTTGAAAAAATGTGTAACACACCCAGACTAAACCAAAAAAGTTTTTTATCCATTTTTGAAAAATTTAGAAAGGACTCACTATCCAATTCTTTAACGTCTGCCGGTCACAAAGACGAATATGGATTGTTCCCTCCCCCAACCTAAATTTAACATTATTCTCAATGTATCATATTATAAAGTAAGATTTAAAGACAAATTCTAATAAGGTCTGGAAATGAAACAAATTCATTTTTCCAAAACCTTAATCTGCAAAACAAACAACAAAACTATTAGTTCTACAATTTACAATCAAATATACGTAACAACTTCTCAAGATGCATATTGTGGTTCCATTAGTTGAATGGAATCCACATTTTGAACAAATCCATCATAATATGGCTTAAGCCTTTAACCATTTACTTTGAAAATATTTTCGCTTAATGGAGTTTCAATTTCAATTGCCCTATGTTCAAAAACTTATTTGACAATGTATGGACCTGTCTACCTTGATCTTAACTTTCCAGGAAATAGGCGAAGCCTCAAATTATATAACAGAAAATTTTGAGATGGTACAAAGGACTTCTGCCTAATATTTTTATCATGAAAATTTTTCATTCTAGACTTGACAATCTTTACATTTTCATCTGCTTCATTTCTCAGTTCTTCCAATTCATTGATCTAAAATTTGCGGGATGCACTAGTTTTGTAAATATCAAAATTCATCATTTTGATTGTCTAGTATGCTTGGTGTTCTAATTTCATAGGGAAGTGATATGGTTTACCATAAACTAACCGATAAAGAGACATTCCCAAAATAGTTTTGTAAGCAATTCGGTAAGCCCAAAGCGCATCAGTCAGCCTTAAAGACCAATCCTTGCGATTTGGGTTAACTATTTTTTCCAAAATATATTTTATCTCCTTATTGGCTAATTCAACCTGTCCACTTGTTTGGGGATGATAAAGGGTAAACAATTTATGTGAAATTAAATATTTTTTTCATTAAATTTTCAAATGATTTATTGCAAAAATGTGTACCCCATCACTTATAATAGCTCGAGAAATTCTGAATCTACACAAGATATTTTCTTTTAAAAATCTGATCACTGTGCAGTGATCATTGTTTCGACAAGGAACTGGCTCAACCCATTTGGAAACATAATCAACAGCAACAAAAATGTACAGATGTCCAAAGGAGGGGAAAATGGTCTCATAAAATCAATGCCCCAACAATCAAAAACTCCAGTAATCAAAATAGGATTTAAAGACATTATGTTTCTTTTTGAAGTATTCACCATCCTTTGACATCGGTTCGCAATTAACACAAAAAATATGTACATCCCTACAAAGAGTGGGCCAATAAAATCCACATTGTAGACTTTTAGCATCAGTTTTTTTTTTTAACAAAAATGCCCACCACAGGCTTCAGAATGGCAAAAATAGATAACTTGATCTATTTCATGATTTGGTACACAAACACCTTATTATCTGATCTTTACAGTATTTAAACAGACAGGGATCTCCCAAAATAAATTATGTACCTCTCTTAAAAATTTCTTCTTATCGGTCCAAGTATAATGAAAAGGACTAGTACCTATGACTAAACAATTGACTATATCTACATACCATTGTACCTCTGTTGTTGCAAATAATTGCCCATCAGAGAAGGTTTCTTTGATCGATAGTGACTCTTCTTTTATATCATAATTCAGCCTTGATAAATGATGAGCTACCACATTTTTAACTCCTTTCTTGTCTTTGATAATGAAATCAAATTCTTGAAGTAATAGTATTCATCGTAGGAGATGTGGCTTAGCATTTTTCTTAGTAAGCAGATATTTCAAGGCTGCATGATCAGTAAACATAACAATTGATGATCTAACTAAATATGATCAAAATTTATCTAAAGTAAATACTACAGCAAGCAATTATTTTTCTGTGGTGGAATAATTTATTTGTGCAGCATTCAAAGTTTTGCTTACATAGTAAATCACATAAGGTCGCTTATCTCTTCTTTGGCCTAAAGCAACTCCTACAGCATAGTCACTAACATCACACATTAATTCAAAAGGTAAGGACCAATCAGGAGGTTGCATAATTGGTGCATAAATAAGCATGCTTTTAAGTTTCTCAAATGTTGATTAACATGCATCATTCCAATCAAAATGGTACATCCTGACATAGAAGATTACACATTGGTTTGGAGATCAAACTAAAATCTTTAATAAATCTTCTGTAGAATCCTGCATGACCTAGAAAGAATCGAACATCTTTACTGTTTTAGGTGGAGAGAGATTGGTTATTAAATCAATTTTTGACTTATCAACCTCAATTCTCTCTGTAGAAACAACATGTCCTATAACAATGTCTTGTGTGACCATGAAATGACATTTTTTCCAATTCAAAATATGGTTTGTTTCCTCACATTGAGTAAGGACTTTTTCTAAACATAATTCAAACGAATCACCATATACAGAAAAATCATCCATAAAAACTTCTAAGAATCACTCCACCATGTCACTGAAAATACTCAACATACAACGCTAAAAAGTGGTTGGACTATTACACAATCCAAATAACATTCTTTTATAAGAAAAAGTACCAAAAAGACATACAAAAGTGGTTTTCTCCTGGTCACCAATTGCTAGGACATGTAAAAGTGGTTTTCTCCTGGTCATCAATTGCTATGTCAATTTGGTTATAGCCGGAGTACCCATCCAAATAATAATAATATGCATGTTTGGCTATTCTTTTCAAAACCTGGTCCACGAAAGGTAGGGGAAAATAAACTTTTTGGTAAGAGATTTTAACTTCCGATAGTCAATACACATACGCAACATTTTCTTGATTTCTGACTATTATAACACCAGACGTTTTGGGTACTACTTGTGTAGGGTTGACCCATTTACTATCAAATATAAGATATATAATATCAGCATCTAACAGTTTAAGTACTTCAGCCCGAAAGCTTTCCTTTAAATGTGGATTTCAAATTCTTTGCAACTGTAGGGATCGTTTAGAGTCTTCTTCCAAGTATATACAATGAGTATAAAGAAGATGACTTATTCCCTTAATATCATCCACTATCCAACCAATTGCACTTTAATGATTTTTTATGACTCTTATCAATTGCTTTTCTTGAACTTCTGACAACTTTGAAAATATCACCACTAGATAAGTTTCATCCTCTCGCAATAAGACATATTTTAAGCCAATTGGAAGAGGTTTCAACTCTGGTTTAGGAGCAATATTCTAAACTCAACATACTTTGTTCCAGTAGGTAATAACTCTTCAAACTTTAGAACCCATGTTTCAATAATGGACAGACTCAGTAGATTTGACATTATTTACATACTCTAACAATGCATGTGACTCTTTCTTTATACAAGCATTTTCAAACAGGTTTTGAGTTAATGACTCAATGTAATTTACTTCATGCAATTCTTCTTCCTCTTTGGGTTGCTTTGCAATATCAAATACATTCAATTCCAAAGTCATATTTTCAAACGAAAGTTTCATGATTCCATTCCTACAATTGATCAATTCATTTGGTGTACTTAGGAATGGTCGCCCTAGAATGACATAAGATTTGTAGAGACATGCAATATTGGCTATGTATCCAAGACAATAAAATCCACTGAAAAATAAAACTTGTCAACTTGAACAAGTACATCTTCAATGACTCCTCGTGGAATTTTTATAGAACGGTCAGCCAACTATAATATGACATTTGTGAGGTTTAGCTCACCCAACCCTAACTACTCATAAACTGAATATGACAATAAATTAACACTAGCTCCAAGATCAAGCAAAGCTTGCTCAATCCTGAAATTCTCAATTATGCATGAACTGTAGGACTTCTATGATCTTTGTACTTTAAAGGGGCCTTGTGTTGAATGATAGCACTAGCATGTTCAATCAAAAACACTATTTTTTGTACATTGATCCTTCTTTTTACCGTACAAAGGTCTTTTAAAAATTTGGCATATGATGGGACTTGCTTGATTGCATCCAACAGGGAGATGTTAATCTTTACTTGCTTAAACAACTCAAAGATTTTTGCATGATTATTCAATAGTTGAAGTTTCTTGACTCTTTGAGAAAAAGGTAAAGGAACAAGATTTGATTTTTCTTTTTTATCGGGCAACTTTTGTTTTCATTGATTCATTCAGATTCAATTGGTTTATTCACAGGAATTAACTCAGCTATTGGCTCAAGAGTTTTGGCTTTGATAGTCTTGTCAAGCACCTTACCACTTCTCAATGTGGTGATTGCTTAAACTTGACTGGGAGAAGGTTCAGAAGACACAACATTAGCTTGAGTTTGACTTTATGGAGGTTTATGTTGAGATGAAAATTTTCCCTTCTCCATTCTGCTCAAAGACTGGATCAACTTTGCTAGATGAGTTTTTATATCCTCAATATTTTGTGAAGCATGGGGAGACTGAGTATTAAAACTCATTTAACTTTGAATGAACTGATTCATGGTGTCTTCTAAACTTCTTTTACGTGGGGTTGATAAAGCTGAAATGGCTGCTGAGTTTGAGGTTGTGGTGGAGGTGGACCTAGTTGCTGACTCACAGGCTATGTATTTTTTTAACTAAAATTCGAGTGATTCCACCACCCTGGATTGTAAGTTTTAGAGTATGAATTTGAATAGGGCTTGTTAAAATTTGAAATGACATTAGTTTGTTCCATTAAAACCTCCTTGAAGGCTGGAATGGTGGGACACTCCCCTGTGGGATGTCCTGCCAAAGTACAGATTCCACAAAATTGATCAGTGGGTAACACAACAGAAACTTCCTTGACTATTTTCATCTCCAAAGCATCCAGCTTTTTAGACAAGGTAGTCATTCTGGCACTTAGATCATCATTCTCTTTTAAAATGTATTTCCCTCCCTATAATGAAGATGACTTGGTTTCAAAAATATTTGGTGAGGCCGAGTCCCACATTTGGGAACTCTCAGAAATGGTATCAAAAAACTCAAATGTCTTAAAAGGATTATTGCCCATGAATTCTCCTTGGGCCATCATTTCTACAAACTGATGCATTGCAAAAGGAAGGGAATCGTAGAAAAAACTCATTAAGGTCCAACACTCAAATGCATGATGTGGGCAAGCTTGGAGAAGATCCTTAAATCTCTCCCAACATTGATAAAAATTTTCCCCTCTTTCACACAAAAATTCATGATTTGTTGTCTCAATGCATTAGAGTGATGTACAGGAAAAAATTCTTAATAAATTCAATTTGTAAAACTTGTCAACTTGGAATGGATTGAGCTTACAAAAAATTTAGCCACTATTTAGCTTTATCCTTTAAAGAAAAAGGAAAATGTTACAACCGAGCCACATACTTTCTCAAATTCTTTCATTTGCAAATAAGGATTTTCAAACTCAAAACCATGAAATTTAGGTAAAAGTTGTATTGTCCCTACTTTAATATAAAAATTTGGAGCATTTGTTGGAAAAACAAAGCATGAAGTGACACTAGTGCATGTAGGATGTAAATATTCTCTCAAAGGTCTGACATTCTGAACCACCGCTTGTTCTCTTTGATTATTATTAGTCATACTTAACTCAAAAGAGTCTGAAGATGTTTTTGATGATGACGATGATGAAGACAAAGGACTACTGATTTATAGACCCTACTGATGACTTAACAGACACAAACAATACATACAAAACAAATAGTATATACACATATAATACAAACTAGACAACTTCTCTATTCTTTTTAAATCACTGCGTGCCAACAAGTTTGACCTGATTTAAATCATACACCCAAGTATAAGTGGTCAAATTGTAGTATTACTTGGTTAAGTTTGAGGTCGAACCTAGAGGGAGCTATCTGTTGGAATTCAAAATAGAAAAAGTAAGATTGTCGTGCATGTAGTGTGCCTTACAATAGCTTGTGGTATAAACTTAGAACTGATAAACGAAATAATTAAACTAAAATTTTGATTACAATAATTGAAAAGCTACTCTTTAGTTCGGGGATTCAACATGCATTTTATTGGTTGACTATGAAAATGCCACCTTACAACAATCAACTTCCCGATTACAAGAAAGTTAATCTGTAGGTTTGATGTATAACTGAACCATATCACAACAAGTTATTAGGTTTGCCAGAAGGTCTATGTACCGTACAACAACCAAATAACCTTAGTAAACCCAAAGTTAAACTATTCAAAAGGTTTACTTTAGCTATTCAATTGGCAGGTCGATGATTCAATGAAGACAAAGTTCAGGTTTATGCATTGAATCAAAAGTATTGGCTATGATAAGATTTAACCCGTCAATAACCATTCTCCCGACTGTTACATTAAACCCAATTACGTGCATAATTGTATAATGCATGAAGTACATAATAACTTATAGATAGAATGGTATATAACAGTAAACTTAGCTCAGTGCTTGTAACCATGAGCATATAGTAATACGACACCGAACAGAAACAATAATAACTATCTGTCAATTAAGGGAGGTATAAACATTAACACATATAAAACATCAACATTTCCGTAACACAAATAATATCATACATGTCTTCACCCTTCACTAAAGCATAGAACCAGACTACTCACACTTCATTGCTATAGATAAGCAAGAAAGGTGAGATAATCTCATTACAATGTAACAAAAACAAACGCAAGAAATCTTTCCATGAGGAATATTTGAAACACCGTCACTCTTATTACCGAATACGGCACAAAAGTGAGAGATGTTCAACCCTCCAAGTAAAAAGGATGTAAAAGCAATGTAGAAGAAGAGAGTTTTTGGCTTAGAGAGTGTTTAGGGCAGGGTTTCTTCTTCTCTGGCTCTTCATTTCTTCTCTGGCGAAGTTCCCTTTTAAAATGGCTGAGGTAGGCTATTTATAGGCACCAGAGAGGAGCTCCAAGGGCAGAAGATACCCAAGATGGCCAATCCTGTCCCTCCGTCACTTTTTTAGACTAATAGAAAGAGAGAAAGCTCAAAGACAATATAGCTATCGTTCGGACGCCATCACCACCATCCAGACGGTGCTGATTCTCTGGTTTTGGTGGTGGGATGGTAAAGGTCTTTCTTGAAATTGCTTTTGCGTCCCTCCTTTATTTGCCTTTCGTACTTTGATCCCTCCAAGTTCTTGTATTTGCATGTGAAACCCTATAAGATATATGAATTAAACTTAGTCATAATATAATTTGAATTAAACACTTTAAATTACTTAATGCACTCGATTAACCCTAAACTCAAATTCAGTACTGCACTTTTTAGGATTAATCAGTGGGGCTTTAAATGAATCAAGTAGATTAGCCCTGATTGAGCTCAAGTTTTGCTCATTCAAATTATAAACTAAATCGAATTTGATTAGATTTCTAAACTCATTTTGCAAGTAATGTGAGATTCTGCTTGAATAGGCTCAATTTAAAAGGGTCTAGTTTATAAATACTTCTAACATTATTTCCAAATAATTTTTATCCAAACAAAGAACTATCCCAAACTTAGCTTCAAATAGATTTTGATCTTAAGCACCTTTTTTCCTAATTTGTCTAAGATCATCTTCAGTCCTTACCCAAACCCTTACCCAAATTTGAGTAAAAAATGTTAAAAAAAAAATTTAATTTGGTATATACCTCCCCAATGGAAAAACCTTTTTTTGTGCTCAAATCTTTTTTAAAAATTCTCATGTTATCCCACTAGTTTTTTTTTTTTCATTTTTCCTCCAAAAAATTTTTTACTCTTCTCTTTTCTCTACTTCTTTACCTCCAAAACCTTTTTCCCCCTCAATTTTTTATTCCCTCCTTATTTTTTCCTACCACTTTAACCATTCCATCCCAATTTTAGCAAATATTTCCTATAAATAACTATCATTCACATAAATTTTCAATATTATCAATAAAAATGAATCCTTTCAAATATTCTTTGCTCACTTCTTTTTCATCTTTGTCTTCCTCCTCTTCTTCGTCGGATGATGAAAAAATAGCCTCAGTTATGGCTTTTATGACACAAATAATGCCACAATCCTAAAAATCTTGAGAGAAGAGGTAGAACAACCAAACCAACACGGTGGTCCGTTCTTGGGCAAAAACATATTCATCATGATAGACATAAGGGTCATAATCGATTGTTTACTGACTATTTTGCCAAAAATCCAATTTATCCACCTTCAAAATTTCGAAGGCGCTTCTGAATGTCACATGTTCTATTTATGTGCATACTCAATGGTATTGAAGCACACAACCCTTATTTCAGAAAATGATATCCTTAATTAGAATGCTCGCATATGAAATGGTAGTGGATGTCGTGGATGATTATTTGCGCATTGGGGAAAACACTGCAATTTTAAGTTTTAAAATTTGTTGTCAATCAGTTATTGAAATTTTTGGTGAAGAGTATTTCAAATCTCTAAGGAAACATTTGGGAAGCTTGGATTGCATGCACTAGAAATGGAAAAATTGTCTATGTACATGGCAAGGTCAATATTGCGGTAATGTAAAAAAAACCCTACTATAATTCTTGAAGTCGTAGTTTCTTATGACTTGCAGATGTGAAATGCCTTATTTGGAATGCTGAGATCTCACAATGATCTCAATGTCTTGGTCGTTCTCCTTTTTTTATGAGCTTGTCCAAAGGCGAGCCCTTCATGCTAATTACTCTATTAATGGACACACCTACAACATAGGCTATTATCTTGCTAATGGTATATATCCTACATGGGCAACACTGGTTCAAACTATTTCTTCTCCATAAGGAGCAAAGAAACAACATTTTGCTATGATGCAAGAGTCAGTGAGAAAGGATGTGGAGCAAACATTTGGAGTTGTACAAAGCTAGATTTGCAATTGTATATGCAGCTGCACGTTTTTGGGATCCTACAACACTTGGGGACATCATGAAAACATGCATTATTTTGCACAATATGATTGTGGAAGACAAACGAAATGGATATAGTAATTTTAATTTCAAACCATCATAACACAACCCCATCAGTAACAATTTCATGAGAATATAACAATTAGAGACAAGAATGCTTATCATGCCCTCTGTAATGACTTAATTGAGCAATTGTGGCAATGCCATGGAGAGATGTAGCTTCTAGTTACTTGGTTACCTTGTGACGATACCTAGGATAATTTCTAAGTATGAGCTCAGACAAGGAAGTCATGCAAGACACCCAGAGCTCAAAGGACCAGAGCTAGAGCTCACCCCAGACAGTAGTGGAGATGACAAGGAAATAGCTGAGTGTTAACAAGAACCCTACAGCTGGCAAAGAATCATATTCAGGGCACTAAATCCTCAACCAACCAAGATATTCTCTAAAATCAAGGAGGAATCCACGGGTGAAAAGCTAAGATATCGGTACAGATCCCTAAAAACAAGGAATAACTCTATAAATACTATGTAGTGCCTCCAATAATGGCAGAGAATCCCTGATTGTCTGAGAGAAAAATTGTAAACTCCACCCATATTTATAAAATCAAAAAGAACATGAATCTCCATTAGAGAGTGGATTAGTCCAGCTCCTGAGCTGGTGAACCACTGTATTTTCACTGTGAAATTCTCCCAAAATCCCTAAAATTCTTTGTTACGATCCTCACGAGTCTAGGAACTCAAACCCAAGACCTTCTGCTCACTCCCGTCAATTGCACCATCAGTTTCGCACCGTCTGTGGGAACAACAGTTCCAATTGAAAATACGCTGATCTTTCAGTGACTGATGGTCTCAACTCGCAACATGAGCAGAAGCCAAACAAATTACCACGAACGCAAGATCAGCAAGAAGCTACCAACGACAGAGAACCCGAGAATGTCCTTGAGATGAATCCTCCCATGGGGAATCCCCCCATAAATAACGAATTGGAGGACCTTCACCTAGTTAACCAACATCTGCTACAGCAGAATGAGGAGATTTTGAAGCTCTTGCAAAGCCCTCAAGAGGCATGACCGGCCCAAGAAGGCCAGAATAACCCACCTCACAGAGAACAACACCTTGATCCCCTCAGAGAAGTTAACCAAGGAAGAGAAAATAGTCAGACCTTGGGGCAGTTTCCCCATCTAACCCCTTGGAATGGACACAACGAAGAAGTGCAAAGTCAAAACGATGGGGGCAAAATGAATGATTTTTTTCCTTATCAACAAGAGATGAGAGAACAGTACTGGGAATAGCGCTTCAAGGATATTCGGCAAGAGCTCAGCCACATGAAGGAAGCTATGAGAAGCAAGGCTCCAGTCACAATGGATGCTCTGGTGCAACAAACTGAGTCCTCATTCACCACTGGTGTGCTGCATTTTCCCCTCCCTCAAAACTTCATAATGTCGCAGATAGAGGCTTTTGATAGAACGAAAGACCCCATGGACCACCTCAATACCTACAAGAACCAGATGGAGCTGCATGGATACCAAGACCCTGTGCATTGCAGAGCTTTTGCCATCACATTGAAGGGCTCAGCCCTGGCATGGTTTAATAGGCTCCCCCCAGCCTCGATCTCCTCCTTAAGGAGCTTTCCATATTCTTTGTATCTCACTTTATAGGAGCTTGGACATACAGAAAGCTGAGTTACCACCTATTGAATGTGAAGCAGGGACCCCAAGAGAACCTCAGATCCTATGTCCAGATGTTCAATTCGAAGTCACTAAAAGTAGATGTCCTAGACAAAAAGTTTGTTATTACTGCATTTATAGCTGGTTTAGGCATGCAATCCAAAGATCTGATGTTTTCAATTTCAAAGAACCCTCAGGCAAGCATAGCTTAGATGCTAGCCAAGGTAGAGAAGTACATAAATGGCGAGGAAGCTTTTCTCTCAAAGGTAGGGAGCTCATCCGTGCAAAAAAATAAAGGGAAGGAAGAGAAAAAGAGGGACCGAAGTTCCAAAAGAGAAAGAGGACGAGATAGGTCTCTGAGAAAAGACAAAGATCGCTTCCCCAAAAGGAGGGGAGAGGGATCGCCTAGGTCCGTCGCAGTCAAGGTTACAGCCGAGGTACCCACCTTGGCAACTCCTTCCTTTCACCGCCACGATATCACAAATCTTGTATAAGGTGAAAAACAAGAAGTTCCCAAGGTGGCCATCCCAGATGAAAGTAGATCCAGCAAAAAAAGATCCCAAGAAGTATTACAAGTACCACGGGGATCATGATCACCACACTGATGATTGTATTCAATTGAAGAAAGAGATCGAGTTCCTGATCTAACAAGGGCAGTTGCGCTACTACGTAGCTCAAGATAATCAAAACCGACCTCCACCACCTCAGCAACAGGCCCCTGTGCAGCACCAGCAACCCCTAGGGGAAATCAGAGTAATATCTGGAGGATTCGCAGGAGGGGGAGAGTCTAGCTCAGCCAAAAAGGCTCACTTGCATAGAATCAGAACTGGCGAAGCATTGGATGTGCGTACCGTGTCCAAGGCACCTCGAATAAGCACAGTCATCACCTTCTCAAACTCAGATTTGAAAGGTTATCAACATCCCCACGATGACCCATTGGTGGTAAGGGCTGTCGTGGCCAACAGAACTGTTCATCGAGTTCTAATTGACAACAGGAGTTCTGCAGACATCATTTTTGCCTCTGCATTTGACAAAATAGGCATATGTAGGGAAAAGCTTGAACCAGTAAGTGTTCACCTGTTGGGGTTTGCAGGAGAAAGGGTATTGCCCTTGGGCTCAATCCAACTTGTTCTCACTATGGGAGATCCTTCCTACCAGGCCACCACCACAGTAAGATTCCTGGCGGTTGATGCCCCTTCAGCATACAATATGCTGCTCAGGAGACCTTCCCTCAACGCAATGAAGGCAATNCCAGATGTTCAATTCGAAGTCACTAAAAGTAGATGTCCTAGACAAAAAGTTTGTTATTACTGCATTTATAGCTGGTTTAGGCATGCAATCCAAAGATCTGATGTTTTCAATTTCAAAGAACCCTCAGGCAAGCATAGCTTAGATGCTAGCCAAGGTAGAGAAGTACATAAATGGCGAGGAAGCTTTTCTCTCAAAGGTAGGGAGCTCATCCGTGCAAAAAAATAAAGGGAAGGAAGAGAAAAAGAGGGACCGAAGTTCCAAAAGAGAAAGAGGACGAGATAGGTCTCTGAGAAAAGACAAAGATCGCTTCCCCAAAAGGAGGGGAGAGGGATCGCCTAGGTCCGTCGCAGTCAAGGTTACAGCCGAGGTACCCACCTTGGCAACTCCTTCCTTTCACCGCCACGATATCACAAATCTTGTATAAGGTGAAAAACAAGAAGTTCCCAAGGTGGCCATCCCAGATGAAAGTAGATCCAGCAAAAAAAGATCCCAAGAAGTATTACAAGTACCACGGGGATCATGATCACCACACTGATGATTGTATTCAATTGAAGAAAGAGATCGAGTTCCTGATCTAACAAGGGCAGTTGCGCTACTACGTAGCTCAAGATAATCAAAACCGACCTCCACCACCTCAGCAACAGGCCCCTGTGCAGCACCAGCAACCCCTAGGGGAAATCAGAGTAATATCTGGAGGATTCGCAGGAGGGGGAGAGTCTAGCTCAGCCAAAAAGGCTCACTTGCATAGAATCAGAACTGGCGAAGCATTGGATGTGCGTACCGTGTCCAAGGCACCTCGAATAAGCACAGTCATCACCTTCTCAAACTCAGATTTGAAAGGTTATCAACATCCCCACGATGACCCATTGGTGGTAAGGGCTGTCGTGGCCAACAGAACTGTTCATCGAGTTCTAATTGACAACAGGAGTTCTGCAGACATCATTTTTGCCTCTGCATTTGACAAAATAGGCATATGTAGGGAAAAGCTTGAACCAGTAAGTGTTCACCTGTTGGGGTTTGCAGGAGAAAGGGTATTGCCCTTGGGCTCAATCCAACTTGTTCTCACTATGGGAGATCCTTCCTACCAGGCCACCACCACAGTAAGATTCCTGGCGGTTGATGCCCCTTCAGCATACAATATGCTGCTCAGGAGACCTTCCCTCAACGCAATGAAGGCAATCCCCTTTGCCTATCACCTGGTTATGAAATTTCCTATAGAGAATAGAGTTGGAGTGGTCCGAGGAGACCAGCGTGTAGCAAGGGAGTGCTACATGGCCTCGATGAAGCAGAAAGAGGTTGAAAGTATTCAGTTAGATGAGCTCAACATGAGAGACGAGTTGGACACTAGACTAATCTCGTCGGAAAAACTAGAGCATGTTCAGCTCTATGAGGAACCAGAGCACCTTGTTTACGTCGGGTCAAAGCTAAGTAGTGAAATTAAGGACCTCCTTATCCAATTCCTAAAGAAGAACATGAGAGTATTCGCCTAGAGACAAGAAGACATGGAAGGTATTGACCCCGCGGTTATCACACACAAGTTAAGTGTGAATCCCATCTGCAAGCCTATTAAGCATAAATGAAGGAGTTTTGCCCCCGAACGACAGAAAGCAATCAATGAGGAGGTCAGTAAACTTCTTTACGCCAAAGCCATTAGGGAAGTAGACTACCCTACCTGGTTAGCCAATGTAGTTCTTGTCAAGAAGACCAATGGCAAGTAGCGACTCTACATTGACTTCACTGATCTCAACCGAGCATGCCCAAAGGATAACTTTCCCTTACCTCAGATCGACTTAATAGTAGATGTCACCGCTGGACATGAGCTCCTTTACTTCATGGATGCATTCTCAGGCTATATAATCAGATCAGTATGGACGCAATGGACCATGAGAAGGCCTCTTTTGTAACTAAACAGGGAACATACTACTATCAAGTCATGCCTTTTGGGCTGAAGAACGCTGAAGCCACCTACCAGCGCCTGGTGAATCGAATGTTTCAAAAATAAATTGGGACATCCATGGAGGTCTATATCGATGATATGTTGGTAAAATCACTGAAGGCGGAGCTCTATATCAAACACCTAGCAGAATCATTTCAGGTCCTTAAGGAGTATAAGATGAAGCTCAACCCTGCGAAATGTGCCTTTGGAGTATCTACAGAAAAGTTTTTGGGCTTCATAGTCAATAACAGAGGGATTGAGGCAAACCCAGAAAAGGTTAAGGCAATCCTAGGTATGTAGTCGCCATCTAATTTAAAGGAGATCCAACACTTAACAGGAAGAATAGCTGCCTTAAGTTGTTTTGTGTCCAGATCAGGCGATAAGTGTCAACCCTTCTTTCAAATCTTAAAGAAGGCATTCCAGTGGGACACCAGGTGTGAAGAAGCATTCAAAGCTTTGAAGGTTTACCTGAGCTCCCCTTCTATCTTGATAAGCCCATTGGAAGGGGAAGTACTTACTCTCTACCTAACTATCTCAGATTTCTCGACTGGCACTATGCTAGTAAAGGAGCGAGACAGAGCTCAGCAACCAGTCTATTACTATAGCAGAGCTCTGAGGGGGGCAGAAAAGAGATATCCAAAGATGGAGAAGCTAGTTTTAGCTTTGGTGACTGTAACTAGTGGACTTAGATCATACTTCCAAGCTCATACTATTGAGGTACCAACAAAACAGCCGATGAGGCAAGTACTGCATAAACCAGAGCCCTCAGGGAGGCTAGTTAAATGGGCAATAGAGCTCAGTGAGTTTGATATTAGATTTAAACCAAGAACTACAATCAAATGGCAGATTTTATCACAGAATTCACAATAGCAACACCCATGGTGGCCACACCGCTAGTACCCGACCTCCCCACATGGAAGCTTTCAGTGGATGGAGCTGCCAATGCTCAAGGAAGCTAGGCAGGCTTAATTCTGACCTCCCCGAATGGAGTAGACGTCGAATATGTTCTCAGATTTAGGTTTAAGGCTTTAAACAACGAGGCGGAGTATGAAGCTGTCATTGCTGAACTCAACCTTGCTTGCTTAATGGAGGTAGAACAGTTGGAGATCTGCTGTGATTCTTAACTCGTAGTTAAATAGATAGAAGAGTCTTATGAAGCTAAGGGTGAGAAAATGGTCATTTACCTCAGAAAGGTACAGGAATTGATCAAGAAGTTCGTGCAAGTAAAGATTAGACATATCCCAAGAACTGAGAATTTGAGAACAGATGCCTTGGCAAGGTTGACAACAGCTTCGCAAGAAAATTTGAGCAGATTAATTCTAGTGGAGCACCTAGCAGAACCGTCTGTGTGCATTGAGGATGGAGAAGTACTATATGTGCAAGCCCCACAAAGCTGGATAGACCCCATCATAGGGTATCTTCAGAATGGAACTTTGTCAGAAAATCCCAAAGAAGTTACAAAGCTAAGAACCAGGTCAGCTAGATTTTCTATTTTGTTGGGAAACTTATACAAACGAGATTTTTCAACACCTCTTCTTAAATGCGTAAGGGATGAAGACGCCAATTACATACTCAGAGAAATTCATGAGGGAATTTGCGGCAACCACATCAGAGCTCGAACTTTGGCAGGAAAAATGTTAAGGTAGGGGTACTACTAGCCCACAATGCTCAAGGATACTACAGATCTAGTCAAAAGATGCAAAGTCTGCCAAGTGCAGGACAATGTCCCCCATTGTCCACCAAAACTCTTAACCTCGGTAGTAAGCCCTTGGCCATTCCAATAGTAGGGACTAGACATACTGGGACCCCTTTTGACCAGTATGGGGCAGTGCAAATATGTCATTATAGGTGTGGATTATTTCACCAAATGGGCAAAGGTAGAGCCCTTGGCAACCATCACTGAACAGAAGGTTCAAAACTTTACTTGAAAGTCGATAATTTGCCGGTTTGGGGACCCCAAAGCTATTGTATCTGACAATAGAAGCAGTTTGACAACCCCAAATTCAAGAAATTTTGTGTCGAGTTGGGAATACAAAACTATTTCTCAACTCCAGCTCACCCTCAATCCAATGGACAGACAGAGGTCACCATCAGAATCATAAAAGCAGCCCTAAAGACCAAGCTGGAAGATCAGAAAGGTAAATGGGTGGAACACATCCCAGAAGTATTATGAGCCTACAGAACAACTATCAGGTCAGCAACTCAAAAAACACCATTTGCTTTGGCCTATGGGACAAAAGCGGTGGCACCTGTCGAGGTTGGGTTCCTATCCCCCCCAGAACAGAATTCATAAATGATGAGCACAATGAGAAGTCTCTTCTATTGAATTTGGACCTCCTGGAAGAAAAGAGGGAGAGGGCTTTGCACCGTATTAAGGCCTACCAAAGGAAGACAGCCAGGTACTACGACAGGAAAGTTAGACACAGAGATTTCAAGGTGGGAGATCTGGTACTTAGAAAGCTTTTGCTTGCGAGGAAGGACCCCGCTCATTGGAAGTTGGGGCCTAATTGGGAAGGCTCCTATATCATCTCAAGGGTGATCAGACTTGAAAATTACGAGTTACAAACAGAGGAAGGGAGAATCTTACCTCATTCTTGGAATGCAGAACATCTCAAGAGATTTTTTCAGTAAGTTTCTTCTGCAATATGACTATTCTCAATGAAATAGTAAGACTTTGACTCATTCCTATGAGATTGCTCGAATAAGCTAAAAAGCTAACGATAAATTCTTCAATTCATAACTTAAAACGAGCTCCATAGCTCACGAGGAACTTCTCAGTTCTTAAAATGAGCTTCAAAGCTCACAATGAACTTCTCAGTTCATAAAACTAGCTCCATAGCTCACGGTTAACTTCTCAGTTCATAGAATGAGCTCCATAACTCACGATGAACTTCTCAGCTTCTAAAATGAGCTCAACAGCTCACGATGAACGTTTTAATTCATAGAATGAGCTTCATATCTCACGATGAACTTCTCAGTTCATAAAATGAACTCCATAGCTCACAATGAACTTCTTAGTTCATAGAATGAGCTCCTAGCTCATTATGAACTTCTCAGCTCGAAAAATGAGCTCAACAACTCACGATGAACTTCTCAGTTCATAAAATGAGCTCCATAGCTCACGAAGAACTTTTCAATTCGTAAAATGAGCTCAATAACTCATGATGAACTTCTCAGTTCATAGAATGAGCTCAAAATAGCTCTCGATGGACTCTTCAGTTCATAAAGTAACGATGAGCTCTTCAGCTCATAAAGTAATAGTGAACACTTCAACTCATTAAAGTTCAGGATATATTCCCTAGCTTGCAAGATTATGATGAAATTTTCGAAATGAATAACCAGCTTGCAAGTTATTCCAAACTCGTTTGCTTCGAGGAGATCTAAAAGACCCCTCGAAGCAGGGAGCAGGGGGTAGGGGGAAGAAAAAGCAAAGCAAACAAGCGCAGCAAAGAAAGCTACAACAAAAATTTCAAATCTAGTTCAACAACAATGATTTCAAATCTACTTCAAGTGGTCAAGTGTTGAACATTGGCATCAAATTTTCATTTAAAGGCAAAAAGTTCTAGCCATGTAAAAAATAAATAAAAATTTTAAGATTTAGCAGGAGCATGAGGAAAGGAGCCTGATAACTCGGCAATTGACTCTTCTGGTGGAGTAGCAGACGAACTTCTTGGTTGACCAGCAGTAGAAATCTCAGGAAGACCAGAAACAGGGACCTCAATTTTCGCTCCTGGCGAACTCTGGGCAAGAGCCCTAGTCACAAGGTCTGCAAAGAAAGGAATAACAGGAGAGGAAGTGGAAGAGCTAATCGGGAGCTCAGCAGTTACTTGGACATGAATAGTTTCTGAGGTATGAACCACTAGAGCAACCAAAGAATGGGAGAAGCATAGAGCCGGGTGGATTGAAACACCACCAGAGGGAAGCTCAGGGTCCACACTCACGTCCCCTGCATTGGCCTCCTCCTCCTCGTGTTGAGGAGGAATCTCAAAATCAAAGCTTAGATCAGGGTACACCTCTTCAGCTCATTCTTGTAAGGCAAGCCATACAGTGGCCCACTTGATTGTAACGTCATCCATCAGTTTGTCAACAAGGGCATCTTTTTCCTTTAGCATAGCCTTCTACGCCTCGAGCTCATTTCGGAGAGTATCACTCACCTCAGCTAGGACGTCGTACTCATTTTTCATGTTCCTATAAGAGCTTAGGGCCTCCAATGTTTCTTGACTAGCTTTGGCCCAGACATCTGTCTCAAATCTGAACTCTTTCTACAGTCTCTCTTCATTCGCTTCTAAGCTCCTGATGGTTGAAGCTTGTTTTTTCACTTGTATTTGCAAGTCCTGAATGTGGGTTTGAAGATCATGATTGGCAAAGGCCAGCTCGGCACACTTGAGTTCAAATGCCTTCAAGGTCATGGCAGAGCTCTCCAAATCTCGAATTTGACTTAACAGTCCCTTCGTATAGATGGCCATCTAGGAGCAGAGGCAGCAGAGATAGAAAGTCAGCATAGAACGATAACCAAAAATGAAGTTAAGGAATGAATGAAATGAGGTCTTACCGTGGCAGCTCCATGCAAAGCTGCGTTGATGGAGTTCTCAAGCGGCATGGCAGCAGCCCTTTGAACATCTGAAAGGCGAATGAGGGAATCAAGAGCACCTGCGACGAGCTCAGCGTCATCCAGGAAAGAGCCATCATTTTTCTCCTCTTTGGCATGCTTCCCTTTCTCAGCCTTGGGGCTACTTCAGGATGGTAGTAGAGGCTTTTCAAGCAGCCCAGAAGAAACAGAGCCAGGCAGGACTTGAGTCACTAACACTAAAGCCTTCTTGATCTCGGCTAAAGTGGGGGAGGTTGTACCACACTCAAGAACCTCCCCAAAAGTAAGAGAGAGTGTTTGGAGAGAAGAGACCTCTGCAAGTTTTGAAACGCTTGGTGGTGGAATAAGCGCCACTTAACTAGAGGTGGTAGGAACGAAAGGCACACCTACCTTGGATGCCTTAGCTGGAGGAAAGATGGTGCTACCAGAACCAGCCTCGGCCTTATGCTTGGCCCCGCTCCTATTCTTCTTCAGTGAAGCAACCTTGGCCTCGAGCGCTTCTTGGGAAGGCTGCATTGTGGAAGAACCTGGAAGCATAGAGTAAGTTAAAAAGAAAGGAAATAAGAGAAAAGTAAGAGGTAAAAGGGCTTAAAGGCAAGAAAAAGGAGACAAACCTGTCACTTCCTCAGCACTGACAACAGAAAGGGGAATGGGATTCTCGATCCTCACCTCACAAGGACTGAATCCAAGCTCTACAAAAACTTGGTGCTGAATGAGCTCCAAATATTTGTTTGAGTTACAGTTTGCCAGATTCCTTAACACTTGCTCATCTGCAACACTGAGGTCTGGTCTGATGCCTGAAAAACGAAACCAACGAAACAAGGTTAGCCAAGAAGGACACTAAGGATTATCCTAACTTGCTTAAGAAAAGGCTCACCCAAGTTATTAGGGACAGACCAGCCCCGAGGAACTGGAAAAGTATCAGTTACATCATTGGAATTAAACTCACAGTCTCTCCCCCACACGAAAAAGAAAAGTTTTGCCAACTTTTATGAGGGCTCGGGAGGTCGGAGATAAGAACTTTGGTTTTCACGCGTTTGGAGATATACAAGAAACTGTTATAAGGAGTATACTTGACTTTGAAAAACCTCATAAGCAAAGGAATAGTATGGACCCCAAGATTGTGCTTTTTGAAGAAAATGAGAAGGCCCACCAGCACAACCCATAAATTAGGAGAGAGTTGAGTAAGGCAGACATTGAAATGCTACAAAACACCTTTGATAAAGGGATGCATGGTAAAGCGGAGGCCATTCTCAAAGGCGGCCATGAAGAAACAGATTTTCTTGGGGATGGAAGAATCATATCGGGTGAACACGTATGGACTCTAGAAATGCACACCCTAAGGAAAGCCAAATGAGCGGCTAGAACCTTCAAATAAGAAGGAACAAGGTCACTAGGGCCCACAAGCTCAGTAACTCTAGGAGTAGCCCTTCTACCTTCGGCATTGCTAGAGACCCATACACCACTCACATTGGTCTTGCCTTTGTTAAGGGCTTTAGGAGCAAGGAAGGATAACAAAGGAGGCTCCTCAGAACCTCCCCTGACTTTGGCAGAGTCCACACCGGGGAAGTCATCAATTTTCTGCCCCATATCTCCCAGATCAGAATCCACCTCAACAGATCTATCCCTCATTAGAGAGATGGATGAACCCGTGGCTTCAGACGAAGTGGACATAGCTGGGTTAGAGAAAGGAAGCTTAAAAGACCTATAAAGCGAAGGAACCTCTGAGAACACTCTTTGAGAGTCAGGGAGCAAGACACCAACGACCAATAACAAAAATCCTAGCCCTGGAATAAGGATCTAAAAAGAGGGGGATGTGAGACAAATAAAGGTTTCGATTTGTAAAATAGCATAACCGAAAGGTCCAAAAATGCAATAACCACCTCAGATTTAAGGGATCCAGAACGAGGAACTGGGAAAGAGATGAAGGACGTACCTAAACGAGACCAACAATGGACTAAAGCTCGAGAACAAAATCTGAAAACAAGCCTCACTAAGCATGCAAATCAAATTAGGGGAAATCGTCTCCTTGAGAAACCCTAAGAACGAAAGCAAATCGGAGAAGATGAAATCACAAAGGAATAAAGGAGAAGAACCAGAGAGAATTTGAAGAGTGAGGAGAAGACCATTGGTCCAGGAGTATTTAAAGCTAACGGTGCAAAGGGGTTCAAAGTGGACAACACGCACGAGAAACAAGAAAAGAAATAATTAATGATAACCATCAGAAGTTTGTTTGCACGAATACCAAGGTCACCCAATAAGGGTCCACTCTACCTCAGTTTGAGTTCAGCCCTTACTCAAGCCAGCTTGACCAAGAGCTGGGGGGCAACTGACGATACGTAGGATAATTTCTAAATATGAGCTCAGACAAGGAGGTCAGGCAAGACACACAGAGCTTAGAGGACACGAGCTAGAGCTCACCCCAGACAAGACAGTAGCGGAGATGACAAGGAAACAGCTGGGTGTTAACAGGAACCCTACAGTTGGCAAAGAATCATATTTAGGGCACTAAATCCTCAACCAACCAAGATATTCTCCAAAAATCAATGAGGAATCCACGGGTGAAAAGCTAAGATCTCGATACAAATCCCTAAAAATAAGGAACAACTCTATAAATACTGTGTAGTGCCTCCAATAATGACAGAGAATCCCTGATTGCCTGAGAGAAAAATTGTAAACTCCACCCACATTTATAAAATCAAAAGGAGCAGGAGTCTCCATTAGAGAGTGGATTAGCCGAGCTCCCGAGCTGGTGAACCACTGTATTTTCACTGTGTAATTCCCCCCCAAATCCCTAAAATTCTTTGTTACAATCCTCACGAGTCTAGGAACTCAGACCCGAGTAGCCCAGCACAATAACAACCTTCTGCTCACCCCCGTCAATTGCACCATCACCTTGCAATGTATCTTCCAACCTACTTGGTTACCTTGCAATGTATCTTCTAACCTACTTGTTTACCTTGCAGATCCATTCCAAACAGCATACTCTCAAACGAAAACCAACATAAACATTGACATAATAACTACTAGAATAAGTCAAAAGTTGTAAGAGTTGTTGCATTTGTACGCCTTTCTTCCATTTAGATTACAAACACTAAAATGAAACTGTGGAACAACATCAAACATCCATTAGTCAAAACAAATTCGTATGTACTGTGTTTGTGGAAAATTCTTTTATACATAATTCGTATGTACTATGTTTGTGGCAACATTCCATTAAGTGCCTCTTGTGGCAAATTGAAAATTCCAAATTCGTTTGTACATAATGAAAATTTCAAATTCCATTTTGTACACGAAATATGTATATATGCATATATATGTATGTGTATATAGATTCCTATATAGATGTATATATATTTTTTTCGAAAGTATATGGATGTATACATAGATTCCTATGTAAATGTATATATGGATTCCTATATGTACTGCGTTTATGGCAAAAGAAAAGATAGATCTAGAGAGAGAGAGTGTGTGTGTGTGTGTTTACCTAAAGAGAGGTCTACCGGCGAGCACAGAGTTGAAGCGGCATGGAAAGAAGAGAGAGAAAACATATTTTTTACCGTTAGATTTTTGGGTCTAGATTTTGAGTTTCCCTTTATTTGGGTTTAGAATTGGGTCTCCTTTCATTTGGTATAGGATTGAAGAAGGTTTTTGACCTCTTTTTATCCTAATTTTAAATTTGGTTCTAAAAAAAAAAGGTAAGAACTGGAGATGCTCTAATAGGTTTTTGAGAGCTTTGAAACATTAGGTTTTGACGTTATAATTTATTATACAAATTTTGAGAGATTTTTCTGTTTTGAAATTGATTGTATTAGCATTCAAGAATAAATAGGATTTAAATTTTATTTTATTGTTGTTGAGAAATCAACTTTTTTACTGAAAGGCTCTCGAGTTTATCCAGAATTGTGTTTGAGCAAGAATCTACGGTTTTGGCTTGAATTGAACCTGGCCATTCACAATGGAGCAGAATTTAAACATACTGAAGCTCGATAAACTTGGTTTGATTTGCCCTCCTACCAATTTTGGTTCAAATTGAACAACTTTAACACAAATAGACCATATTTTCAATTGTAAAAAGAAGTCATTTCTTTACCCATTCATTGTTGGGCTTATCTTCCAGAATTTTCAAAGTTTATTTCTTAGCTGCATTATGCCAAGAGTCTAAATAAATCACAAAGAGCATATTTACATCAAAATTACTCACATTTAGAGAGAGAAGAAAATGCTAGCCTGGAGAAATCAATTGCCGAGAAAATGTCCATATAGCCACCGGGATGGACTCAGTCAACGTCTTCGTAAAACATAGAGTATCATACTTTTCCCAAAGTTCCACGCGGTTTTATTGACTTAGACAAAGCAAAAAGACCAACATTTCTTTATCACATATCTAAATCCCCACTTTCTCTTAACTTTCTCAAACATTCGTAGCCAGAAAAATTCAAATAATTGAAGCATCTTATTCATGAGCTGCAACTGAATTCTTCTGCCGTGTGCTGCACTATGCTTGAATTTCTGGCCCACGGCCAATAGGTGCTGTTTAAATGTTATGGATCAGCTCAAAAATTAAGACAAGTCCTTCTCAAAATGAATTTTAGCAAAAAAAATTCGGACACTTGAACCAAGTAGTATTTATGCCTAAATGATCGGTTCTAGTTTTATTGAGACCAGCTGTCTCTAATGTCCTTTCTCACGATATCAAAAAAATAATAGATCATATACCATTTATTCATTTGGGATTCACTACATTGGTTGGTCTCCACATTATGCGGAGAATGACAGATCTCACCCACGCTCAAGTTTTCAGTTCCCATGAAGAGAAAGAAGGACTTGAGATTACTGTTCCTCTTCTCCATTTTCTCCCAACGGCTCAAATACACTTTTTAGTTTCTCTACTATTTGTTACAAATTACTTCATATCAGGTAAAAGCTACCATTCTATGATATAATTAAAAAACTATTATCCCATAACAAAATTAAGTTTGAAAATCGTATTTATTTGGTCTAAAGCTTAATATTTAACCCTTTTTTTTTTCTTGGATTAAATTGTTTTGTCCGCAGGATTAGTCTCATCACCAACATTCACATTTGTAAACAAGTGTGACCACCCAGTATGGCCAGGCGTAACTTCACCATTCAACACCACCGGTTTTGCCCTCCAAAAGGGCGAGTCCAAGACCCTAAACGCGCCATCAGCGTGGCGTGGCCGGTTCTGGGGTCGGACGCAGTGTACCGAAGATTCCAGGGGAAATTTCACCTGCGTTACAGGGGATTGTGGTTCAGGAAAGCTACAGTGCTCTGGGGGTCCTGCACCTCCCGTCACATTGGTGGAGTTTTCAGCGGACGCTACTGGCTTCATCGATTTCTATGACATCAGCTTGGTCGATGGGTACAACCTTCCCATTCTGGTGGGTCCTCGGGACGTTGGCGAAATCAGCTGTAAAACCATCGGATGTGTGGTGGATTTGGACGTGGCGTGTCCTCCGGAGCTGAAGGTGACGAGCAATGACGGATCGAGCGTGGCGTGTAAGGGCGCTTGTCATGCTTTTGAACAAGATCAGTACTGTTGTACAGGCGCGTTTAATACACGCGACACTTGCAAGCCCTCGTCATACTCGCAGTTGTTCAAGAGGGCGTGTCCATGCACCTACAGTTATCCTTTCGATGACACACCCGGTGTCTTCTCCTGCGCCGGTGACGACTACCTTATTACCTTTTGCCCCAGGACGAGGTAAATTTACTCAAATGCCCATGCATAACATATTTTCTTTGCTTGGCCGGTAAGGGTAGTTTTGTCCTCCTGAATTCACGAAAGCCTGTCAATTTGAACGTTAGGGTGAGTGACAACTGACAAGTAGAATTGATTATCTGAATATGACAATTTTAAAATTTTATTACTTGAATAACATGATTTTAATCTTATTTATTTAACTAGAACACTTTTTAAATATATGATTAGTAAATATGTTTTTTTTTTTACCGAAAAAAAGAATTCCAAATAAAATCGAGAGGAAAACATGTTCGTCGAAGAGTGGTTTTTTGTGTCTCTGCAACGCTCTCTCTCTGTGTTTGTTCTTCCGTGGCTTCCTTTTGTCTTTCGTTTGTTGGTGCGTGAAAGCCAGTCCAAATCTAGATCTCTAAAGTTGGGTTGTGTCAAAGAGTTGAAATTNATTCACATTTGTAAACAAGTGTGACCACCCAGTATGGCCAGGCGTAACTTCACCATTCAACACCACCGGTTTTGCCCTCCAAAAGGGCGAGTCCAAGACCCTAAACGCGCCATCAGCGTGGCGTGGCCGGTTCTGGGGTCGGACGCAGTGTACCGAAGATTCCAGGGGAAATTTCACCTGCGTTACAGGGGATTGTGGTTCAGGAAAGCTACAGTGCTCTGGGGGTCCTGCACCTCCCGTCACATTGGTGGAGTTTTCAGCGGACGCTACTGGCTTCATCGATTTCTATGACATCAGCTTGGTCGATGGGTACAACCTTCCCATTCTGGTGGGTCCTCGGGACGTTGGCGAAATCAGCTGTAAAACCATCGGATGTGTGGTGGATTTGGACGTGGCGTGTCCTCCGGAGCTGAAGGTGACGAGCAATGACGGATCGAGCGTGGCGTGTAAGGGCGCTTGTCATGCTTTTGAACAAGATCAGTACTGTTGTACAGGCGCGTTTAATACACGCGACACTTGCAAGCCCTCGTCATACTCGCAGTTGTTCAAGAGGGCGTGTCCATGCACCTACAGTTATCCTTTCGATGACACACCCGGTGTCTTCTCCTGCGCCGGTGACGACTACCTTATTACCTTTTGCCCCAGGACGAGGTAAATTTACTCAAATGCCCATGCATAACATATTTTCTTTGCTTGGCCGGTAAGGGTAGTTTTGTCCTCCTGAATTCACGAAAGCCTGTCAATTTGAACGTTAGGGTGAGTGACAACTGACAAGTAGAATTGATTATCTGAATATGACAATTTTAAAATTTTATTACTTGAATAACATGATTTTAATCTTATTTATTTAACTAGAACACTTTTTAAATATATGATTAGTAAATATGTTTTTTTTTTTACCGAAAAAAAGAATTCCAAATAAAATCGAGAGGAAAACATGTTCGTCGAAGAGTGGTTTTTTGTGTCTCTGCAACGCTCTCTCTCTGTGTTTGTTCTTCCGTGGCTTCCTTTTGTCTTTCGTTTGTTGGTGCGTGAAAGCCAGTCCAAATCTAGATCTCTAAAGTTGGGTTGTGTCAAAGAGTTGAAATTTCATTATTTGGATTGGTCGGTATTCTTTAATTATTGATAAATTTTGGTTTAATCTTTAGACCTCAATCCTTTTATGCCTCTCAACTTTGGGATCCCAATGAAATAGCGACACTTTGATGTGTGGGTTCGATTGAAAAAAATTAACCAAACCCACTAATTCGAATATTTCAATTGTTTTGGGATATGATTTGAGATCCCGAATTTTGACTCCTTGCATTACTCCATAAAAAATTTGAATTAGTGATTTCGTTATATTTGAAAAATGGCCTAATTATAGGAACATCCCCTGTAATTTTTGGAAAATCACTACCACCTTCTTCTATCAGATTATGTCTTTAACATAATGTAGAGTTATATTTTGATAATTACAATTAACAGATAGTTATTTTAACTCATTTTTCCTCATTCTTGTGCAAATGCACAAGGCAATTTTTCACTCATCCTCACGCACACCATCCAACAAAATTGATGAATTTCACCATTTACAAATTTAATTTTATTCAATTGTCATTCAATTTCATTAAATCGACATTCAATTTTATAAATTTTAACAAATTAACACCAAATTATCTTCTAGTTTCATCAAATTAACAGTTAACTTTATCAATTCAACACAAATTAAGATTAAATTTCTTCAAATTAATACTAAATTAACATTTAATTTCAATAAATTAGCATTCAACTGATGAAATTATGGTTATGCGGGTGGTGTTGGTGGAGGACACTAACCAGTTTTCAATTTAATTTTATAAAAACTAGTTTTCAATTTTATCAAAAATAAAAATATTTAATTCAATCAAATGAACATTAAATTTCATCAATTAAAATTCAATTTTATTAAATGAACCTTAAATTTTATCAAATTTGCATTCAACTCAACCAAATGAACCTTTTTTTTTTTTTTGGACAAACACGCAAATCCACATAGCTAAAGCTCAACACACTTGATAGAAAGGGACCCAAATGAACCTTTAATATCATCAATTTAACATTATATTTTATCCAATTAACATCAAATTTTATTTAATTAACAATAATTTCATCAAAGTTAACATTCTATTGATAAAATGTGTTTGCGTGTGCACATGTATCTATTCTATCGGTATCAAATTTCAAGTGATTTTGATTTTGAAATTGGGATCGAAATCGAAATAGAAATTGTGGGATGTGCTATTGTTTTACAGGTGGCTCAAGTTGTATGAGAGAGAGAGAGTTGTTTGGGTTTAGGATTAATTTTGTTCAAAAAAAAAAAATATGAGATGTCTAGTTATGGGAGTAATATTTTACGACTTTACATTTAAGGGGAAAATTATTACTTAAGAAGGAAAATTAATTGACATCATCATTTTTTGACCTTGTCAGCAACATTCTTGTGCGTGCTAAATTTTACACAATAGTTGAAGTAGGAACATGTCTCTCCCACGATGAACTGTGATTCGACAAGATAGAAATTCTGACAGAACGGAAAAAGGTTCAGCGAGACAAAGGGAGACAGGGTGGTAGTGAAGGTTTGTTTTCAGGATATCTAATCGCCTCCGGCTAAGATTTGATCAATCTGAACGTAGGTTCCAACAACAAAAAGTAGGTTGAGAGGGATAAAGGGGTCTTAAGGACTGGTGATAAATTGTTTGTTGGGTCGCCTGACCGGTCCTGAAAGACTATTAGGGGATCCTGTGACACAGAAAAACAAGTTAGAAAGGTGTCGGAATGCTCTCCGGCGTATCCCCTTTGACGATCAAGTTAGTTCTTTGAGAGAAGGGAAGAAGAAAACACTGTGTAGTTCCCTAGAGAAGTTTTTGCATACCTTTACAATCCGTTTTTGAGAACTATTTATATCTTCAAAAGCTCATGATTGTTGATAATCCATCCAGCAGGTATTTGTCAAAGATGGGGCAGTGTGCCCCTCACTTTTATGGGGAATGGGCATTGCTCTAACTGATCGGGATGCCGAGCATTTAAAGCTCACTCCTCGATCTGCCAAGCATTCAATTTCCCTTTTCTCGGCAAGGATGCATTAAATGCCAAGTATGGGAGTCTTTAATGCAGTTCACTTCTTGGCCCCCCATGCCTTAATTGCTGTCTCATCAGGAGGAGGATTCATTAAATGCTTACTTGCTCTAGACACGTGTCAGCAAAGGTATCCAAGTCTTTTTGTTACTGATTTGATATCACATTCCACGTGTCTACCTCTCCTTGGCTATATGTTCTCCATTCCTGTGCCCCCTGACACCATGGAGCAGAGCGTCTTCATGATGGCTAGCCTAGCCTGGCCTAGGCTAGTCATCTGTCAAGCATTACCTTTTATAGAAGCCGAGGAGAGGTGGGATCAAGCGTGTAGAAGGAACACCTCGACGCCGAAGGATAGTTGCCTACCTCGGGGTAAAGGGTTTTCACCGAGCTGAGGGTATATGTGTCAATTACACCGTTTGGGGGGTCCCTTGGCTCCGAGCTTTATCGCCTCGGTAGAAGGGGGTGAGCGACGCCGAGGACACGTGGCCGTGTCTGACTGAGAATATAATGATATCGAGGACACGTGTCACCGATCTATCTCTTTCCAGAAATGTCCCATCAGTTCTTGACAATAAGGATAGTAGTATGTGAAACGAATATATAAATTATAGGGGAGTAAGAGTGTTATTTCAAAAATTATATGAGTTGTCCCTAAATTTACCCTTGGGTTTTAAAATGCCTTGAAAGCTCAATTTTTCGACAAATTGGTGATTGTTGTTCATTTGGTCAATCGGGTCGATGAACAAATCCTATTAGTGGGTGAAACCTTTTTCTTGCCATAATAATATTTTATAATACTGATAAAAAAATAGGATAAAAAATAAAAGTGAACTGATGATATGGGATTATAATAATGGTACTTCTAATCCCACTTTTACACATTTAATATTCAAGATTTACCTACAAGTTCAGATACCACATCATTTGGGACTTAATAATTTAGCCTATTTCATCAATTAGGCATAATTGTACTTTCGTTTTTGTAACACTATTGATGAATACATAAAATCTATACGAACTTGGTGAGTATAAATTTGATTTTAATGTTTTGTTAGACTCTTTTAATAAATGAACCAATACAAGTTCAATCAATCAATCATGACAGGAATAGTCTAAACACTATTTATGAAGTCTATTTATATATAGACTGTTATTTTCTTGGAGAGGGGACTTGACAAACTCTCTCTCCCGCTTCATTTTTTTTTTTTTCAGAATTTTCATGTAATTAACCACAATTCCAATCAACAACAACCACTTAAGTCAAAGTTTTGTCTGCTAGCGTTGCATGACATTGACTCATGACTCTTTAGTTATTTGCGATTCTGATCAATCCTCAAAACATGAGAGCAAACAAGACACCAATATACATGGAAAGATAAACATAGAGAAAGAAGGGAATAAAAACTGTCTGGGATGAACTATTTCGTCTTATATTTTTGTTCTCCCTTACTTTTTCAGTGTCTGTCCTGCCCATCTTTCAACCGAAGTCGCTGGATCTCCGTATGACGCTCCAAGTCCATTGCCAGAAATTGTGTCATCTACAAGAAAACAAACAAATTTAGCAGCAATAATAGCAGGGTCCAGTGCTGGTGCTTTTGTCCTTGTCTGCATTGCAACTGCAATCCTAGTGATGCGGGGGAAAAGGAACGAGGATGATAAGGAAGTCTATATCGGGCATGTCCCGGGAATGCCCATGAGGTTTTCATATAAAGAACTACGTGTTGCAACAGAGGATTTTAAGGATATAATTGGTAAAGGAGGATTTGGGACCGTGTTCAGAGGAACACTAGGTGATGGCACTAGAGTTGCAGTGAAGCGGTTGGATAAACTGAGCCAAGCGACGAAGGAGTTCTTTGCAGAAGTTGCATCGGTTGGAAGCATACATCATTTGAATCTCGTAAGGTTGATTGGATTTTGTGCAGAAAAATCTTACAGACTTCTGGTATATGAATATATGAGTAACGGGTCTTTGGATAGGTGGATTTTCAACAAGCACCAAGGAGCTTGCCTCAATTGGCAAGCTCGAAAGAAGATTATAATTGATATAGCCAAAGGGTTGGCTTATCTACATGAAGAATGCCGACAGAGGATTATTCACCTTGATATCAAGCCACAAAACATTCTGTTGGACGAAAATTTCAATGCTAAAGTCTCTGATTTCGGGTTAGCTAAGCTCATTGACAGAGAAGAGAGCCAAGTCCTGACAACAATGAGAGGAACTTTAGGGTATCTTGCTCCAGAATGGCGACTCCTACGAATCACTGTAAAAGTCGACATCTATAGCTTTGGGATTGTTGTTCTTGAAATAGTTTGTGGGCGGAAAAATTTTGATCGCCAATGGTCAGAATCTAGCTCACACTTGCTTAGACTGTTGCAGAAGAAGGCCAAAGAGGATAAATTACTTGACTTGGTTGAAAACTGGGAGGAAGGCATAGAAGGTCATGCGGAAGAACTGGTTAGGATGATAAAGATTGCAGCGTGGTGTTTGCAAGATGATCACACAAAGAGGCCTTCCATGTCAACAGTGGTGAAGGTCTTGGAAGGGCTAATTGGGGTGGATCCCAACATCAGCTATAATTTCACTCATGCAATGGAATCTCACATTGTAACAGAGGACCATGCTTCTGCACCAGCACAAGCTTCTGTTCTTTCTGGTCCTAGATGAAATGGTGATGATATATGGTAAACTGCAAAAAGAATCACTGCACTTCCAAATATCTGACGCCCTCTAGCTAGTTAAAGAGTCATTTACTATCATTTTAAACATCAAGAGAAAAAAAGAAAAAGGCAAACATAGTAGTTTTGCCCATGTGTTAAAACTCTTGCTTTCATTTTGGGGGTTAATTACAAAAAATCTCCGTCAACTAAGGCTCAATTGCAAATGACTACCCTCAACGACTACGAATTTCACTAAACCCATTCGTAGTTATGAATAAAATAAAAATTTAATGCTAAAATACAAAAAGTATAACCTCATATCAAAGACTGTAGTCACTCATTTTTCTTTGTTTACATTCAGCCAACCAACGGACCAAGTCACCCTCCACCTCAAGCTCCACTAACACAATGCCCTCTGGTTACAAATTGAACCATGAATTGAGAAGTTAGGTATGAACAAGAATAGAGAAAGAGTGAGAGTGCTGACGAGGGAGAAAGAGAAAGAGACTTGAAGAGTAAAAGAAGATATCTACTAGGGATCAAGGATTTCTGTTGATAATGTTGATACTGCGCTCATTATATTAGTCGTTAAGTAAAAAATAAAATTTTGATTTACAGGAAGCATGACATAAAATTTTGTTTGAACTTGAACTTGCCCTAATCAATTAATTTCGGCCGCGATAACTGTTGTTGATGTTCAAGCATTTTGATTCACTTGTCATTCATCTTGTCCAATAATCTAATTTGCCAAAAAATATTTAAATCCCAAAAAATATTTAAAATAATAAAGTACAAAGAATTTCAAATCTAAAATCTATCAAAAATGACTTTTACTTTTCTTGATTCAAAATTTTTAAATTATTCTAAATTTTATTTGAAGGTTAATATTAACTCCCAAATTTTATATTCCATTCCAAACTCCCTCTCTCATACTCTCAAATCATAACTCCTCATGTGTTCCACTTTTTTTCCCTCATTGCTTCCATTCTCGCTTCATCTCCAAGCTTCTTCATATCCCTCCCTCTCTCATTGACATAGATCTCCAAATTCGTTATAACACACACGATGATGCAAGTTTGTTGGACCCCTATTGATGCAAGGTTTGACCGTGAATATAAATGAACTAGGGATAATTTGTGTTTGAAAGCACAGTGCAATTCAAAAAAAAATCGAGCATTAAACTCAAAGACCTACTAAGTTGAAAGCCCAAACTATCCTCATAATTCGCGCCTGAAAACACTGCGCAATTCAAAACAAATAATGAACGTTGTTGTTGAACACAAAATAATCAAACACTAAACATAAATACGCATTAAGCTGAAAGTCTAAACTACATTTTTAATATCAGGATTTTGGTGAAATAAATTGGGTCAAAATACTTTCGTTTCAGTTATTAGAAGAAATGTTACAGCCTAAATGTACCATGTATACTAAACAAAAATTGTCAATATTTAATCTAAAATAATTTATTTTGTTCTTTTAAAAATATATGGACAAAATTATTCATAAAAATAAGATCCCAATAAACTATCAACCTATATAGACAATCAATACAATACTAATTACACAATCCTTCATTTAAAAAATGTTAACAAAACAAATAAACTATGAAATTTGTGTGGCAATCCTCAACTTATATTGCACCAATTCAATCAAAATATGTTGTCTATTCTAAACGAAGACCCGAAAAATAATTTGTGGTGCCTATATAATGGACCAAGTAAAATATGTGTGCCTGTATAACATTTTACGCATCTAAAACAATAGAAAATTATTCTTCCTATACGAACAACTATATGAATACTTGTAAAAATGACAGGCCAAACATAAGGCCAAATATTCCAAGCAGTCAAAGCTTTTCTAATGTACACATTAGGTATATGCACTTTCAAGTATAAACACAATCGTATGACATAATTATTGCACGAAACATTCTATTCATACTGGGTATGAAAAGCTTGTACCATGGAGTAAAAACAAAGCGCAAGGAAATTTCACTGATGCATGCGCCTTCTCAACTAATCAACTAAAATACAATTCCTATCATAGCCAAAAGTATGAACTTCAATTTGGTTTTAAGACTCCCTGTGAATGGCCAAAGCAATTCAAAATTAGCGTATGACTTGCAAGTTTCTTCTAAGTTTTGAAACAAAACATTAAAAAATCAATTTTTAATAACAAGTGAAAGGTAGATATTTGACTGCATTAGTAATAGTGCGAAATAATCTATTTGGGAGAACAAGAAAGGCCATATGATCGTAATTCAAAAAATTAAGACAACTCAATTCAAAAAATATCACAATCATTATGCCTAGCACAGTCTAATCAAAATCAAATTACAAAAATTACCTGAAAAATAACAATTCACACTAATTTAAATATACACACACATGCACTTTGAAGCCCAACAAATTCAACCACCCAAAAAAAGAGTAAGGTTTTTTTTTCAAGATCAAAGAGTAAGGTTACTTACTGATTTCTATGTTTGAGTCTTTGATGGGCAACCCAACAATTATTGGAGTAAGAATAATTTTATCGCAGCTCATGTTTTATATACAACATGCACAAATCATGTAAGTGTCTGTTGTGCTAAACTAAGGAAGCAAGAAACATTAAAACCCAAAAAATGAAAATTTAATTTTTTTTCTTCACCCCAACATTTAATGGGCCACCTAGAATGCAGAACGTTGGTTTCTGGTTTCAGCCTTTGTCAATGGCCATTTTTCTTCTCTTTGACATTTTTTCAACCACGTAGTATGCATAAAAAGTAAAGGGTGGAGGCGTTAATACCAAGGACTCTAACATTTAATAATTAATGACAACAAACTCAAGAAAGTAGTCATGAGGATATCAATCAACACCTTTCTCCAATATTATCCATTCTTCACCACCACCTCATAATAATGAAAACCACATAATAATGAAATGTATTCTATAAAAATAAAATCACCATTCTAATTTTTTGAAAATAAAATTTGAAATCTTTGAATGCACACACTTCAGAGGTTTTAGTAAATGAGTTTGTTGATGGTATGAAAAATCCTTAAAAAAACTAACATCTCAATAAATGAGTATATATCCATAGGGAAATAGAGAAGAACTGTAAACCTCCACATGTTTATATTAATATAATGATATAATTGTTTAAAAATTCTAATATATGTAATGACGTAAGAATGAGCCACGTAGATTATAACAGTAGAAATAAATAGTTGGGAGACAAATTGATTTTAAAGTTTAAGTTTCAAAGGTATTTAAGCTTAGAAGAAGTTGCTAGGTAAGTTTCTAAATATATTTAGGTTAATATAAGGACTCCATTGAATCTAGAAGGTTGAGAAACCTTGAGAGAGGTAATATGAAGTGTATTAGAAGTTAGGAAGTTATTTGAAGTTAAAACCTATTTTGGAGAGGATTTGGGTAGAAAGGAGTTTGACACTACCTTAGTATTTTAGCCATAACTTTTTACTCTTCACTTGGATTGATCTGATTTTTGGACAGTAGAAACTAGACTTCAAAGGCTACAAAAGTGTATCGCATGAAAATTTTCTAATTCGACCTCTAAATTGGTCAAAACTGTCCTGGAAGTTGCAGCAGACAAAGTGTACCGGTTACTTCGAACTCCAGAAGCTAAATAGTACTGGCACAGCATACTGGTACGCTCTGTAAGACCCATTTTAACCCGATTTTGGGTTTTGTCTTCATTTCCCACCCTATAAATACATTATGATGCCTCTTTGAGTCCCATTTCAACATTTTGAACCCTAGAAACACTTAGAGAGGAAGAGAGGAAGAGAAAACACAAGATTTAGAAGGGATTTACACTTCAAGGAGATCAAACCCTAGATTCTTCAAGAACCTAAGGTAGGGTATTTCTTTCTATTCTCTTGAATTGAGGTTAGGGTTAATTTATATGTATTCTTTTGGATTAAAATCCTATTTACTTGCTATTATTTACTTGATTCTTGGTCTTCTTGCATTTATTGTCATGCTTTAAACATTGTGTTGGTTGGATAACCATTAAAGTTCATTTTCTTACTTCCAAACCCTAGTTTCTTTTAAAGGGGGTTTTCTCTTGATCATTCCTTTGTCTTTGATTTATAAAACTTTAGTGTTTTGGGTTGAGTAAATAAAATGATGTGGATGATGATCTCTTGCATTTTATTATATTGTTTCATTGGAGATATGTGATTTGAGAACCACCCATGTGATTGGGGGTTTATGGAATTGTTTATATTTGAGAAAATTGTGGGTATTGTACCTCTTGTGTGGTTGTGGGAATAAACATAGGCTACTATTGGATGGGTATCATGGAGTGGGTAGATGTCTTCTTCTCCGTGTGGGTATGAACATTATTCCTACCACTCGTGGTGGGGTTAGCGCCTTGCGAGGACTAAACCACCATCGCTCACGAGTTTCGTGTGGATAAGGATTTGTGAGGGTTGTATGTGGGTCATGATATTAGCAATGGTGACCATGCGAGGTCATACTTCATACATGAAATACGAATACAAGTGTGAGTTATCGTTTATTGTACCAAAAATAGTTTCTACAAGAATCTTGGGAAGTATGGAATTTCGCAAGAACTTGGGGGAAACGGTTTATGGTAGAATGGATTATTAGCCGTATTATTGATTTCATTTATGCATTAAACGTTGATGTTGCTCAAACTTGAGATCTAATTAAATGTCCCTGTTTTATTTTCAAATTATACGTATGCTAATTGTGAAATGAGACCGACTGTTTTCTTATGCTTTTCTAAACCTTGTTTGAGTTTGGAAATATTTTGCTATAGAGTTTCGTGCTCACCCCCTACAATTAAACATTTTTTAGATGTGGTTTTAGAGGAGGATCTCGAACTTGACAAGCCGAGGAATTGGGAGGCCCCACCCAAGGGGAATCTAGATCCCGAAGTGGACATGTAGAGATATAGCTTCTTTTGTACTAGATTAGAGAATTTTATTTTGAGATCATGTAAAGTCTAGTATATTGTTATTCCGCTGCAAGTGTAATTTAATTCTTTTGGGATTGTACTTGCCATACTTGGCCTATTCTTTTGGAATGATGGTGTGGATAGTACCTATGATGAATGGAATATTATTATTTGATGGTTAAATGGACCCGGTGCGGTCAAGGTAGTATAGTTGTACATGTTGGATTTTTGGGTAGAGCTCCCCATACAAGGAGACTCTACCCGAATTTCGTTAAATTAAGAATGTTTTTTAACTTTGGATGTATTTAGTTGCTCTCATAGTATGAATGGTTTTTAAATGGTAATATCGTCCAGGGTGGTTGTTGGAGCGTTACAGAGTTTGGTATCAGAGCCTAGGCTTTAGCTCTTACATGGGAGCTATAGGTTGTGGATCATCACTAGAGAAATAGGACTAGGGTGAACGATATTGTTTGACGAGATTTACCCAAACTTAATGCTTTAGAATAAAGTGATATTCAGGATGTCTTGTACATCAATGAAGCTGAATTGTGAATTGATGTGCAGGATAGACGGTAGACGAGAGCGAGGACGTGGGCGTGGTCGTGGAGGTCAAGCAAATCCACCACCACCACCACCTCCCGATGCCATGAACGACATCTACCAATGCTTACGGGAACTCACCACTTTGGTACAAAACCAGAATGGAAACAACAACAACCACAATGGGGGAGCTCATCCACTAGCCCAAGTACCGAGCAACGGGGATGAGAATCGGAGAATGGTTGTTCTTTGAGAGTTTCTAAGACAACGCCCACCTACCTTCCAAGGGAGCTCTAACCCTTTGGATGCGGATATGTGGATCCGTTGGATCAAGAAGGTGTGTGACAGCATAGGAGTTGTCGAGGACCTTCAGGTCGGCTTGGCAACGTATCTATTGGAAAGGGAGTCCGACCATTGGTGGGAATCCGTAAAGAGAAGGAGAAACACCAATGCACTCATTTGGGAGGAGTTTGACCAAATCTTCCAAGACAAGTATTTTTCAGAATCAGTTAGAGACAGAATGAAGACAGATTTCCTTACTCTACAACAGGGCAGAATGACGATGGCCGAGTACGAGAGGATATTTGACGAGCTATCCCGTTATGCTACGGAGTTAATATCTACTAAAGCCAGCAGGGCCAAGCGCTTTGAGCAGGGGTTAAGGCCTGTTATTAGGGAGAAGTTGGTGGCCCTCAAGATCAGGGAGTATGGAGATATGGTTGACCAAGCTACACTTGTGGAGAGAGATATAGAGGACAGCCAGGGACTACAAAGCTTCGCGAGAGGAGGTCCAATTCGGACTGGTGCTAGTAGCAGTAGAGGGAAGAGAGCGGCACCATACCATCGCCTAGATCAGGCCAGTGGACAAAGGCTTCTGACAGGCCGAGGAGGTGGAGCCACACAGACGAGGACAGACACCGACACGCGTCGCTGCTTTTCATATGGAGAGCTCGGGCACTTCAGAAATCAATGCCCATCTTTTCCACCGAGGACCAATCTAACGGCAAGACAGGTACAAGCAAACAGGCCCCTACTACGGAGACCACTACAGCCGAGACCTGTAGGAGCTCTAGCCCCAGGCGGTGCCACTTAGGGGAGAGTATTTGCCTTAACCCAACCGGAGGAAGATGCCTCCAATGCCATTGTGGAAGGTATCATTCTTCTCTACAATTCTTGGGCCCGAATCTTGTTTGATCCCGGTGCTACACATTCATTCATACGCACCACATATGCTATTAATTTGGGATTAGGTTTCGAGACGCTAGAACATGCCTTGAATGTTGACTTGCCTACGGGAGAACAGTTGGATACCAGCCGGGTCTGCAAGGGTTGTGTGCTTCGTATTGGGGAGCACGAATTGATTGTGGATTTGGTTGCTCTAGATATGAAGGGGTATGACGTTATATTCAGGATGAACTTGTTGTCTGCTTTCCGGGCGGTAATGGATTGTTTTCGCAAGCGGATTACATTTCAGTTACCAGGAGGGGTAGTTTTCAATTTTATCAATGATCGAAATTCTTCCCATTCATTTCCTAATACAAGTAGTAAATTCTTGAAAGCTAAGGCGGGGAGCCATTTGAGTTTCTTAGCTAGCTTGATGGAAGATGATCAGGACAAATTTCCAACGGATGTAGTGTTGATAGTATCGAATTTTCTGGATGTTTTTCTAGATGAATTATCAGGGTTACCCCCACAAAGAGAGATTGAGTTCAAGATTGATCTCTATCCAAGAACCGAACCTATATCCATTGCTCTCTACCGGATGGCACCTTTAGAGTTGAAGGAGCTGAGGAAGCAGTTGGATCATTTGTTGGCGATTAGGTTTATCAATTCAAGTACTTCACCTTGGGGAGCCCCAGTCCTCTTTGTAAAGAAAATGGATGAGACCCTACGGTTGTGCACAGATTACCGGAGGTTGAATCGAGTTACTGTAAAGAATAAATATCCCTTGCCAAGGATTGACGATTTATTCGATCAGTTGAGGGGTTCTAAGTATTACTCCAAGATTGATCTTCGCACAGGGTACCATCAGTTGCGGATCAAGGAGGAGGATATCCCTAAGACAGCTTTCCATACTCGGTATGGTCATTTTGAGTATACGGTGATGCCGTTCAGACAGACTAATGCCCCAGCAGCCTTCATGGATTTGATGCATAGGGTATTCCGGTCGTACTTAGATCAATTTGTTATTGTGTTTATTGATGACATACTAATCTATTCCCGGACTCACAACGAACATAGACGTCATCTCTCCATTGTGTTACAGACATTGAGAGAACATCAGTTATATGCGAAGATGAGTAAGTTTGAGTTTTGGATGAAGGAAGTGAAATTCCTTGGCCATGTTGTGTCGGAGCAAGGGGTAGTTGTTGACCCCACAAAGATTGAGGCAGTAATGAAGTGGGAACCACCAAAGAATGTGACCGAAGTACGTAGTTGTTTGGGCTTAACAGGCTATTATCGTAGGTTTGTGGAAGGGTTTTCAAACCTTGCGATGCCGATGAATCGCCTCACAAGGAAGGGAGAAAATTTCGTGTGGACTCAAGTGTGTAAACTAGCCTTTCGTACCTTGAAGGAAAAGTTGACAACCACTCCTATCCTCATCATTTCGAGTAGTGGGGAAGGATACGATGTATACACCAATGCTTCGCTACAAGGCTTGGGGTGTGTGTTAATGCATGGAGGGAAGGTGGTTGCCTATGGCTCTAGGCAACTCAAGGTTCATGAACAGAACTATCTCACCCATGACTTAGAGCTTGTCGCTGTGGTTTTTGTTCTCAAGCTGTGGAGGTGTTACTTGTATGAGGAAAAGTTTCAAGTGTTCTCGGATCATAAAAGTCTCAAGTACGTGTTCACACAGAAAGATTTGAATCTTGGGCAAAGAAGGTGGGTGGAGTATCTAGAAGATTATGATTTCACACTCAACTACCATCCGGGGAAGGCCAATGTAGTCGCCGATGCACTTAGCCGAAAGTCTTGGGGTGAACTCAATGTTCTTGAAAATAAATGGAAGATGAGGGATGCCCTTGGAGACTATGATCTATGGGTTGGAGAGGATAGACCTCGGCCATGCCTATTCAACCTTGTGGCCCAACCTACCCTTCAATGTAGGGTTGTGGAGTTGCAATGCTTAGATCCTGATTTAGCGTCGATTCTATCTAAATTAGAGAATGGAGAAATAATGGAGGGTTGGTCTTTGAGAAATGGAGAATTGAGATATGGGGAGAAGTTATGTGTTCCCGACGATTCATCCCTAAAGGAAGAGATACTTGGAGAGCGTCATCGCTCTAAGTTTGCTATCCACCCCGATAGCAAAAAAATATATAGGGACATGAAACGTCAATATTGGTGGAAGGGAATGAAGACGGATGTGGCAAGGTTCATAGCACAATGTGCGGTGTGCTAGCAGGTGAAGGTCGAGCATCAAAAGCCCGGAGGATTATTGCAGTCATTGCCTATTCCCGAGTGAAAGTAGGATCACATCACCATGGACTTCGTATCTGGTTTTTCACAGACTTTACGAGGGCATAATGTTGTATGGGTCATTGTGGATAGGCTCACCAAGTCCGCTCACTTCTTGAGTATGAAGACCACCGACACATTAGAGACTCTGAGCAAGCTTTATATTTGTGAGATAGTGAGATTGCATGTAATTCCATTATCCATTATTTTGGATCGCGATTCTCATTTCGTGGCACAATTTTGGCAAAGTCTACAACACGCTATGGGGACAGAGTTACGCTTTAGCACCGCCTTTCAACCCCAAACAGATGGCTAATTCGAGAGGGTGATCCAGATTCTAGAAAACATGTTGCGTGCTTGTGTGTTGGACTTCAAGGGAAGCTGGAGCGATTATTTGCCGTTGGTGGAATTTGCATACAACAGCAGTTATTAGGCAAGTATTGGGATGGCACCGTATGAGGCATTGTATGGGAGACTATGTAAATCACCGACTTGTTGGTTAGAAGCTGGGGAGAATAGTTTTTTTAGGCCAGAGATTGTTCGAGAGACTATAGAGAAAATTCAGCTCATTCGGGAGAGACTACGCACGGCACAAAGTAGACAGAAAAGCTACGCGGACCAAAGAAGAAGACCATTGGAATTTCAAGAGGGGGATTATGTATGTCTCAAAGTGTCACCCAAAAAGGGGGTGTTCAGATTCGGCAAGAAAGGAAAATTAGCTCTAAGATACATCGGACCGTTTGAAGTGATCAAAAAGGTGGGCAAAGTGGCATATCAACTTTGGCTACCGGCTCAGCTGTCAGGGTTGCATGACGTATTTCACATGTCCATGTTGAGGAAGTGTCAATCGGATGCAACACATATCGTAGACTTGCAAGATATTGAAGTTGAAGACGGAGAAACATATGAAGAACAACCGATGAAGATTCTTGATACCAAAGAGAAGGTGCTCCGCAACAAAGTCATCCGACTAGTGAAGGTTTTGTGGCAACACCATGGAGTGGAAGAAGCTACTTGGGAACCAGAGCTAGAAATGCGAGAGAAGTACCTGCACTTGTTCGTTACTTGAGGTAAGTTTCAAAGGTTAAACTTTCTTTAAATAGAGAAGAACTGTAAACCCCCACATGTTTATATTAATATAATGATATAATTGTTTAGAAATTCTAATATATGTAATGACGTAAGAATGAGCCACGTAGATTATAATAGTAGAAATAAATAATTGGGAGACAAATTGATTTTAAAGTTTAAGTTTCGAAGGTATTTAAGCTTGGAAGAAGTTGCTAGGTAAGTTTCTAAATATTTTTAGGTTAATATAAGGTCTCCATTGAATCCGGAAGGTCGAGAAACCTTGGGAGAGGTAATGTGGAGTGTATTAGAAGTTAGGAAGTCATTTGAAGTTAAAACCTATTTTGGAGAGGATTTGGGTAGAAAAGAGTTTGACACTACCTTAGTATTTTGGCCATAACTTTTTACCCTTAACTTAGATTGATCTGATGTTTAGACAGTAGTAACTAGACTTCAAGGGCTACAAAAGTGCTTATCATGAAAATTTTCCAATTCGACAGCTAAATGGGTCAAAACTGTCCTGGAAGTTGCAGCAGGCAAAGTGTACCGGTACTTCGAACTCCAGAAGCTAAATAGTACCAGTACAGCATACCGGTACACTCTATAAGACCCATTTCGACCCGATTTCGGGTTTTGTCTTCATTTCCCACCCTATAAATACATTAGGATGCCTCTTTGAGCCCCATTTCAACATTTTGAACCCTAGAAACACTTAGAGAGGAAGAGAGGAAGAGAAAACACAAGATTTAGAAGGGATTTACACTTCAAGGAGATCAAACCCTAGATTCTTCAAGAACCCAGGTTGGGGATTTCTTCATATTCTCTTTCATTGAGGCTAGGGTTAATTTATATGTATTCTTTTGGTTTAAAATCCTATTTACTTGCTATTATTTACTTGATTCTTGGTCTTCTTGCATTTATTGTCATGTTTTAAACATTGTGTTGGTTAAATAACCATTAAAGTTCATTTTCTTACTTCCAAACCTTAGTTTTCTTTAAAGGGGGTTTTCTCTTGATCATTCCTTTGTCTTCGATTTAGAAAACTTTAGTGCTTTGGGTTGAGTAAATAAAATGATGTGGATGATGATCTCTTGCATTTTATTATATTGTTTCATTGGAGATATGTGATTTAATTGTGATTTGAGAACCACTCATGTGATTGGGGGTTTATGGAATTGTTTGTATTTGAGAAAATTGTGGGTATGGTATCTCTTGTGTGGTTGTGGGGATAAACATGAGCTACTATTGGCCGGGTATCATGGAATGGGTAGACATCTTTTTCTCCGTGTGGGTATGAACATTATTCCTACCACTCATAGTGGGGTTAGCGCCTTGCGAGGACTAAACCACCATCGCTCACGAGTTTCGTGTGGATGAGGATTTGTGAGGGTTGTATATGGGTTATGATATTAGCAATGGTGACCATGCGAGGTTTTACTTAATACATGAGATACAAATACAAGTGTGAGTTATCGTTTATTGTGCCAAAAATAGTGTCTACAAGAATCTTGGGAAGCATGGGATTTCGCAAGAACTTGGGGGAAATGGTTTATGGTAGAATGGATTATTAGCCGTATTATTAGTTTCATTTATGCATTAAACGTTGTTTTTGCTCAAACTTGAGATCTAATTAATTGTCCCTATTTTATTTCCAAATTATACGTATGCTAATTGTGAAATGAGACCGACTGTTTTCTTATGCTTTTCTAAACCTTATTTGAGTTTGGGAAGATTTTGCTACAGAGTTTCGTGCTCACCCCCTACAGTTAAACATTTTTTAGATTTGGTTTTAGAGGAGGATCTCGGAGTTGACGAGCCGGGGAATTGGGAGGCCCCACCCGAGGGGAATCTAGATCCCGAAGTGGACATGTAGAGCTATAGCTTCTTTTGTACTAGATTAAAGAATTTTATTTTGAGATCATGTAAAGTCTAGTATTATTCTATTCCGCTGCAATTGTAATTTAATTCTTTTGGGATTGTACTTGCCATACTTGGCCTATTCTTTTGGAATGATGGTGTGGATAGTACCTATGATGAATGGAATATTATTATTTGATGGTTAAATAGACCCAGTGTGGTCAAGGTAGTATAATTGTACAGGTTGGATTTTTGGGTAGAACTCCCCGTACAAAGGAGACTCTACTCGAACTCGTTAAATTAAGAATATTCTTTAACTTTGGATGTATTTAGTTGCTCTCATGATATGAATGATTTTTAAATGGTAATGTCGTCCAGGGTGGTTGTTGGGGCGTTACAAAAACAAAGTCTCACCAATAAGCCCCTAAACTTCCTCTTGCATGTAGTTCTCTTAGACAACACTTAGTTGAAATTACAAAATTCAAATAGAACCACAAAACAAGAAGATTAGAACTGAATTATACATTTTCTATACACTTGAACCGAATCACAATGCAACATTAAAAATCCCACAAAGCAAGAAAGAAAGAAAAATAAAAAAATGAAACACAAAATGTGCTGACCTTTGGAAAAATTCACAGAGGTAACATCAGTGTCACCGGAGCAAATCTTCAGGAGATATTCGTTGAAAACGGATAACAAAAAAAATGAAATACTCTTAATGCATACCCTAGTTTAGCAAAATTTAGGCTCTCAATTCTGTTAGCAACAATTGAAACAATAACTGCATGGCATGTTCCGCAAATATGTCGTGGTCCCAAAAAAAAAAACTCAATTATAGCACCGTACTTGACCAACGTTAGGGAGCCTAAAATCTAAATGTCGTTACAGAAGGCAATGTCTTTAAGTTCCAAAAGAATATTCAATACAACTAATCAAATAACAGCTCGTTTTTCTTCTTTTGAACTGGAATCAAACAATAACTCAATAACACCCAATCACAACTTTTACTGTTAGAACCATTTCAAAGGAACCAAAAAATTACCGAGTCTAAAACAACCCGATAAGAAAATGCAATATAATCCATAACCATCACATAATTTTCCAAGTCAATCAAAATAACAAACCAAAAACAACCCAGAACACACAACTTTTTCCGATCCTGCAATAAAAAGTCATGAAAGAAAAACCCAAATCATATTGCCATGCTTGGAGTATATCAAAATTCACATCAAAATATTTCATTATTATAAAGAGATAAAGAAATAGACTGGCAAAAAAGTGAAGACTAATCAAAGCCCACACTAATATTCAGATCAAGACCATATAAACCTAAAGTAACCAAAACCTCAAAAATTCAACCTTCAACACTATAAATCTTAAAGAACTAAGAAAATGTCACTCACACATGCAATCTTGGAAATAGTGGACTCACTTAATAGCTATTTATGAAAATGACTTGCATACAACAACCAAAGTGGTTTTATTAGTTCTAGTTATCTACGACTATACAGTACTCAACCAGAGTGGTTTTATTAGGCATCATACACGACGTTGCATGGTCATGTGTCTTAACTACAATCGCTTTCTCAATTACTATTTTTCCCCACTGCAATGCAAGGAACAAAAACCAAATCAACAAAATTCTTGATAAACTAAAAAATGCATGATTGGAGCATAAAATAAAAAATTCAAGAAATTCAAAGGCCAATATATTTAGCCTAAGAGAAATAACCTAATTTTGAAATGGAAAAAACTTTTGGCAAGGTACTACGATAATAAAAACCCAATTTCAAAAGTAACATAGAATTTCAAGAACAATACCACTCCATAAAACCAAATAATGTTGTGATCCCGAAGCTAGTGCCATATATAGATAGTAGACACCGTACCAAGTGATTGGTAGCAAAAATAACCTAGAACATGATACTAAAAATCAACTTTTAGTGTTTAAAGTGTTTAACATAGTGTTTAAAGAACCTAATACAAATCTCTTTAAATCCAATAAGAAACTCTAAACATTAAGGGAATAAATAACTAGTATAGAGAGAGATCAAAATTTGTTGCACATCAAAAACCAAAGGAACAACAACCAATTAATCATTCCTTAATTAGGGAAGTAATTTAGTGAAATCTACATAAATCACATAAATCAAACGTCATGGATTTATAGAAAACTAAGGAAGGGGTTGGCTAACAGTTGTGATATAAAACCCCAAATTGACCATAGAAAACCCCAATTCAGATTTTCAAAAAAAGAGTATAGAAATCACGATACTAGGGTGAGTGTGTGTGTGGATGTCTGAGTGTGTGCTAGGTGCATGGGAAAACTGAACTTCTAAAATGAACTTGAATAAGTTCAAGAATAAGAAGTGCAAGAAATAGATGAAGTTTAAAAGATAAAATTTGATTGTAAAAGCATGTGTATAATTGCTTCAAGGAAGATGTACCATAACCAACAAAAGTAGTCCTAATGAGCATACCAACAGATGAAGTAATTATGAGCATAAAATGACACATAACAAAAATTAAAATTCAGTAACATCAAAAAAAATTAAAATTTAGTAACTTCCAGATCCAAATAGAAATAGAGAGGAAAAACACCTACTGATTGTCAGCTGGAAGGAGGAGGATGACTATCGCATTGTGTTGTTCCTAGTTGTTGTCTTTGCCACTGTGCTCGATGACATAGGTGAGACACATACACTATTGAAGTTTGAATATCATGTTCCCTATACCTCTAAAATAAAACAAAACTTCCACATATATTGCCAAAAACATGGAAGGCATGTTATACCAATCCCAAATCAAATTTAGCTTTCAAATCCAATTCCTAATTGTACGTTATGTGGTATCCCAATCTCCCAGACCCACTGATTCTACTGCTGATGGGTATATTCTCCTTTCTCTATAGATACTTCATTTTTCAACTAAAAGCTAAATAATAAAAGTGTCAAATTCAATGTAATTAACAAAATAAAGAAATTGAAAGTAGTCATATAAATCTCTTAATGAACTTGGAACATGAACTAAAATAATGCCAAGAGTTAACATTAAATGGTCCCAAATTAATGGGCAACTTACAAAGAGTTGGAATTTTAGCTTTACATAAAGGTACCACCTTCAAACCAAATTGAGCATTAAAGCAATAAGAAAAACACATGATACAGTACCAATAACAGAGCCACTAACATAATCAATTTCCAACTAATACGAAAAAGTATGTTACAATTACTGATAACGGACAGGTCCAACATGTAGTTACCTATTTTCAATGCACACCAAAGGATGCTTTGAGAACCCATCACACATTCAGAGGCATTATCTAACTAAAAATCATCCAAGCATTAAATAAATAAAAACCATTCAACATCCAATAATTAAATAGATAAATCCCAAACAGAAAAACTCAATAAACATCCAAAACCTTTATATAAACCAAATATTATATCCAACTAAATAATATTAATAACATTCCTATATCATAAACCCATGAAACTACAAGGAGATAAATAGAATTCTAAGTCTCAAAATTGGATCCTTAAGGGGTTAAACCTCATGACTACACGTGGTCTGACATTAAATGCACTCACGTGGTGTTGACAAGGCAAGGCACGTAATGAAGAGTCCTTTATTGTGTCTTTTAACTGAGCCGAACTAACTAGTGGATCGGCAGTCAAAAAAGAGTTTGATTTCCTTTATGGCCAAGCTCGTTAATCTTTTCAACTAAGCACGTAAAGAGCTCGGTTGTACCATGCTGAGTCCGTTAAAGTGTTAGGCAAGGCGATAGAAGAGATCGGTTTGTGCCAAACCGATCCCTAAAATTGTTAGGCAAATATCGAATGTGCTCGGCATTCACGATATCCGAGCTGTTCAAAACGATAGATGGAAGGATAAATAATCACCTATAACTTAGGCTGTCGAATAAACAAATCAATGAAATTGTAGATATCAGGAGGAATTGTTGGAGAAATATCAGTAACTTCCCAAACTAAATGACTAAATTAAAGGGAGGTGTGCCACCTTAAATCAAAATTTACGGAAATCCTAAGGGGACAAGGATCTATAAAAAACAAAGGGAGCCAAGGTGAAAGGTACGTTGAACTCTCCTTGTCTTCTTCCATTCGTTTCAGTACCATTACTGACTTAAGCATCGGAGTGCGATCGAAGCACTTCGATCTTGGGCAGTTTGTTCGTTTTGTAGGTAAGGAAGGATAGGGAGATCAAGTTCAGAAGCACATCAATCTTTCGACTCCGGTAGGAGGTATTCTCAATTTTTTGTCTCTTACATTTTTGGCGCCGTTTGTGGGAGAATTTCATCTTTTGCAACAAAAAGTTACAATGTCGAGACTTAGAAGCGTAATTAGATCACTTGTAGGCAGTTTTGTCTTGGGAAATTTTGATCCAGCATCCCCTCTTCCTGACAGCAATGCGCAGTTACAAGTGAGAAAAAGCCCATCTAGAGCCCATGAAGGCGACGAGATGTCCTCTGCCAGTTTCAGACCCTCGAAGGATTGAAGCCATCAAATTAAAGATCGTGGTGAATCCCTCCATGCTGGGGGGAGAATCATTCCCTGGCAAAGTTGGTTCAATCCTTGTAAGATAGACGTGATGCTCATGACAGGCTGTTCAAGAAATCTTACGCCAAAGAAAAAGACCTAATCAAAGAAAACGAGTAGTTGAAGGCCAGGATAAAGGAGATGACTAGGAAAAAGAAGTATATGAAGGAAAGCCGTTGGGAAAGTCCTGGAAGAAAGCTTGATGGATTCAGAGGCGACAATGAAAATCATCGACAGCAGAAGAAACCTCGAGTTCAGGAGGAGGATGCATGGAAACAGTACATCACCAAAGAACTCAAAAACAGTTTGAGGAAGCCAAAATAGAGGTAGGCTAGGGACCTTACCAGAAGAGAAACATGAGAATATGGAGACGGTCTAGAGTCATCTCCATTCATAGCCTGGATTGAAAAAGGACGAATCTCGAGCAAATTCATTGTCCCGAACTTCAAACTATACAACGGGAAGACCGACCCAGCCTCATACATCAGACATTACAGACAACTGACGACCATTCATTGAAGAAATGAGCTCCTGCTCTGCACTATCTTCCCTAGTAGTCTTGGGGAATCAGCCATGAAGTGGTTTGACAGCCTACCAAAGGGAACAATTGATGGGTGGCCTTAGTTAGCCGAGCAATTCATAGCTCAGTTCATCACAAGCAGCAAGCAGCCGAAGGATGTTGGGGCATTATTGACGCTAAAGAAGAAGAATAACGAAAGCCTACAAGAGTACGCTCATCGTTATTGGGAAACTATGAATGAGGTTGAAGGGTGCAATCCAGAGATTGCGGTTGTATCCTTCAAGATCGGGTTGCCGAAGGAGAACCCTCTATACCAGTCGCTCACAAGAAGGCTAGCAATGGATCTAGAAGAGTTGATGTCAAGGATTGAAAAGTATGCCAAAGTTGATGACGACTTGTCCAGGGAAGTGGTTAAAGAGCATCCGAACAAAAGACAGTTCGACAGGGATAAGCAGGTCAAGTCAAACAGAGAGGGAGGAAGGAAGAATGAGAAGGATGGATATCCTCAAAAGTCCCCATTTCTAGGGGTAAATACATTGTTCAAGGAGCCCATATACAAAATACTCAGCCAGATCAAAGCAAAGCCATTTTTCAAGTGGCCGAACAAGTTAACAGGAGATCCTTCTAAAAGGAATCCAAACTTCAGGTGTTCATATCACAGGGATGTGGGCCATAGGACTGAGAACTGCCGATCTCTAAAGTAGCATTTGGAGGAGCTGGTCCAGGCTGGACATTTCGCCGTGTTCATAGAAGGCGAACAAAAATCTGAAGGAGGGATGACCAAGCCAAAAAGGGACCACAACACTCCAGCAGGGGTGATTGATGTGATCCATGCTGCCACCATTCCGCAAATGTCCACAAATAATTCTACTCAGGCTTATATTCAAAAAACTGCCAAGGAGAGAGAAGTCTATGAGTTGCGGTTGACCCAAGAGGTAACCAACAAAAGAATCAAGGTAGAAGAGTCAGCCGAAGCAATCTGTTTCATAGAGCAGGACTTGGTCGGAGTTCACCAACCGCACAATGACGCCTTAGTCGTTTCGCTACAGATTACGAATTTTGATGTGAGAAGGGTGCTGATTGATCCAGAGAGTTCGTCAGAAACCATGTACATGGATCTATTTGAGAAGCTTGGTCTTAAGAAGGAGGATCTTAAGCCCTCAAATACTCCACTTATTGGCTTTAGCGGTAAAACAGTTCTTCCTAGGGGGAAGATCACATTGCCTGTAAAGACAGAACCAGTTAGTGTCATGACCGAGTTCCTAGTAGTGGATACAGTCTCAGCATATAAAGCAATAATGGGGCGGTCCTAGCTACACACAATGAAGGCGGTACCCTCGACGTACCATCAGATGTTGAGATTCCCCTCAGATGTTGAGATTCCCCTCAGCTAAAGGAGTAGTGAATATCCGAGGAGACCAGGTCAGTGCCAGAACTTGTTTGTTAGTCTCAGTCAAGCCAAAAGAAGGAGTTGAGGCTCGTGAGAAGAGGTTAGTGTCCGAGGAGGCAAAATAGTCGTTAACTTTTGACAGCTCGGTCAAACTCACCAGCCAAGCTGTCAAGGAAGGCCCTAAAGTACCTTTAGGCACTGAAAATGAAGTTACAGACTGAACAATTGAAGATTTGACTAAAGTGCCTTTAGACAAATATGGGGATCATGAAAAATAATTTATGTTGGGAACAACTCTCAGTCCTGAACAGAAAATAGAGCTCGTCGCTCTTCTGCAAGAGTATGCCGACGTTTTCACATGGACCACTACTGATATGCCCAGCGTACCGTCCGAAATAACATGTCACCAGTTGAACGTCAACCCGAGCTTCAAGCCAATTAAGCAAAAGCTAAGGAGGTCGGCTACTCAACATCAAGAGGTAGTGAAAGAGGAAGTAGCACATTTATTGGAGTCCCAAACAATTAAGGAAGTACAGTATCCGACCTGGCTGTCAAATACTGTCGTAGTAAAGAAGAAAAATGGGAAGTGGAGGGTCTGTGTTGACTTTATCGATCTAAACAAAGCTTTTCCAAAGGACGGCTTTCCTTTGCCGAAGATAGATCAGTTAGTAGATGCCACTGCTAGACACGAGCAGATGAGTTTCCTGAACGCCTACAGGGGATACCATTAGATCCCCCTGGCAGAAGAAGATCAAGAAAAGACCGTCTTCATAACGCCAAACGGAATGTGTTATTACAGAGTGATGCCCTTTAGATTGAAAAATGCTGGAGCGATGTATCAGAGGTTGGTGAATAAAATGTTTTCACACATGTTAGGTAGCACAATAGAAGTTTATATTGATGACATGGTTGTGAAGATTCGAAAGGCCACAAGCCACTGTGCTGACCTCAAAAGCACGTTCGATGTTCTACGGGATTACATTATGAAGTTAAACGCTTCAAAGTGTGCATTTGGGGTCAGCTCAGGGAAATTCTTGGGATTCCTAGTTGCTCACCGAGGAATAGAGATGAATCCTGAACAAGTGAAGGCTATTGCCGAATTACAATCCCCACGGACTGTAAAAGAGGTCCAGAAGCTAACAGGAATGGCAGTAGCACTCGGAAGATTCATATCCTGTGCATCTGACAAGTGCAGACCTTTCTTTCAATCAATCAAAGGAAAGAAAGGAGCACTCTGGAGTCAAGAGTGTGAGGAAACATTTACAAATCTGAAGGCATATTTAGCATCTCCACCGATTCTATCAACCCCGACACCCAAGGAAGAGCTTTACCTTTATCTAGTTGTATCAGAGCATACTGTAAGTGGGGCATTGATGAGGAATGATCGTGGAAAGCTGAAACCCATTTACTATGTAAGCAAGATACTCTTAGATGCAGAATCGAGGTATACTCCGCTAGAGAAACTTGCCCTAGCATTGATCAGCTCGGCTAGGAAACTCAGACATTATTTCCATGCTCACCAAATCATAGTGCTTACTGACCAACCATTGAAAACACACTTCCACAAAGTCGATCTATCAGGACGAGTTGCCAAATGGGCAGTGGAGCTAGGGGAGTTCGACATTCGATTCAAACCAAGAAAGGCGATAAAGGGCCAGGTGGTGGTAGACTTTATCGCAGAATTCCAACCGAAGGTTAGCTCAGAGCAGAATAAGGAAACTAATTGCAACCGAGAGTCAGAGCTCGGCGGCGACTGGACCCTATCTATCGATGGATCTTCAAATCAAAAAAGATTCGGCATTGGCCTCACTCTTGTTAGTCCAAAAGGTTGTCTGTTGGAGAAAACCACCAAGCTCGGCTTCCAGGCCTCAAACAATGAAGCAGAGTTTGAAGCCCTGATAACAGGAGTAGAGCTAGCAGCCGAACTGGGGGTAATGAAGCTCCAAATATTTTCTGATTCACAATTGGTAGTGAATCAAATAATAGAGGAGTATGCAGCGAATGATGAACGAATGATGACATATCATGCCGTTATAGAAAATTAACTATGCAAAATACCAGAATATTCGATTCAACAGGTTGGAAGAGCAAAGAATTCGCATGCTGATGCTTTGGCTTCATTAGCCTCAGCACTGGACTAGGATACTGAAAGAACTCTGACCATTGAATTCAAACTCGAGCCTAGCATTTTTCCTACCAGTTCTGATGAAGTGTTTCATAACAAAATTGAGCCGAGCTGGATGGACCCCATAATCGGCTTCTTGAAGAATGGCAAATTACCCGAGGACAAGAAAGATGCTCATAAGCTACAACTAAAGGCAGCCAGATTCTGGTTGTCTCTGAAAGATGAGCTGTATCGGCGCGCATTTGGAGGACCGTACCTGAAGTGTGTACACTCGAAAACAATACCTGGTTTTTTGTCCAAAATTCATGAAGAAAATTGCGGAGCACACACAAGAGGAAGATCTCTGGCACACCGAGCTCTTTCACAAGGGTTTTGGTGGCCATATATGCATAAAGACGCACAACAGTTTGTTAGGCGGTGCGAAAAATGCCAAAAATTTTCACCAATACCAAGAAAACCGTCCCAGGAGTTGTTACCATTGGCAAGCCCATGGTCATTCGTGCTATGGGGGTTAGATATTGTGGGTCCCTTACCTCGGGTCCTTGGCAATAAAAAGTATCTTCTAGTTACCACAAATTATTTCATGAAGTGGGTGGAGGCTGTGCCCCTAGCCAACATTAGAGATACTAATACAAGGAAGTTCGTTTAGAGAAACATCATCACCAGATTCGGGATTCCACATATGCTAGTCTCGGATAATGGCACGCAATTTGATAGTGGTCCCTTCAAAGCCTTCTATAAACAATATGGAATTCGTAACCACTATTCTACGCCAGCTTACCCTCAGAGAAATGGACAAGCTGAGATCTCCAACAAAATAATCTTGGATGGGATCAAGAAAAGGTTAGAAGATGCCAAAGAAAGATGGGTCGAGGAATTGCCAAGTGTTTTGTGGACGTACCGAACCACACCTCGGCGTTCAACTGGAGAGACCCCCTTTGCACTAGCATACGACATGGAAGCAGTAATCCTACTAGAGATCGGCTTACCGACTTTGAGAACTGAGCTGACTGAGAACAACAGTAACGATACTATTATCGCCCGAGATCTTGACCTGACAAAGGAGAAAAGGGAGCACGCAGCTATTAAGATGGCCTCTTATCAACATAAAATGTCCCGAGCTTACAACAAAAAGGTGAATCCTCGATCTTTCGAACTTAGGGACTTAGTCCTTAGATGCGTACTAGGATCAGCTAAAAACCTAGCACATGGAAAGCTTGGAGCAAACTAGGAATGCCCATATAGAATAAACCGAGTTGGGGGCAGTGGGTATTTTGAGCTTGAAACCATGGATTGTCGGGCAGTACCTTGCCCTTGGAATATAGCAAACATGAGAAAGTTCTATTTCTAAAAAGTACCTTTTCAGATAGAACTCCAAAATGCCTTCGGAAACTTAAGGGTACCCCTAAAAAATCAAATTGTACCAATATGATGTGAAGTTATTAATAAATATTTTCTGAAGATTCATTTCCATGTTCTATTCTCGATATATATAAGTCCTACTATTAAGGCAAGGAGACAAAAAATCCTGATAGAAGTACAAACTTAAATCAAACGCAGCCACCCGATCTGATCTAGTCCCATAGCTAGGCATGACGATGCAAGCTGTTGATGATGGATCTGAGTCTAATCAGATTGGTTGGTTGGTGCAGGGTAGAACCTCTTAGATACCTGGGCGGGGCTATGAGCACTATACCGAGGAACCGAGCACTTGAAGAAAAATCGAGCAGAGTCATAACTTCATGAGTTATTAAATTTTTTCTAAGTATGAAGGTCCCTACTGAGGGACCGAGCTCTTGAAGAAAGGCCGAGCAGAGCCATAACTTCTTGAGTTATTAAATTTTTTCTAAGTATGAAGGTCCCTTTTGAGGGACCGAGCTTTTGAAGAAAGGCTAAGAAGTGCCATAACTTCTTAAGTTATTAAATTTTTTCTCTAAGTATGAATTGCTTCTGCTCAAGGACCAAACTCTTTGAAAAAGGACTGAGCAGAAACTTAACTTCAAGAGCTGTCAAATTTTTCTAAGGGATCCTTATTAAGGGGCCGAGTTTATTTAGGAAGTCCCAACGAAAGGGACTTAGACTTCAAAAGTCAATGTTTTTAAGCATAAAGTCAAAAATGTATTTTGCATTCATACTTCAAAGATTACAGATGTTGAACATTTACATTTGTAGTTGCAAAACAGAAAAAACTGAGAAATCTTGCAGGTACTTCAGGAGGATAGGGGTTGAGTGGCGCTCGGCAAAGCATGCCTTGAAAAGAGTTCAGAGGAAGGATCAATTTCGGCAGCAATCAGAGCAACCTGCCAGCCCTTGCTGAAAAATGCTTCTTGAAACTGAGAAATTCGCAGAGATAGGTCATTCTCTGCTTTCGCCAAACCTTCATTGTAGGCAGCATCCTTTTTCTCTGTTGCCTCAAATTTAAATTGATCAAATTCTTCAAAGAGGGTGGAGTAGTCGAGTTGAGATTGTGTGAGCTCCACGTTGACTTCATGCTCGGACTCCTTTAGCTTCTTGACCTCTGCTTGAAGCTTCTGGTTCTCCTCAGTTAGGCTTTGGTTTTGAGCCTACAGAACCTTCACTTCCTTGTAGAGTTTCTCGAATTCTTCATCAACACTCTCCTTTTTAGCTATGGCCAAAGCTCGGGCATGGATAGCGTCCTTCATCGCTTTATCCTTACGAGCTATCCGAGCGCCGACCTCATGGACTTGTTGCAAACCCTTAAAGAATAAGGAAAAGACTTAGGAAAATCTTTCTTAAGGCCAAAAAAAAAAAGGAGCTCAAAGAAATGTTAGAAGCAAGACTTACCAAAACCATATGTTGAATGGCTTAGCGAGACACCTCATCATCAGTAAGAGCTTCGTTCATAGCCAAGTCCCTAGGTAAAATCACTCCCCAAGAAACTCCAACTACAACGTTGAAATCCTCTATCGTAGAATCCTTTGCAGTAATTTCTCTCCTTTTAGCTCTAAGGATTGGTCTGAAGGGAGGATTCACAAGTTTGGGAGAGAGACTCGCCTTGGTCTCGACAATCTTTCTCTTTTTCAGGGCTGGATCTTCAACGAGTTTGAAATCGAATCATCTTAAGGAGAAGGGGAACAGACAGTATCAAGAGGGTCTAACTCAACCAGAATTGAAGTTTCGATGGTCTGAATAGTATCTGCTTGCCCATTGGTCGGCAGATCAGCATTATTAGGCAAAGAAGCCTTAGCTAGAACCTCGAAAATAGGCTCCTCAAGAATGGAGGTAGGAATCTTAGGAATAGTTGGAGTCGATTCGGTGGAAGGAGTCGCTTCGACAGTTGTTAAAAAATCAAGGAAATTTTTTACCGTCCTGTGCCCAGAGGCAGCAAGAGAGGACTTCTTCTTGGCTCATGGAGTCTGTGCCTGAGCAGTCTGTATAGCCTCCCGATCTGTAGCCAAAGTGGCGTTGGGTCGATTCGGCACGATGATGAATGAGGTGTAAGTTGGGGTGTACCCAAGCAGCGTGTGGGCGGCTCGGCAAAATAAAGTCTCCTTGAAATTCCAAACTTTTTATAGTTGGTCCATCTTTACAGAAGACTCAACAATCCTTCCCTTAACAGTTTCTCCTGCGCAAAAGAAAACCTGAGTCAGAAAAATAGAAAACCAAAGCTAAAACGGAAGGTAAAAGACATCAAATACCTGGCATGCCTTCTTCGTAAGGACAACAGTAAGAACGAATAGCTCCAGCAACATACTTCCAGTTCCCAGAAACAAAAATGATATCATTCTCATGACCTTTGTTGGAATCTGGGAGATGGGTCACGAGGTAGCTGTCCTTCTTCCTTATTGATAGATAGTAGCTATCTCCGACAACCTTGATAATGTAGCAGTAAAGAATCTCCCACAACCCAAGACTTAGTCCTAGAATTTTGTTCAAGGAAGACACCCCCATGACAATCCTGAAAAAGTTCAGACAGCATTAGAGGGGACAGAGCTTTGCAGCAGAAAACACCCAGATCAAAAGGGGATCGAGGGAATCACACACCACCCCCGATTATGACACGAGTAGGGATGGGGATTGTGTGACGCCCCTAAAATCGGGGGTCCCGTTGAAAACCCGTCAACCCGCGAAAATGCCCCTGAATGTCGTTGGATCCGACATCACTCTATTATTATCCCATTACCAGAATTTTAAACTCACACGTAACACCCGTGTTCTATTAATCGTTTAATCCTATCGAGGTTTAATATACCCCAATGTATCTATTTTAAANTTGAATGGCTTAGCGAGACACCTCATCATCAGTAAGAGCTTCGTTCATAGCCAAGTCCCTAGGTAAAATCACTCCCCAAGAAACTCCAACTACAACGTTGAAATCCTCTATCGTAGAATCCTTTGCAGTAATTTCTCTCCTTTTAGCTCTAAGGATTGGTCTGAAGGGAGGATTCACAAGTTTGGGAGAGAGACTCGCCTTGGTCTCGACAATCTTTCTCTTTTTCAGGGCTGGATCTTCAACGAGTTTGAAATCGAATCATCTTAAGGAGAAGGGGAACAGACAGTATCAAGAGGGTCTAACTCAACCAGAATTGAAGTTTCGATGGTCTGAATAGTATCTGCTTGCCCATTGGTCGGCAGATCAGCATTATTAGGCAAAGAAGCCTTAGCTAGAACCTCGAAAATAGGCTCCTCAAGAATGGAGGTAGGAATCTTAGGAATAGTTGGAGTCGATTCGGTGGAAGGAGTCGCTTCGACAGTTGTTAAAAAATCAAGGAAATTTTTTACCGTCCTGTGCCCAGAGGCAGCAAGAGAGGACTTCTTCTTGGCTCATGGAGTCTGTGCCTGAGCAGTCTGTATAGCCTCCCGATCTGTAGCCAAAGTGGCGTTGGGTCGATTCGGCACGATGATGAATGAGGTGTAAGTTGGGGTGTACCCAAGCAGCGTGTGGGCGGCTCGGCAAAATAAAGTCTCCTTGAAATTCCAAACTTTTTATAGTTGGTCCATCTTTACAGAAGACTCAACAATCCTTCCCTTAACAGTTTCTCCTGCGCAAAAGAAAACCTGAGTCAGAAAAATAGAAAACCAAAGCTAAAACGGAAGGTAAAAGACATCAAATACCTGGCATGCCTTCTTCGTAAGGACAACAGTAAGAACGAATAGCTCCAGCAACATACTTCCAGTTCCCAGAAACAAAAATGATATCATTCTCATGACCTTTGTTGGAATCTGGGAGATGGGTCACGAGGTAGCTGTCCTTCTTCCTTATTGATAGATAGTAGCTATCTCCGACAACCTTGATAATGTAGCAGTAAAGAATCTCCCACAACCCAAGACTTAGTCCTAGAATTTTGTTCAAGGAAGACACCCCCATGACAATCCTGAAAAAGTTCAGACAGCATTAGAGGGGACAGAGCTTTGCAGCAGAAAACACCCAGATCAAAAGGGGATCGAGGGAATCACACACCACCCCCGATTATGACACGAGTAGGGATGGGGATTGTGTGACGCCCCTAAAATCGGGGGTCCCGTTGAAAACCCGTCAACCCGCGAAAATGCCCCTGAATGTCGTTGGATCCGACATCACTCTATTATTATCCCATTACCAGAATTTTAAACTCACACGTAACACCCGTGTTCTATTAATCGTTTAATCCTATCGAGGTTTAATATACCCCAATGTATCTATTTTAAAGTACATTTGTATCCCTGAAACCAAAGACCACATAGCCCAAAAGCCTGGCAATGCATTCTTAAATTTTCACTTTTTTGGAAAACCTTCCGGAAGGTTGTACATAGACCTTCCGGAAGATTCATTAGAAAAGTTCTTCCGGAAGGTTTTTACATAGACCTTCTGGAAGGTTTTACCCTCTGGAAAAGTTCTTTCGGAAGGTTTTCATGGACCTTTCAGAAGGTTTTTCCCTCTGAAAAAAGTTTACGTTAAACTTCCGGAAGGTTTTGCCTATTGGACCAAAAATCTGTATTAACCTTCCGGAAGGTTGTGGTGACCTTCTGGAAGGTTTTGCCCAAAATTTTTATGCTTCCTTAGTTTTTTATTTCCAACTCAACCAAAACCTTTGCAACTTCATCCCAAACATGTATAATAACATTTTCATCATTATACATAATCCATGCAAGGTCTATTACATGTATTCCCAAAATTTTACATGTCAAAACATCATTTTAACCAAAAGTTTTACAAAATTTCATAACAAAAGTCACAAGTCAGCTTTTCTTCACCATCAAGGCCCCGAATGCTAGTCCTCCCTCGGCACAAACCCCGCACCTGAAATGTTTCCCGTATAGGGTGAGCCAATGCCGAGTAGAGAATTCCTATAGAGGCTACTCCCCATCTAAGTGCATATGGATGAGTACATGCAACAACAACACTTTTTATAACATTCCAATTAAGAATTATACATTCAATATTGGAATCTTTCATGTCATGCCATGAATGAGATGAGACTCACTCCCACACCTTAACCCGAGCCCTTCCCGGCTCCTCAACACATGGTAATATCCATGTGAATGAACTCATATCATGCAATGAAATGAAATGAGACTCACCCATGCACCACAACCCGAGTCATACCCGACTCTTTAACACAATGTAATACCAAATTGTATTAAACCGCCATTTATGTTCACATCAAATGACATTCACAATTTTTAGGGTCTTTTTGGGGGGTATTCATGGACTTACACCAACAACACCAAGTCGACACGGAATTCTAGGACTTTAACCCATGGTTCCGCGCACACCGACACACTTTATGGACTTTTATACCAATGGAGTGCGAATTCAATCAACGGGCCTTTCACCCGAGTGACATTCTAGCCCTTCTTGCTTACCCCGACCCAGTTTTTCATAAAATCGTGCGACTAAGTCGAATCATCGATTCAACATTCCCAAGTCCACCCGTCATACACCAAATGAGGTGAAGACGACAACCATGCACACACACCCTCAATATGCGATGTCTCCGTGCAAATGCAATGTAATGCATCATTGCCCATCAATATCATGTCCCACATGTAATGGATGTCATGTGAACAACTTAAACTACACATTTTTCATATCTCATGGCAATTTATGTCTTATGCACATAATCACCAATTTCATCACACATCAATATAGCAAATAGCATATATCAACATTTGATATTCAACCACAATTCACAACAAGCATGTTATACATAACTCATACCAATAACACATTTAATTTTCAAGGCATAAAATAAACACATAAAATGCCCACTAATGCCAATTTTCAAGAAATTACTCAATAATTTCTATACATCAATCCAAGCTAAGAATTGATTTTAAACCATTTCAATACCCATTTCCATAACCATAGTTGAATAACCTATGTTACTTAATACCCTCACCTCAAATCCTTCTTCATATGACCTTGGCCTTGGCCTTGGCCTTGATGGCTATGGCCTTGTCCTTGTTGCCCTTGCGAAGGAAAAGTCCTCTGCCTCTTTCCCGAACTAGAAGAAGAGGATTGGTCCTTCTTCTTCTTGTCCTTAACACCCGCTTCCCAGATGTTCCTTGTGTCATCCACATCTCTTTCAATGGCCAAAGCTGTGGTGACCATAAAATCAAAGTCTTGCAGAAGAAAACCAACCATTTTACCCCGAATGGATAACTTCCTAACCTTGGCCACATCGATGGCCACATAGTCATCGGTGAAACGTGTTAATTCTGTGAACTTAGCCACGTATTCCATCACCGTCATGGTACCTTGTCGCAAATCCAAAAATTCCCGGGCCTTTGCATGTCTAGCCACCGCCGAAAAATATTTTTCCATGAAAAGTTCCTTGAACTCCGCTCATGTCATAACCTCCAAGTTCTTGGGGTCCTTGACCCAATCCCACCACACCTGGGATTCCCCCTCTAGCTAGAATGTAGCTAGTGTAATGTTCGTGGCGTCGGAAATGATCTTCATTGCCCGCAAAATCTTGTTCACTTGGCGGAACCAGTGGTCAGGCACCATGGGATCCGCCCCTCCCATGAAGATCGGAGGCTGATGTGCCTTGAACTTCTAGAGGTGACTTGTACCTCCTTGGCTCCCACTTGCACTTGCATGTGCAATGATAGCCACCACCGCACTAATAGCCTCAACAAAGGCTTGTTGGTCGAAAGCCGGTGGTGGTTGGTTGTTCCACCCACCACCTCGGTGTCCTTTCCCTCGATTTGCCATCTACACACATGTAAAATAGCAATCGAACATTTACATAACATCCTAATATAGGGATCAAACTTGAAACCTTAAGATTTATCTCCTTGTTTTTCTAGTAGAGTCTATGCCACCCACTAGTAAACATTTATACCTTGAACTATATCGTTCATTCTTTTCTGACTCCCAATGTTATATTTTCTAACCCTAGTGTCCCTTTCCATATACACTTTACCATGTATATCATTCACATAATCACATAACACGTAATCATGTAACAAAATGTGAGCACATAAGATGAAATGTACAATACATGCAATGCTCTAAACCCAATGCTCATAAAGCCCTAGGTAATCTCATACCTATGCTCTGATACCAAGCTGTGACGCCCCTAAAACCGGGGGTCCCGTTGACAACCTGTCAACCCACAGAAATGCCCCTGAATGCCGTTGGATCCGACATCACACAATTATTATCCCATTATCAGAATTTTAAACTTACACGTAACACCCGTGTTCCATTAATAGTTTAATCTTATCGAGGTTCAATATACCCCAATGTATCTCTTTTAAAGTCCATTTGTATCCCTGGAACCAAAGAACACATAGCCCAAAAGTCAGGCAATGCATTCTTAAATTTTCACATTTTTGGAAAACTTTCTGGAAGGTTGTACACAGACCTTCCGGAAGGTTCACTAGAAAAGTTCTTCTGGAAGGTTTTCATGGACCTTCCGAAAGGTTTTTCCCTCTGAAAAAAGTTTACCTTAACCTTCCAGAAAGTTGTTATGACCTTCTGGAAATTTTTGCCTACTGGACCAAAAATCTGTATTAACCTTCCGGAAGGTTTTGCCTAGAATTTTTATGCTTCCTTAGTTTTTCATTTCCAACTCAACCAAAACCTTTACAACTCCATCTCAAACATGTATAATAACATTTTCATCATTATACATAATCCATGCAAGGTCTATTGCATGTATTCCCAAAATTTTACATGTCAAAACATCATTTTAACCAAAAGTTTTACAAAATTTCATAACAAAAGCCACAAGTCGGTTTTTCTTCACCCTCGAGGCCCCAAATGCGAGTCCTCCCTCGGAAAAAATCCCGCACCTGAAATGTTTCCCTTATAGGGTGAGCCAATGCCCAGTAAAGAATTCCTACAGAGGCTACTCCCCACCTAAGTGCATATGGATGAGTACATGCAACAACAACACATTTTATAACATTCCAATTAAGAGTCATGCATTCAATATTGGAATCTTCCATGTCATGCCATGAATGAGATGAGACTCACTCCCACATCTTAACCCGAGCCCTTCCTGGCTCCTCAACACATGGTAATATCCATGTGAATGAACTCATATCATGCGATGAAATGAGATGAGACTCACCAATGCATCACAACTTGAGTCATACCCGACTCTTCAACACAATGCAATACCAAATTGTATTAAACCGCCATTTATGTTCACATCAAATGACATTTACAATTTCCAGGGTCTTTCTTGGGGTGGGTATTCATGGACTTACACCAACGGCACCCAGTCGACACGGAATTCTAGGACTTCAACCCACGGTTCCGCGTACACCGACACACTTTATGGACTTTTATACCAACGGAGTGCAAATCCAATCAACAGGCCTTTAACCCGAGTGACATTTTAGCCCTTCTTGCTTACCCTGACCCAGTTTTCCATAAAATCGTGCGACTAAGTCAAATCATCGATTCAACATTTCCAAGTCCACTTGTCATACACCAAATGAGGTGAAGACGACAACCATGCACACACACCCTCAATATGTGATGTCTCCGTGCAAATACAATGTAATGCACCATTACCCATCAATGTCATGTCCCACATGTAATGGATGTCATGTGAACAACTTAAACTACACATTTTTCATATCTCATGGCAATTTATGTCTTATGCACATAATCACCAATTTCATCACACATCAATATAGCAAAGAGCATATATCGACATTTGATATTCAACCACAATTCACAACAAGTATGTTATACATAACTCATACCAATAACACATTTAATTCTCAAGGTATAAAATAAATACATAATATGCCCACCAATGCCAATTTCCAAGAAATTACTCAATAATTTCTATACATCAATCCAAGCTAGGAATTGATTTTAAACCATTTCAATACCAATTTCCATAACCATAGCCGAATAACCTATGTTACTTAATACCCTCACCCAATCCATAATACAACCTAGATAAGAAATCAACCCAAGTAGGAGGATCCCTACCTCTTGAAGCGTAAGATGAAAACTAGAGCCTCCAAGAACACCTCCAAAGCTCCTAAACTTTGATTTCTCCAAAATTCTTCTCTTGGATCTTCAGTGAAATTCTTCGTTCTTGGTAAGTAAGCATAGCCCTCGTCGTGTAGACCAAATTTAATTCTTGGATCAAGCAATTCCAACCGGCGAAACTTCAAAAATCGAGGAACGAAGCTTGAAATTTCTTTGTTTTCTCTCCTCTCCCTCTTTTCTCTCTTCAACCTGTGAAACCAGCCAGCAAGTGGGGTGAAATATCTAAATTTTCAAATATTTTGCCCCTATTTATACTTTTAATTGCGCAGTCCACATTGCCCTGCACATTTATTACTTCTGGGTCCGTTTTACGTCCCGAAACAATTCATTTTAATTCAGTTTAAGTTCAAATTAATTTTATTGAAACTTTAATCAATTTATAAAGAAATTTTAAAAATTACGTTTTTGGGGACGTTTGAAAGTTCATTCATCACCTAAACCGTCTCATAAAACATTCAAAATCCGATTATATCAGAATTCAACGAAAATTGATATGACAGCTCGATTTCACGATGCAAATCCAATGGTAAGGTCCGTTATTCCATCCAAGCTCTATAAAAATATGCATTTCAAACCCGCATAATAGTGAAAAATTATCATTTTGCCCTTTGTCGAAAAAAGTTCAATTTTTTCCGGTTTTTACAGATTGACTCTCTTGTGCCAATAGGGGTTCATCTTTTCTAGCGACTCTAACCTCGACGTCGTCTGGAATGTTGTACTTGATTTTGAAGGCAGGAACTTCTGAAGGAGTAAGAGGAGCCATGAAGAAGATGAAGTGCAGAGAGAGAAAACACAAAAAGAGAAGAGTAGGAGTCTGAGAGTTAGAAAGCAAATAGACAAACTGAATGAAATACGAAGAAAGATAGTTTATAAAGGGAGAGGAATTTTAAAGGGCAATATTTAAATGCTCTGAATATGCCACCAAAACAAAGGAGGATGTTACAAAGTACAAGTAATGATGATGAGAAGGCAAGAAAACAGCTGACAAATGACAAGCGTCTGTCAGACATTTTCTGGGGTAACTGAAGGGGTTAAACCTCATGACTACAAGTGGTATGACATTAAATGCACTCACGTGGTGTTGACAAGGCAAGGTACGTGATGAAGAGTCCTTTATTGTGTCTTTTAACCGAGCCGAGCTAACTAGTGGATTGGCAGTCAAAAAAGAGTTCGATTCCATTTATGGCCAAACTCATTAATCTTTTCAGCTAAGCAAGTAAAGAGCTCGGTTGTACCACGCCAAGTTCGGTAAAGTGTTCGACAAGGCGATAGAAGAGATCGATTTGTGTCAAACCAATCCCCAAAACTGTTCGACAAATATCAAATGTGCTCGGCATTCACGATGTCTGAGCTGTTCAAAATGATAAATGGAAGGATAAATAATCGCCTATAACTTAGGCAATCAGATAAATGAATCAACGAAATTGTAGATATCAGAAGGAATTGTTGGAGAAATATCAACAACTTCCCAAACTGAATGACTGAATTGAAGGGAGGTGTGCCACCTTGAATCAAACCTTAGGGGACAAGGGTCTATAAATACCAAAGGGAGCCAAGGTGAAAGGTACATTGAATTCTCCTTGTCTTCTTCCATTCATTTCAGTACCATTACTGACTTAAACATCGGAGTGCCTTCGATCGAAGCACTTCGATCTTGGGCAGTTTTTTCTTTTTGTAGGTGAGGAAGGATAGGGAGATCAAGTTCAGAAGCACATCAATCTTTCGACTCTGGTAGGAGGTATTCTCAATTTTTTGCCTCTTACAGATCCACGTCCTAATCCTCCTCTGCATCCCATCCTACTTGCTCACCTAGCCTGAGGCCTTCTTCAATATCAAAATATGAAAACAAATATTTATATCATAGGATGAAAAAGTTCAGTAGGAAAGCCCTCTCAAACCCAAACAAAAATTATAAATTATAAAAGCATGTAAGTCTCACTTTGAAAAATAATATATAAGAATTTGAATTAAAATAGCGACAATCGATAAGATCTTAGGTTTACGGTAAACACAATAAAATTCAAGAATAAATAAGATCAGCACTCAAGTCACATATATCTACACAATCAACATATATCTCATGTATATTTTTAGGTTGGCTGACATGAACTCACACATTGAGAATATCTTGGTCCACACACACATGCCCAATCAACAATATAATCCTCGCAAGGATGATCCGTTTTCAAGAAGTGTGTATGCCGATGCATCGGCATTGACGTAACTTTTCAAGAATAGTATACTAGCCTTTTACCTCGATCACCGTGAGTGAATAGTGATTTGGTCCTCACAAGGCACCAATCCCACTACGAGTGTTAGGAAACCTTCAAACCCTTCAAGGTAAGACTCTTATTTAACTCTTCTATAATACCCGATCAACTACAACCCACGTTAATCACACCTACCATACAAGAGATACTTTTCACAATTTTTTCATAAAATCCAATGAAAATCAAGAATAATGGTTCCATAACCTTTCAAAAGGAATAACTCAAGAAAACATGTAAGAGATCTTCAATAAACATATTTACATTGATCATAACCAAAACTAGGTTTTCAGAAATCAAGAACATGCGAGTTTTGATATAAAACATGGATAAGTTAGGTTATATCTCAAGAACTAGGATTTTTCGATAAGAACAGATCAATCTTGAATAGAAATCATTTATATTTAAAACATAATTCACATGGTTGAAAAAAAAATCCCCAATAATTTTCTATCTAACATATATATAAGGATTGAAAGAATATAAGTAATAACCCTTGCCTTAATCTTGAATTTGAGAAAGAAACTCTGCCTTAATCCGCATATAATTGATCCTAACACATTTTAATGTGATTATCACGCATGAATTCTTCAAGATTTAGCTCATTCTTCCTCATTTTCTTCTCCTCAAAATTTTCTAAGCTTTTTGGGATGGAAAAATAGGTAAAGACACTTCAAATCAAGACCCTATGGTATTTATAGACTAAAAAGCAAAGAAAACTCTAAAAACTGAACATTGCTATTTTTAGTGAGGCATCCAAAAGTTTTTGGGGGTGTCCGGATGGTACCAACTCTCTAGTTCTCCTTTATTATGATGAAGTATAAAATTTCATTTTTGAACAGGTGTCCGAATGGTTCATGGGGTGTCCGAACACTAGAAACTTTATGTCCAGACTTTTGGTTCGATTTTGACCTAGTTAGAAGCCGATTCAGGAAATTTTTATGAAATACACTTTTTTAGCCCTTGAAGTTCCCTTTCTAGTGTCCAAAAATAAGATCAATTGGACATTAATACACCTCATATAACCTCTCCCAAAGTTTTTTGACCTTATGAATTCAATGGTAGCCTTATTTTTCCCTAAAAATATTTAGAAGCTTACCTAACCACCATTCTCAAGCTTAAACACCTCTGAAACTATCAAAATAAAAGTCAATATGCGCGAAACCCAAACTTCATGATCAATCTTTCAACAATAATTCGAATTTTCTGTCATCCTTTTGGAAATACTCTTATTTTTATGTTATCCATCTTTAAATTTTGTACGGGAGTCTTACAACCACTTTAATTTTTTACAATTGTTGGATGAAATTATTTTGGAAGAGGATTCTATCATGGTGATGAATTCTATTAAAGACCATAATATGGCATTTGATCCATTGGGTGCTATTGTAGTAGATCTTCTTAAAGAAGCCAAGAAGTTCAATTTTTTTGAAGTTTCAAAGGTCCAACATACTTGTAATAAGGTTGCTCATGATTTAGCAAAAAACACTTCTTTTATTACAAATTGTGATGTATGGAGGGATCAGACACTGGATTTTATCATGTCTTCCCTCCTTTTGGATATTCTGCATCAATAAAATCATTATCATTTCTTGAACTCTTTTTGAATAGCTGTCAATGCATGTGCACAAGGAAAATTGTTGATATGCCACTTGTATCATGTGCACGTGCAATTCTCAAGGTTGATAGATACCAAAGGCTATGAATTAACTTCATACACATGAATCAACGACAGCCTAACACATCGAGGCCAATCCTCGACAACAGCATCTTGAAGTTTGGATTCCATATCTGAATTCTATTTTTTTTCTTTTTTCTCCATAACTCCATAACTATTAGAACTTCACTTCTTTTTTCTCCCTTTTTTTCCCAAAATCCCATATCACCCTTATTGTACAATTGCAAGTCAAATCCCTGAGATAACCAAGGTAGGATAAAATATTTCATATATTTGGCTTGGTTATTACAAATGGCTTTAGAATAAAAATTATTCAAGAGAGGCTCAATCATGGCTTCTAGTGATGATAATGAGAAAAGAATAAGGTTAAGGCTCAAATCAAATCAACAATGGCCTAAAATCATATCTCAAGAGCTATTGGCAACTCATTTCATATGCAAATAATTCAAAAATTAAAAAATTATTCGCAACACTAGTATTGACCCAAAAAAAATGAGATTATTCAATAAAAAAATAATGAGATTATTAGTTGGTGTTCACACAAGCAAATAAAAAGTGTAAAATAACAAACAAAAATGTGTGACTTCATGCCAAGTTTGTAAATATCCTCCCTATGAATATTTCAACAAACTCCCCTTTACTTTGTTTCCATTCAACTAATCCCTAACTAGTCATAAAATTTCACCCAATTTATCCCAAAGAATTCTCCCCCTTTTTGTCACGAAACACCAAACACACAACCATAAAAAGTAAAGTAGAGAAATATAGTATAAAAGAGATAGACTAATATAGCATCTAGCTTCGACAAGGATAGGGAAAACGGCATAAGGAAAAGTACACACATGACAAATAACTTCAAGTCTAAAAGAAATATCTAGACAAAGTATAGAGACCTAAAGTGTGTCACGTTGTAAGAGAAAAACAAAAGAAAAAATAACAAAGAAAAATAGAGTACTTAAGTACAAGACCATGAATAAAAAGAGCACTTAAAAGCTCCCATAAGACCCTATACTAAGTCATCTAATTCAAGCAACTCCAGTGACCATGTCATCAGCTGCACCCCCATCATAAAAAATCATGATCACCATTATAACCACCAACACCATGACCCATCTTGTCCTTGCGACAAACACAATCATGTACCACCTCTCTCTATCTCTCTCTATCTCTCTCTCCTCTTTCTTTCTTTCTCTGTGTGTGTGTGTGTCTAAGAATATACCCTTTTGTTAACTACAACAATCACCATATACCCATCTTATCCACTTGATAGCCATGTTCACTCACCTCTTCTTTCCAACCACCACCACCCACCATCTCCTCTTTCACCTGTCCACCCTTATTGCAACAAAGAAACAACAAAACATCACCAATCATTGGTTATCTAGTTATGAATAGATAGATGCTCCATTTGAGAATATAATGCCTTTATGGTGTTTGATTTGAATTGCAGTGATGTAGTGAGTGTTTGATTAGAATCAAAGTTATGGAGTGCATCATAACATCTGAAATTTTTGGATTAGTTTTTGTATCTCCTACTTCTGGGATCAATCTACAAGTTGTTGAATTTGTGATAGAGTTAATGATAATGGGTTGTTGAATTTAGGCATGTATATGGCAGTGACGAGTTTTTGAATTTGGGGATGTAGATAGCAGTGGTGGACTTATTTTGGGGATGGAGATGATAGTGATGAGTGACCGTGATTCAAATGGTGTTGTTTATGGTGTAGTTTGTGCGCTAGTCATTTAAGTGCTTTAGCATAACTATGAGGCAATGGTGGCAACATAATAGTGGTGGCATGACCATGTGACTTAGATTATTGTTTCGTGTTATTGGGTCTGTTTTGGTATTTTTTAGAGAACTAATGGAAGTAGGTAGTCTGTTAAACGAAGAAAAAGAATGGGGGTGGGGTTGTTAGAGAAAAAGAGTATAGAGGTATCAAGGTCATTTTATGGTTGTTATCAATGGAGTTAAACAACGCTTTTCAATCCATGTGTCATGTTTAATCTTTCAGGTGACTAGGTAATATGCAACTGGATAAATCATGTGGGGGGTAAAGTAAAGTTCTTAAATGGATTAAGGTTGGGGATGTAGTAGAGATGACAAGATGGGATCCGTATGTAAAATTCATGTATCATATAAGTCCATAGATAGTATATATTGTTGGAAAAAATGGTTATGAATAAATTAAAATGGGACTCACACATCGAAATTAGTGGGACCATGATTTAATAATTTGTTTAAAACAATTAATATTTGAATGAGAAATTATGTCTCAAAAATTACCAATTTGTATTGGTATAATAGACTGAATTTTTGGATTTAGAGTTGGGTCAAAAATGGATCAGATCAGAGTAGTGGACAAAGCAAGCAACAGAGCCTTGGCAAGTGGGGCCCATGGCTTTGGCCACCTTGCCTTGGCGCCTTTACTTGTTTTTCCTTAGCTTGGCTTGGCTTGCCTCGCGATCTACTTCCTTTCCATTCTAGTGCCTAGCCGCCCATCTCCAAGCTCCTAGGCGCCCTTCCCTTGCCCTGGGCGCCCTCCTCTCTCCTTGGCGCCCTCGCCCTCCTTTGGTGCGTAGCGCTCTCGCCTCCCGCGTTTTGATATGTTTGTTACATTTTAAAACTCGCGCCCTGTTCTCCATAGAGTGTGTCTCTTCTTGAACAGGTATTGGTTGCCTCCCTTGGTTCTGAACAAAGAAGTTTCATGGTTGTTCAGTTGATCCAAATAGGCACCAGTGATTCTATAAAAGGACAACCCCTACTGCCATTTGGAGTACACCAAAATTCAGGAACAATTCTTCTAACTTTCATACTCTCTCTCCGCATACTATCTGTTGCATTCTATCATCTACAGTTCAAGCACAAGGCATCAAGTTGTGTTCGTTGATTCTTGGAGATTGTAATGCTACTTCTTCAAGAGTGAAAAATATGTTCTATCTTTGGAGATAGTTGCTCATCAACCTTGAGCACCGAGAGGGAGAAAATATTTCTTAAGGAAACTATGGATCACAGGGCTCAGATTATTCTGGTTTTCTTATTTAAAAGTTAGTGTTGGTCTACCTCACTGTAAGTGTTCTGTCTCACCTTACTTATTATACTGTGTTAGTTACATATAGCAGTAGGTAATTGAATCTAATTATATAACAAATACTTGTTTAGTCGTCAAAAATATTTAGACAAATTTTTGTATTATATTAGACTGGTTATTGTTATATTGTGAGACAAAATTTTGTATTCTATTTTAGTCATTATATTAGGATCTTTTTCTATAATATTAGTTAATTAAATTACTGTTTATCCAAAATAGGATTGTGTATTNTGGATCAGATCAGAGTAGTGGACAAAGCAAGCAACAGAGCCTTGGCAAGTGGGGCCCATGGCTTTGGCCACCTTGCCTTGGCGCCTTTACTTGTTTTTCCTTAGCTTGGCTTGGCTTGCCTCGCGATCTACTTCCTTTCCATTCTAGTGCCTAGCCGCCCATCTCCAAGCTCCTAGGCGCCCTTCCCTTGCCCTGGGCGCCCTCCTCTCTCCTTGGCGCCCTCGCCCTCCTTTGGTGCGTAGCGCTCTCGCCTCCCGCGTTTTGATATGTTTGTTACATTTTAAAACTCGCGCCCTGTTCTCCATAGAGTGTGTCTCTTCTTGAACAGGTATTGGTTGCCTCCCTTGGTTCTGAACAAAGAAGTTTCATGGTTGTTCAGTTGATCCAAATAGGCACCAGTGATTCTATAAAAGGACAACCCCTACTGCCATTTGGAGTACACCAAAATTCAGGAACAATTCTTCTAACTTTCATACTCTCTCTCCGCATACTATCTGTTGCATTCTATCATCTACAGTTCAAGCACAAGGCATCAAGTTGTGTTCGTTGATTCTTGGAGATTGTAATGCTACTTCTTCAAGAGTGAAAAATATGTTCTATCTTTGGAGATAGTTGCTCATCAACCTTGAGCACCGAGAGGGAGAAAATATTTCTTAAGGAAACTATGGATCACAGGGCTCAGATTATTCTGGTTTTCTTATTTAAAAGTTAGTGTTGGTCTACCTCACTGTAAGTGTTCTGTCTCACCTTACTTATTATACTGTGTTAGTTACATATAGCAGTAGGTAATTGAATCTAATTATATAACAAATACTTGTTTAGTCGTCAAAAATATTTAGACAAATTTTTGTATTATATTAGACTGGTTATTGTTATATTGTGAGACAAAATTTTGTATTCTATTTTAGTCATTATATTAGGATCTTTTTCTATAATATTAGTTAATTAAATTACTGTTTATCCAAAATAGGATTGTGTATTCTTTTAGATCAATTTATTAAAATTAGGGTTGTTGGCTTTCTTTTGTTTGTGTAATAGAAATGGCTAATACAAATTATTCTATTCCTCCTCGTGCAATGGTTGCACCTACCATTGTTCCTATAACTGTGATTGTGCCCCATGGGGAGAAGTCTGAAAGTTTTAAGCGCGAGGAGATGAAACTTGAAGAATTAATTGTTCATTTAAGGATAGAAGAAGACAACCATAAATCTGAAAAGAAAATGGTGTCTTTAACTCAATGGAATCCAATTTCAACATCATGGAAGGAGGAACAAAGGCTAACCAAAAGGGGAAGCATAATGGTGATGGTGAAAGTCAAGGATCGAAGATATTCAAGGGCAAGTGCTACAACTGTGGCAAACTAGGGCATATCTCAAAAGACTATCGTAGGCCAAAGAATTTCAAGAAGCCTAATGCTCAAGCAAACATGAGTAAAATGAACAAACTTTCTATAGAAGTCAATGACATGAATCTCTCCACATTGTTTCAGAATGCAACTTGGTGGGTAACCCCAAAGAATGATGGGTCGACACCAGCGCTACTCAACATATTTGATCCAACAAATGGATGTTCTCTACTTATAAAAAACTAGAGAATGATGGACAACTTTATATGGGATATTTTTCTACCTCCAAGGTTGAAGAAAGTGGCAAGATTACTCAAGATGACATCCGGTAAAGAACTCACCTTGAACGAAGTATTTCATGTCCCAAATATTTGCAAGAATCTAGTGTCCGGTTCCCTGCTTAGCAAGAATGGTTTTAAGTTAGTCTTTGTATCTGACAAGTTTGTACTTATAAAAAATAAAATGTTTGTAGGGAAATGATACATGAGTGATGGACTTTTTAAGGTCAATGTAATGACAATTATACCCACATCTTCTAATAATAAGAATGAGATGAATTCTTTTTACTTGCTTGAGTCTTCTAATATGTGGCATGCTAAACTAGGACATGTTAATTATAATGCAATTAGAAGATTAGTTAATTTCAATGATTTGTCTAAGATGTCTATTGATCAAAATCATAAATGTGAGACTTGTGTGGAATCAAGGTTGGCAAAAACATCTTTGAAGTCAATTGAAAGAAGTGTCAAACCTCTTGAATTAATTTACAGTGATGTTTGTAACTTAAATTTTGTGAAAACAAGAGGTGCTAAAAAATATTTTATCACTTTTATTGATGATTGCACAAGATATTGTTATGTTTATTTAATTAGAAATAAAAATGAGGCTATTGATATGTTCAAGCATTATAAGAATGAAGTTGAGAATCAACTTAGCAGAAAGATAAAAGCACTAAGAAGTGATAGGGGTGGTAAATATGAATCTCTTTTCGATGAGTTTTGTGCAACACATGGAATCATTCACCAAATGACTGCCCCCATTCACCTCAATCAAATGGCGTAGCTTAACGCAAAAACCAAACATTGAAAGAAATGATGAATGTTATGTTGTCAAGTTCAGGAGCATCTCAAAACTTGTGGGCAGAAGCCTTATTATCTGTTGGAGTATAGATAGTCTAGGTTTATTAGGATTTCTTTTCCCTTTTTTACCCTTACTATGATTTTTATATTTTGCCTAAACTACAAGGATGTTTAAGTCACTCTGTATTATTTTTGGATATATATACGGGGTTCTACTCTTAATTTGAGTATCCCTTTTCATTCACAACTTTCTCAAGTTGGTATCAGAGCCACCAACCCTAACCCTAACCCTAACCTCAAACATCGCAACCAGCGAAAGACACTGCCACCACTCCACCGCTACCTACCATTGCAATCTTACCCAGCAACTCCTCACCATCAGAAGCACAACCAGCCTACACCATCATCCTGCAACTCCTCCAGCGAAAAATCGATACCATCAAACCCATATCGGTCCACCATCAAAACCGACTGCCCATACACCAAACACCATCAAACCCAGCCGAACAGAACTGAACGAACCTAAGACCCAAAGCCGATTGCAACCAACTCCAGCCGACAACTACTCCACGTTGTCGCCATTACCACAGGCCAAACCAGTGACATCTTTCCCAGCGAAACAGCCACGTCGACAAAACAGCCTGCAACTCCATATAAACCAGCAAACCAGCACCCCCTGCCACCGACTGACCGCAAAACCAAGACAAGCATCTCAGTACTTTCCAACATCAAAACCACCGACCAGCATCAATCCAGCCAGCAACAGCAAGCTCACAACAATTCTGCCAACATCCACACCTGCGANTGGCCCAACTTTACTCAGCTCGTCCCCCACTGCCCAAACCCAGATCAGCCTACTACCTATCGCACACTTTGTCACAACTTTGTATTTTTGCCTTCGATTTTCACTCTGTCGTAGTGCCGCAGCATCGGACCTTTTAAGTGGGGATGAATCTTCTTCTCCATTGATCTGCTCTTGATGCAGTAGATCACTTATTTATATATTTTGGATTTCTGGGCACCGTGACTTGATTATTTGGGAGCTTTTTGGACCTTCCCTATTTGTCGCTACTGTTCGACTGAAGGTATATTGTTCTCCCTTATTTTATTCCTCTATTTATCTTAGAGTTATTTTTCTGTCACGGGTGCCCTAGTATTGTTGTTGATATGACTACTACTGAGGGACTTGAGAACCCTACTGTTGACACCTCTACCGTTGAGACATCTATGGGTACTTCCACTTTTATGTTTGACCAGTATACAGTGCCTACTAGCACAGTTGCATTACCAGCATTACCGGGCATGATCTCTCAAAAAGTTACGGCACAATTGTTGAATGGTCGTAACTTCGCTGAGTGGTCACGCTCATTCCAGCTTTTCTTAGGCCGTGTAGGGAAGCTTGGTTGGCTGACGGGATCTCACCCAAAGCCAGCTGATGCCGACCCTGGATATTCTGCGTGGTTCTCTGAAAACTGTGCCATTCTTGGATGGTTATTTGGCTCAATGGAGCCCTCTGTTTGCAGGATCCACCAGTTTCATAGCTCTGTTCCGAAGCTATGGAGCGCATTATCAGAGATGTATTCTCAGTCAGGACGGGGAGTTCGTGTTTATGAGCTTTCTCAGGAGCTCTCATATGCTCGGCAGGGAGATATGACCGTTCAGGATTATTATGGCTATTTGACCCAGCGCTGGCTTGAGTATGAGTCTCTACGTCCTCTTGCTGCTATTCCGAAGATAGAGCCCGAGGGAGCAGCATTCTTGCATACTCGAGAGCAGGAGGATAGGATTCACAAGTTCCTTATGGGGCTTCGTGATGAGTTTGAGGGACCTCGTTCTCAGATCTTGTCGATGTTGACACTTCCTTCTCTTTATGAGGTGTATGGGATGATTGAGCAGCATGAGCGTCGAGTCCGTATTGCATCACTTCCAGTTGCAGCTTTGACTCCTTCGATTGACCAGATGGCCCTTGCAGCTGCTGTAGGGTCCCGTTCAGGATCCTTAGTCAGGGATGGGCAACGCTCAGACCAGCGCCGTCAGGGCGCCCCAGATCAGCGCAGACGGGGGGATTCCCGTCAATGTGATTATTGTGGCCGACCAGGACATCTCAGGGCTACTTGCTGGAAGCTCCATCCAGAGCTTAAGCCACCTTCTCGCAGCCGTACTGTTGCTATTGCTGAGGTACCACCGCCCACTACCGCCACTCCTGCTACTGCTCCTCCTTGGCAAAGTGATATGGATGCTATCACTTCCCGATTAGATATACTTATGTCTGCTCTGACTTCTCAGAGTCTGACTACTGCTGCTGTCACCACTACAGGTATATCTCGTGCCTTTCACGCTTGTGCCAGTTCATCTCCCCTTTGGATGTTGGACTCGGGTGCGAATGGTCACATGACAGGTGAGGCCCATCACTTCACCACTTTTGACGAGCCGTTACATACACAGGTTCAGTTAGCAGATGGAACACATGCCCCTATTGTTAGTAGGGGTACAGTCCGTCTCCCAGATGGCCTTACATTACATTCGGTTTTTCATGCGCCAAAGTTGGCCATGAATCTATTATCTGTACATCAGTTAGCCAGAGATTTTCACTGTGCGGTTGTATTCTTATCTGATTCGTGTTATTTGCAGGACCTGAGTACCAGGAGGATTATTATCAAGGGACATGAGAAAGATGGACTGTATTATCTTGGCAATCCATCTCCAGTTTCACCAATTCCTTCACCTGCACCTGCTTTGTCTTTTTCTGTTCCTAGCTTGCATGCTAGTATTTTACCTAGTAGTTGTCGTTATGATTTTTCGTCACAAACTGTTCAATTGTGGCATGACCGTTTTGGACATACAAATTTTAAATATTTATGTATGTTGTTTCCTGCTTTGAGTAATGCTTGTGTTGGTGGTAAACTTGATTGCGTTATCTGTTCCCTATCAAAACATGTTAGGGCCAATTATATTCCTCGCATGCACCAGTCACCCAAGCCATTTGACCTAATACACTCTGATATTTGGGGACCCTCTCCCGTTACTGCTCTGTCAGGTGCCAGATATTATGTGACATTTATAGATGATCATACCCGTTGTACTTGGGTCTACCTTTTGCATAGGAAGTCTGATGTGCTCCCTATAATCACTCAGTTTTTACAGATGATTAAGACACAATTCGATGTCATTGTTCGTGCTCTTCGTTCGGATAATGCCAAAGAATATGTGTCTGATGCTTTAGTGTCTCACCTTTCTTCTCAGGGTATCCTTCAGCAACTCACTTGTCCATATACTCCTGAGCAAAATGGTGTTGCTGAGAGGAAAAATAGGAGTTTGATAGGGATGGTACGTTGTCTGCTTAGAGGCATGAGGGTACCAAAATCTTATTGGCATTTTGCTGTTTTGACTTCTACCTTTCTGTGCAATCGTACGCCGAGTCGTGTTCTTCAGCATAAGGCTCCCTTACAGGTCTTATTTCCTGAGCGGACACTTTTTTCGGTCCCCCCTCGTGTTTTTGGATGCACATGTTTTGTTCAGGATCGGTCTCCTACTCGTCATAAACTTGATGATAAAGCGATTCGTTGTATCTTTGTGGGCTATTGTCATCAATCTAAGGGGTATCGATGTTATGATCCTATTAGGCGTCGTATGTATCACAGTCTAGATGTTACCTTTCTTGAGCATATTCCTTATTTTCCTTTCAGTCCTTTGTCTGCCCCTCCAGTTGATGATACTCCCTTTGATTTTCCATTACCACAAGAGTCAGAGTCATTGATCACTATCCCTACAGGGTCATCCGTTTTTCCTCCCAAGGAGTCACTCATCCCTGTCAGTACAGAGTTACCAGTCTCTCTTCCTTTGCAGGTGTATGCTCGTTGTCCTCGCTCTCATCACCCTGCTGATATCCCCTCTACCTCAGGCGATGCAGGTAATACTTCTCAGTTTGTTGAGCATATTGATGCACCTGTTGTTAGTACTGATGAGATTACAGGTGCTGAGCCAGTTACTTTACCTGATAAGATATTATCAGTAGAGGATGGTGATTTAGGGCGTCGTTATCCAAGGCGTGATCGCCGTCCAGTTGATCGATATGGTTGGACCGCCAAGATTTTATATCCGATCTCTGCTTATGTTTCTTATGGTAATCTGTCTCCCACATTTCGAGCTTATACTATGGCCTTATCAGATACGCTAGTTCCTCGCTCTATTTCGGAAGCTATGCGGGAGCCCCAGTGGGTTCTTGCCATGCAGACAGAGATGGACGCTCTTCAGCGTAATCATACATGGGATCTTGTCTCCTTACCTTCAGGGGTGAAGCCTGTTGGCTGTCGCTGGGTTTACACCCTGAAGTTTCTGGCAGATGGTACTATTGATCGTTACAAGGCTAGACTTGTGGCGAAGGGCTTTACTCAGGTACCAGGTCGTGACTTTGGTGCTACATTTGCCCCCGTGGCAAAATTGACTACTGTTCGGTTAATTATTTCTCTGGCTGCGGAGTACTCTTGGCCTCTTCATCAATTAGATGTGAAGAATGCGTTTCTTCACGGTGATCTGGACGAGATTATTTATATGGATGCACCACCGGGCTTTCGTGGTGAGGGGGAGTATGCTGGAAAGGTATGTCGACTGCGTAAGTCTCTTTATGGACTGAAACAGTCGCCACGAGCCTGGTTCTCTCGCTTCAGTGATGTAGTCATACGATTGGGGTTCACCAGGTGTCATTCTGATCATACCTGCTTTATTCGACGGAATACTTCTGGACAGTGTGTCATCCTTCTGGTATATGTTGATGATATTATTATTACTGGTGATGATATTTCTGGGACTGCGCAGGTCAAGATAGACCTTGGGAAGGCCTTCGATGTGAAGGATCTTGGATTTCTGCGATACTTTCTTGGGATTGAGGTTGCCCGTAGAAGCAGAGGTATTGTTCTTTCTCAGAGAAAGTATGTTTTGGATCTTCTTTCAGACACTGGGATGTTGGGGTGCAAACCGGCATCATCACCTATGATTCCAAACCTGAAGCTTACTGCTGAAGGTGAGGAGTTGAAAGATCCGACAGTTTATCAAAGATTGGTAGGTAGACTTATCTACTTAGCCAATACTAGGCCGGACATTTCATTCGCAGTCAGCCGAGTTAGTCAGTTCATGCATAGGCCATGTCAGCCTCATCTTGATGCAGTTTATCATATTCTTCGGTACCTCAAGTCTTGTCCTGGACTTGGGTTGTTTTATGCATCAGGATCTCAGACCGGTTCTCTAGCCTGTTATTCAGATTCAGATTATGGGGGAGCATGTGATGGTCGATCTACTACGGGTTTCTGTGCTTTTCGAGGGACTCATCTTATCTCTTGGAAGAGCAAGAAGCAGGCAGTTGTCTCCCGCTCGTCCGCAGAGGCAGAGTATCGGGCACTGGCACTTGGCACATGTGAGATTATCTGGCTACGATCGATTCTTGACGAGTTGGGTTTTTCAGTGACCTCTCCATCCACATTATATTGTGATAATCAATCTGCTATTCAGCTCGCTTCTGACTCTGTACTACATGAGAGAACGAAGCATATAGAGATCGATGTTCACTTTCTTCGGGAGAAGGTCAGCAGTGGTCTTGTTACTCCATCGTTTGTGGGGACCAGTGATCAAGTTGCGGATGTTTTTACCAAACCTGTCACTCTGTCTATTCTTCGGGACTCCGTTGTCAAGCTTGGCTTAGTTGACATTTTTGCGCCTAGCTTGAGGGGGAGTGTTGGAGTATAGATAGTCTAGGTTTATTAGGATTTCTTTTCCCTTTTTTACCCTTACTATGATTTTTATATTTTGCCTAAACTACAAGGATGTTTAAGTCACTCTGTATTATTTTTGGATATATATACGGGGTTCTACTCTTAATTTGAGTATCCCTTTTCATTCACAACTTTCTCAAGTTTATCTACTAACTATATTCTTAACAAGTTGCCTCATAAGAAAACTAAGAAGACACCATATGAATTGTGGAAAGGTTGAAGAGCTTCCTATAAATACTTAAAAGTGTGGGGGTGTCTAGTAAAAGTAGCAATTCCTAAACCTAAAAAGGTTAAGATAGGACTAAAAATCATTGATTGTGTATTTATTAGTCATGCCCATAACAGTAGTATATATCGATTTCTTGTTCATAAATTTGATATTCCTGATGTGCCTATTAATACAATTATAGAATCAAGGAATGCGTCATTCTTTAAAAATAATTTTCCATTTAATATGTCATATGAATCAAACTCATGAAAGAGACCAATTGAGGCTACAACTAATAATGATCAGGGTGAGAAATTTATTGAAGATGAACCCAGACGTAGCAAGAGGACAAAGACTTCAAAGTCATCTGGTCCTGATTTACTAACTTATCTATTAGAAAATGATTCTCAAAGTTTTAAAGAAGTTATGTCCTCCCCCAAAACTCCTTATTGGAAGGAAGCTGTCGATTCTAACATCAAATCCATTATGAGGAATCATATATGGGAATTGGTAGATTTTCCACTAGGTAACAAACCTTTAGGCAGTAAATGAATTTTTGAAAAGAAGATGAAAGCTGATGGATCCATTGACAAGTATAAAGCTAGACTTGTAGCCAAAGGATATAAGCAAAAGGAAGAATTAGATTATTTTGACACTTATTCACCAGTTACTACAATTACTTCCACACGGATTTTAATTGTTATAGCTACATTGAATGGTCTTGAAATACATCAAATGGATGTAAAGACAGCATTCTCAAATGGTGAATTAGATGAAGAAATATACATAAAACAACCTGAGGGATTCATTACTAATGGACAAGAAAAGAAAGTATGCAAGCTTGTTAAATCTGTGTATGGTTTAAAATAAGCACCAAAACAGTGGCATGCAAAGTTTGACAAAGCAATGTTGTCAAATGGGTTCAAAATAAATGAGTGTGGCAAATGTGTATATGTTAAGAGCACTTATAATGGATACATTATTGTATGTCTTTATGTAGACGACATGCTAATTATAGGCAGCAATAACGATGTCGTTAAAGCTACAAAGCAGATGTTAACAAATAGGTTTGAAATGAAAGACCTATATGTTGCTGATGTTATACTAAGAATAAAAATTTCTAGAGTGTCATATAAACTCATGCTATCTCAGACTCACTATATTGAGAAAGTACTTGATTAGTTCAAGTAGTATGACATAAAACCTACGAGAACACCTGTCAATGTTAATATTCATCTTTCGAAGAATAATGACAAAAGCATATCTTAGTTAGAATATGCACGTATAATTGGTAGTTTAATGTACATTATGAATTGTACCCATCCAGATATAGCATACTCAGTGAGTAAGTTAAGTCGATATACTAGTAATCCTAGAAAAGACCATTGGAAAGAAATTAATAGAGTTTTGGAATATTTAAAGCATACCCAAAACTATGGTTTGCACTACACAAAGTACCCAGTTGTACTTGAGGGATATACCGATGCTAATTAGATATCAAATACTAAAGACTCAAAATCCACAAGTAATTATGTGTTTACATTGGGGAGTGCAATTGTGCTATGAAAATCCTCAAAACAAACTTGTATTGCTAGATCTGCAATGGAATCTGAATTCATTGCATTAGATAAAGTTGGAGAAGAAGAAGAATGGATTTGTAATTTCTTAGAGAATATTCTAAATTGACCAAAGCCTATGCGTGCAATATACATTCACTGTTATAGCCAATCTACGATTAGAAGGGCACATAATTGTATGTATAATGGTAAGTCTACACATATATGTTGTAGATACAATGTCGTCAGACAATTGCTCTCTAATGATATTATATCCATTGACTATGTGAATTTAAAAGATAATATTGCGAATTTGCTTACAAAAGGTTTGCTAAAGAACAAGCAAAAAGTTCATCGAAGGGAATGGGCTTAAAGCCTATTACTTAATCAAGAGTCACCATAATAGCAACCCAACCTAGTTTACTGGAGATCCCAAGATCTAAGTTCAAAGGGACATCCAAATTATGTGTAACTCAGTACACACTAAGAAGATTTTCTAAACTCCTTCCCATTCTTATGATGAAATAGTAAATATCTGCCGCGAGAATCAAAGTAAGTTATGCTTTTAAATGATATTCTGTGACTTGAAAATGTCCAAGTGGGGTATAGCAGGATACTCTTAATCAAAAATAAAATATGTGAGTAAAGAAGGGGCCACTTCTATGAGAATCATAGGTTGATTACTCTAATATTACTCATGAAATCAAGTGGTGTTCAAGGCCAAAATGAACACAAACGTGAGAACCAACTGTGTCCAAAGGAAAATTGTGTGAATTATATTGTCTCGGTTTATACAAATGGCTGACAGTTCAAAGACATCATGTCCACTGATTAGCCAAGTAAATCCTATAGCCTTACACAGCGAAAAGTTTAAGCCACGGGCTACTTATCCAGATGCAATAACCTTTCACCTTTAAACCAGTGTTTGCATTATCATACATTAAATTTTCATTCATGTTAGGGATTTTTAAACAAAATGGTTATGAAAAATAAATTAAAATGGGACTCACATATCAAAATTAGTGGGACCATGATTTCATTAAAATGGGACTCACATATACTAGGCGCCCTTCCCTTGCCCTGAGCGTCCTCCCCTCTCCTTGGCCCCCTCGACCTCCTTTGGCATATAGCACTCTCGCCTCCTGGGTTTTGATATGTCTGTTACATTTTAAAACTTGTGCCTAGTTCTCCATAGAGTGTGTCTCTTCCTGAACAGGTATTGGTTGCCTCCTTTCGATTTGAACAGAGACATCTCATGGTTGTTCAGTCAATCCAAATAGGCACCAGTGAGTCTATAAAAAGGCGACCCATACTGTCATTTGGAGTACATCAAAATTCAGGAAAAATTCTTCTGGCTTTCATACTCTCTCTCTGCCTACTGTCTATTGCATTGTGTCATCTACGGTTTAAGTACAGAGCATCAAATTTTGTTCGTTGATTCTTGGAGATTGTAGTGCTGCTTCTTTAAGAGTGAAAAGTCCGTTCTATCTTAGGACACAATTTGCTCATCAACATTGAGCATCGAGAGAGAGCAAATCTATCTTAAGGAAACTGTGGATCATATGGCTTTGATTATTCTGGTTTTTATGGTTTTTTGTTTAAAAGTTAGTGTTGGTCTGTCTCTATCATGCCCCAAATTTCATAAAAGCATGATTAAATAAAATACTTTGTTTATTTCAAAAACACCTGCTGGTATGTTGTAAAAACATCTACAAAGTATCTCTTTAGTTTAAATAAATTATTATTTAAAAAAAAAATCAGCCAAATTTCCTTTGAAAATTAAGCTTCCAACCAGCTAGTAAGAGCATCCCTATGAGAGCATAACATAATTTAAACTAACTAAACATCCACAAATTGCCTCCATCAAAAATATAATCCAACTAAATTCAGGGTGGCAATTAAAGGCCCGTGAAGTTCCCTCAAACCCGGATATATCCAATACCAATATATACCACAACTTAGTACACAAAGTCAATAACTTTACATTACAATACTCAAAATAACAATCCCTCTATGAGATGATTCAGTGTAAACCATAAATGCCTCAAGATAACTTTTTCAAACACAATGTTTGAGTGCTAACATTTCTATATAAGTTATAAAGGTAAATACAAAAAGGCTCCAAAAGAGAATTTTTTTAGTCCAACCTTCCACAAGTATTCCATCACCTATGCCTCAAAGAGATTCTTTTTAGTCCAAGCTCCCACAAGCATTTCATTACCTATGCCCCAGGATGCATGCTAGTCTCTAAAAATATTAGTAAAGGATGAACAACCACAACTCAGTAGAATAATCATTTTCTCAAGCATTTATAGAGTTTTAAATATCAACATTCCACAAACCATACGAATAAGTAATGAAAGCTTTCTATAATTAAGTATAAATATAAGATAATAAGTAAAACATTTATAAAAATCTCCCAACACCTTAACATTAGAAATATACGAGGTATAAATTAAAGGTTTATATATTTAAAGTCAAACCATCATAGCAAATACAATGCATGCTTGCATACGGACAATATAATCAATCACACCGGTTCACGAATGAACCATCCCCGGGGAACCTTTTGGGTCTTGCATCTTAAGGTCTCATCGCTCTTTTTTTTTTTTAAGGGAAACGTATAGGGCACAACTTGTGATGCCACATAGGTCATACCGAAAACCACTACCATTACTAATCTCCCTTAAGACTAGTAGCCGCCTTGGCAACCCACTCTATACTCCCCAACTGTCTACTAACCTTCTGACTATCAGTATCGAGCATACATTTTTCAAAAATTATTATTTTTTATATCCATAAATCCTTTTGAAACACATGTCATAAGCTTAACATTTTATCAAACATATAGTAGGCTCAAATCTGAAAATTTTCATTTTTTAAAGCAATATAACCATTTTCAAGAAAATAAGTCATATATATTATGTACAAAATCAAAGCATACTTCAAAACCCCCAAATCATAAGTTTAATCAAATATCCATAAATAAAATCAAACTACCCACCACAAAAATCAATTTTATTTCCAATAGAATATGTAATATATATTATGTACAAGATTATAGAATACTTCAAAAACCTACAAATCACAGGTTTAATCAAATATCCATAACTAAAATCAAACTAGGGTTTCAAACTCATAACACTAAAATTGTTTTTATACATGGTTCACAATCCATGGCATACCCAACACTAAATCAAGGTGTATAACAAGTATTTTTCCATTAAACACATAGTAAGCTTTAGCCAAAAAAAATACATGAGATGCACAATGTAAATACAAGAAAGAGGAAAACCCCACATAAAAATCAACAATTTCAAGCTTAATCTCCAAGATTCTTGAGCCAAGCCCAAGCCCTAGAGCCCTTCTTCTATCTTCTTCTCTCTTTCTATTTCTAGTTCTAAGATGGGTGGAGGAGTTATGGGTGAGAGATGTGAGAAAAATTAGAGAAATAGGCTGAATTTGGGGTTTTAAACCTAGCAATTTCGGCCAAAAAAATACTATTCGAGCAAAAAAATGCATTTTGTCCAAAATTATAATTTTACCCCTAAACATCTCAAATTTGATTTCTATGACTACCTTAAGGTTTTTCAACATTCTGGATTCATTTTTAATGTTATTTTTAACCTAAAAATATTTAGTTTTATAATTTATCTCAAAATCAAAGTCAATTTACACTCGAAACATCGAAATTACTATTTTACCTCTCTGAATCCCTATATGAGGTAAACGTCTATCCCAATGTTTCTTGACCTCCAAAATTCAATGGTAATGTTATTTTGACCTAAAAAAATTAATAATTTTACTTAGTTACCCTTATCAACCTTAAACGCCTCAAAAATTAAATTTAACCCGAAAGTCAATACGTCTGTAACTCAAACTTATGCGACTATACCTTTAACAATGATTCGAAGTTGCTCTCATTATTTTAATCATTTTGAAAATACTAACAAGTTAATATAATTTATATTTAAATGAAACACGAGATCTCACAATTCACTCCCGTTAAAATAAGTTTCATCCCCAAAACTTGTTACTAACCTCCAAATTCGAAAAGATGTGGATATCATGCTTGCATATTTGTCTTCAATCTCCAAGTAGCTTCTTCGACGCCATGGTGTTGCCATAACACCTTCGCAAGAGGTATAACTTTGTTGTGTAGAACTTGTTCCCTCCTATCAAGAATTTGCATTGGCGCTTCATTGTAGCTCATGTCATTTTGTATTTGGATGTCTTGCCAATCAAGAATCTGTGATGTGTTGGGCTCACATTTCTGCAGCATGGAAACATGGAAAACTTCATGAGCTCCCAAAAGCTAGGGTGGTAAATCAAGCTTGTATGTCACCATCCCTACTTGTTCCACTATCTCAAAAGGCCCAATGTACCTTGGAGCCAACTTCCTTTTGTTTCCAAAAAGAAATACTCTTTTCCAAGGTGACACCTTCAAGAACACATAGTCACCCTTTTTAAACTCCAATGGCCTCCTCCTTCTATCCGCATAACTCTTCTGTCGACTTTGAGTTATGCGTAGTTATTCATGAATTAATTGTACCTTTTCAGTAGTCTCCCTCACTATCTCTGGACCAAATAAACTAATCTCCCCCACTTTCACCCAACACAATAGCGACCTACAAGGTCTCCCGTATAATGCTTCATAAGGTGTCATGCCAATGTTAGATTGAAAATAATTGTTATATGCAAATTTCACCAACAGCAGATGATCACTCCAACTTCCCTTGAAGTCCAACACATAAGCTCGTAACATGTCTTCCAAAATTTGTATCAACCCTCTCAGATTGGCCATCCCTTTGAGGATGAAAGGCAGTGCTAAAGTGTAACTTTGTCCCCGTAGCTCGTTGTAGACTTTGTCAAAATTGCGTCATAAAATGAGAATCACGATCAAACACAATAGAGAGTGGAACTCCATGTAATCTAACAATCTCACGAATATAAAGCTTGCTCAAGGTCTCTAAAGTGTCAGTGATCTTCATACTCAAGAAATGAGCAGACTTGGTGAGTCTATCTACAATGACTCATACGACATTATACCCGCATGAAGTCCGCGGAAAATCATACACAAAATCCATGGTGATGTGATCCCACTTCTACTCTAGGATAGGTAAGGACTGTAGTAATCCTCTGGATTTTTGATACTCCACCTTCACCTGCTGACACACTGCACATTGTGCTATGAACCTTGTCACATCCTTCTTTATTCCTTTCCACCAATATTGACATTTCATGTCTCTATACATTTTTGTGCCACTGGAGTGGATAGCAATTTTAAAGCGATGACACTCTCCAAGTATCTCCTCCTTTAGGGACGAATCATCTGGTACACATAACTTTTTTCTATATCTTAGTTTTTAATTCCTTAAAGACCAACCTTCAACTATTTCCCCATTTTCCAGTTAAGCTCGAATCGACTCTAAGTAAGGATCCAAGCATCACAACTCAACACTCCTACGTTGAATGGTAGGTTGAGCCACAAGGTTAAACAGGTATGGCTGGTATCCATCTTCTCCAACTCATAGATCATAATCTCCAAGTGCATCCATCATCTTCCATTTACTAGCCAAAATACCACTAACTTCACCACGTGACTTTCTACTCAAAGCATCTGCAACCACATTGGCCTTCCCAGGATGATAGCTAAGGGTAAAGTCATAATCTTCTAGATACTCCATCCAGCATCGTTGGCAAACATTCAGATCTTTTTGTGTGAAGATGTACTTCAAACTCTTGTGGTCAGAGTATACTTGAAACTATTCTCCATACAAGTAACAACGTCATAATTTGAGGGCAAATACAACAACGACAAGTTTCAAATTATGAGTGGGATAATTTTGCTCATGGGTCTTCAATTGCCTTGAACCATAAGCAATGACATTCCCATGTTGCATCAACACATACCCAAGTCCCCGTAATGAAGCATCCGTATAAACATCATAGCCCTCACCACTAGCAAGTATAATGAGAACAGGTGTCGTGGTTAATCTTCTCTTCAAAATCTCAAAAGATTGCTCACAATCTTCATTCCACTCAAGCTTTTCCCCCTTTCGAGTCAGTCATGTCAACGACATAGACATACGAAAGAATCCTTCTACGAACCTTCAATAATAATCGACTAGTCCCAAGAAGCTTCGGACCTCGTTCATATTCTTGGGTCGATCCCATTTCAAAACCGCTTCAATCTTGAATGGATCCACTGACACTCCTTCCTCGGATACTTCATGTCCCAAAAAATTGACTTCTCTCATCCAAAACTCACATTTGTTCTTCTTAGCATACAAGTTGTGTTCCCTCCATGTTTGCAAAACTAGCTTGAGGTGTAGTGTGTGCTCCTCATGTGTCTTAGAATATATGAGGATGTCGTCAATGAAGACAATAAAGAATTGGTCAAGTTAGGGCCAAAAAACACAATGCATCAAGTCCATAAAAGTTGCAGGTGCATTCGTGAGTCCAAATGCCATCACCATAAACTCAAAGTGCCCATACCTTGTCTGAAAAGTGGTCTTAAGAATATCTTTCTCTCTAATCCTCAATTGATGGTATCCCGTGTGGAGATCAATCTTTGTATAGTAGCGAGAACCCTTCAATTGATCAAAGAGTTCGTCGATGCGAGGTAGAGGAAACTTGTTCTTAATAGTCACCCAGTTCAACTTCCTATAGTACATGCACAATCTAAGGGTTTCATCTTTTTTTTTTTTACAAAAAGGACTGGAGCACCCCAAGGTGAAGTACTCAACCATATAAACCCAAGGATAAGAGGTTCATCTAGTTGTTTCCTTAACTCGTTCAACTCTAACGGCACCATGCAATAAGGATCAATGGATATCGGTTCCGTGCCAGGGTAAAGCTCAATAGAAAACTCCACTTCCCTTAATGGAGGTAATCCAGGCAACTCACCGGAAAAAAATGTCAAGAAAGTCGGATACTATAAGAATAAAAGTGGACTCCACATCGTCCCATTCCTCTGCGGAAATATGGGCTAAGAAACTTAGGCTACTCCCAATATCAACATTCAGAATGTGTTTCCTCATCGTATGGAGATGTCGAGGGATACTATTTTCACCCATGAAATAGAAAAGTTTATCCCCCGGTGCACGAAATACCAATTTCTTCCAGTAGCAATCCATAGTAGCATGGTAGGAAGAGAGTAAATCCATTCCAAAAATAACAGCATACCCCATTATCTCCAAAGCAATTAAATCTACCCTCAACTCTTTCTCTCCAAAGTGAAGTATACAATTTTTACACACTCTCCAAACAATCCCCAATAGGTAGATCTACATATAGCATATAACCCAAAGGCTCAAACTCCAACCCCAATGTAATGGCATATGATGTACAAATAAAAGAATGGGTTACCCCAGGATCAAACAAGATACAAGCCCATGAATTATAAAGAAGAATCATACCCTCCACTACTGCATTAGAAGAACTCCCATCAGGCTGAACTAAACCATAAATGCGAGTTGAGGCATCAGTGCCCTAAGTCTTGGTCCCCAGTTTCTTCTGTTGAGTTTGCTGTTGTGGCTGAGATTTGAACTGAGTGGTCTGGGGCTACTGTAGTACTATTTGAACATGAGAATAAGAAGTATGCTGATATGGTAGCTTTGTGGACTACTGATAAAATTCCCTACTACTCTGTCCTTATGGTGAAGAAGCTAGTAAAAGGTAGTGACTCCTAAGGTGACCTGTGCCACCACACCCGCAATACCACTTCAAGTGTGTCGGCACTCTTTTAATGTGGCCTCCTAGTTTTGAACTTTGTGCACAACTTGACTCACTCCCTTGACCCATACTTCATTCTAAACACAGGTGTGGAGTATCCCTGTGACGTCCACCACTACCACTACTGGTCTTGGATTGACTCTTTCTATGTTGACAACACTCTCAAATGACTTGAGTTTCCTCCCAAACTCTCTCTACTAGGGTAACCCGCTCAACTAATTCTCCAAAGTCACAACTGTTAAGAGCTACCAATTTCTCCCGAATAGATGGTTTCAAACCTTTCTTAAAGTGTAAACCTCGTCATTCTATTCCTTATATAACAATATAATTATGTGTGAAGTGCTAATATAGGTAATGATATATGCATGAAATAGGTAGGTTGTAAGAGCGTAGGAGTAGTAATAAAAAGGTTAATTGAGGAAATAGGGCGTGAGGTTGAGAGTTGAAAGTCTCTCGGGGTGAAATCGTAATCTAAAGATAATATAGAGAAATAAAAGGAAACGATTGCAATAGAACTAGTGTCAACTTGGTTGGATGTACAAATGTATGTTGTATGACTTTAGGGTGACCTTGGAAGGGTTAGGAATGGATTGAAAATGAAAAATTAAGGAAAAAGGAAAAACTGGGCAAACCGTACCGGTACAGTATACTGGTACGCCCGAAAGATAATCGTTCCAGTACAGCGTACCAGTACGCAACTGTCCAAAGAGTGTACCATACCGGTACACCGTACCGGTACGCTCTGTAAGTTCTGAAATTTTTAAGTCGCGATCCGTGGGTCCTCCTTCCACTATAAATACTTAAGCACGCCTCTTTGAGCCCCATTTCACTCCTTCAAACCCTAGAAACACTTAGAGAAGAAAAGAGGAAGAGAAAACTCAAGATCAAAAGGGAAAAACAAAGGTTTAAGAGTTGATTCAAGATCCAAACCCTAGATTTCTTCAAGAACCAAGGTAGGGGATTTCTTCCTATTCTCTTGCATTGAGGCTAGGGTTAATTTATATGTATCCTTTAGCTTTAAAATCCTATTTACTTGCTATTATTTACTTGATTCTTGGTCTTCTTGCATTTATTGCCATATTTTAAACATTGTGTTGGTTGGATAACCATTAAAGTTCATTTTCTTACTTCCAAACCCTAGTTTTCTTTAAAGGGGGTTTTCTCTTGATCATTCATTTATCTTTGATTTAGAAAATCTTAGTACTTTGGGTTGAGTAAATAAAATGATGTGGACGATGATCTCTTGCATTTTATTGTATTGTTTCATTGGAGATACGTGATTTAGTTGTGATTTGAGAAATACCCATGTGATTGGGGGTTTATGGGATTGTTGTATTTGAGAAAATTGTGGGTATTGTATCTCTTGTGTGGTTGTAGGGATAAACGTGGGCTACTATTTACCGGGTATCATGGAGTGGGTAGTCGACATCTTACTCTGTGTGGGTTTGAACCATTCCTACCACTCATAATAGGGTTAGTGTCTTGCAAGTACTAAACCATTATCGTTCACGGGGTAACATGGAAGAAGGGATTTGTGTGGTTTGTATGTGGGTCATGATATTAGTAATGGTGATCATGCGAGGTCTTACTTCATACAGGAGATACTAATACAAGTGTGAGTTATCGTTTACTGTACCAAGAATGGTTTCTACAAGAATCTTGGGAAGTATGGGATTCCGCAAGAACTTGGGGGAAACGGTTTATGGTAGAATGGATTATTAGCCATACTATTGGTTTCATTTATGCGTTAAACTTTGTTGTTGCTCAAACTTGAGATCAAATTAAATGTCCCTGTTTTGCTTCCAAATTATACATATGCTAATTGTGAAATGAGACTGACTGTTTTCTTATGCTTTTCTAAACCTTGTTTGAGTTTGGGAGGATTTTACTAAAGAGCTTCATGTTCACCCTTTACAGTTGAATATTTTTCAGATGTGGTTTTAAAGGAGGATCTTGGAGTTACCGAGCCGGGGCATTGGGAGGTCCCACCTGAGGGGAATCTCGATCCCGAAGTGGACATGTAGAGCTATAGCTTCTTTTGTACTAGACTAGAGAATTTATGTTGAAATCATGTATAGTCTAGTATTTTGTTTATTCCGCTGTTAAGATGAGTGTAATTCTTTTGGAATGTAATTGTCATGGTTTGGCCTATTCTTTTGGGATGACATTATGGATAGTATAAATGCTAAAATGGAATATTTTTATTTGATGGATAATTGGACCCTGTGTGGTCAATGTGGTATAATTGCACAGGTTGGATTTTTTAGGTAGAACTCCCCGCACAAAGGAAACTCTGCCCGAATTTTGTTAAAAATTAAGAAATCTCTTTATTTGATGGATTTATTTAGTTGCTCTCATGACATGAATGGTTTCATAATGTAATGCCGTCCAAGGTGGTTTTTGAGGCGTTACATAAACAATTGGCCTTCTTGGCCTCAGTCGATACATACTCTGCAGCAAAGCAGGAGAGCTCTACAAACTTGGACTCATATTGAGTGACAATCATGTTGTGTTGTTAAAGTGCCAAGAAGTTCGATATTATCTTATCCCTCGCTGATTCGGGAAAGTACTTCCCATTGAAAACCTCTTCAAAATTTTCCTAAGTCATTTGTTCCACGTTTCTCCTTCTTTTTACCAACTCCCACCAATGGTCAGCTTCCCCTTCCATAAGATATGCAGCTAGACCAACTCTCAAGTCATTGGCAATATCCATGCCATCTATCACTTTCTTCACTTGCCGAAGCCACTTCTCTACCTCGAGGGGGTCTGAGTCTCCTTGGAAGGTAGGAGAGCATTGTCGTAGAAATTCTTTAAGAACCATCATCCTTCTACCCTCACCTCCAATTTGTTGCACTTAAGCTTTAGCTTGAGCTTGTGTGGTGGAAGTATGGTTGTTGTTGTTCCCGGATTATTGTTGTATCAATGTAGTGAGCTCCCTCAAACATTGGTAGATACCATTCATAGTGTCTTAACGTGCCGGTACTTGATTTCCCCCTCGCTAGGGTGGTCTCCCACATCCTCTTCTTGCTTCCATCCTACACATGCAACTAGGCTTTAGATCACCATTTCAAACATATTCATCCTAGAGAAGTAGTCGAGTTTATGAGATGTTTCGGCTCCTACAATTAACGTCAAAAAGCCAAATTTCTTTCAAAAACTTAATGTGCTGGGACCATATTTGGATAATCCAATTAACTACAGTTCCCATATAAGACCTAATACCTAAGCTCTGATACCAACTTGTCACTCCCCAAATTTCATAAAAGTGTGATTAAAAAAAATACTTTGTTTATTTCAAAAACACATGTTGGTATGTTGTAAAAACATTTACGAAAGTATCTCTTTAGTTTAAATAATTTTTTTTTTTTTTTGAAAATTTCGACCAAGTTTCCTTTGATAATTAGGCTTCCAACCAGCAAATAAGAGCATCTTTGTGAGAGTATAACATAATTTAAACTAACTAAACATCCACAAATTGCCTCTATCAAAAATATAATCAAACTAAATCCAATGTGGCAATTATAGGCCCACGAAGTCCTCCCAAATACTAATATATACCACAACTTAGTACACAAAGTCATAACTTTATATTACAATATCCAAAATAATAATCCATCTATAGGATGATCCAGTGTACACCACAAATGCCTCAAGACAACCTTTTCAAACACAATGTTTAACTGCTAACATTTCTACATAAGTTCTAAAGTTAAATACAAAAAGGCTCCAAAAGAGATTCTTTTTAAGCTCCCACAAGCATTCCATCGCCGATGTCCCATGATGCATGTTAGTCTCTGAAAATATTAGTAAGGGATAAGCAACCACAACTTAGAGGGATAAGCTTTTTTCCAAGTATTGACAAAGATTTAAATATCAACATTCCACAAACCATACGAATAAGTAATGAAAGCTTTCTATAATTAAATATAAATACAAGATACTAAGTAAAACATTTATAAAAATCTTCCAACACCTCAACATTAGAAATATACAAGGTATAAATTAAAGGTTTATATATTTAAAGCCAAACCATCATGGCAAATACCATGCATACCTCGCATACAGACAATATAATCAATCACACTGGTTCACGCATAAACTATCCCCGGAGAACCTTTTGGATCTTGCACCCTAGGGTCTCATTACCCTTCTTGCTTTTTAAGGGGAATGGGTAGGGCACAACTTGTGATGTCACATAGGCCATACCGAAAACCACTACCATAACTAATCCCTCTTAGGACTAGTAGCTGCCTTGGCAACCCACTCCATAGGCCCCAACCGTCTACTAACCCTCTGTCTATCGGTATCGAGCATACATGTTCTAAAAATCATTATTTTCTATATCCATAAATCATTTTGAAACACATCTCATAATCTTGACATTTTATCAAACATGTAGTAGGCTCAAATCTCAAAATTTGTATTTTTCAAAGCAACATAATAATTTTCAAGAGAATAAGTCATATATATTATGTACAAAATCATAGCATACTTTAAAACCCCCAAATCATAAGTTTAGTTAAATACTCATAACTAAAATCAAACTAGGGTTTCAAACCCACCACAAAAATCATTTTTATTTCCAAGAGAATATGTAATATATATTATGTACAAGATCATAGAATACCTCAAAAATCCACAAATTATAGGTTTAATCAAATACTCATAACTAAAATCAAACTACGGTTTCAAACCCATAACACTAAAATTATTTTTATACATGTAGGTTCACAATCCATGGCATACTCAACACTAAATCAAGGTTTATAACAAGTATTTTTCCATCAAGCACATAGTAAGCTTTAACTAAAGAAAATACATGAGATGCACAATGTAAATGCAAGAGAGAGGAAAAATTCCACATAAGAATCAACAATTCCAAGCTTAATCTACAAGATTCTCAAGCCAAGCCCAAGCCCTAGAGCCCTTTTTCTATCTTCTTCTCTCTTTCTGTTTCTAGTTCTAAGGTGGGTGGAAGAGTTTTGGGTGAGAGATGTAAAAAAAATTAGAGAAATAGGCTGAATTGGGGGTTTTAAACCCATCAATTCCCGCCAAAAAATACTGTTCATGCAAAAAATGCATTTTGTCCAAAATTATAATTTTGTCCCTAAACATCTCAAATTTGATCTCTATGACTACCTTAAGGTTTTTTGACATTCTGGATTCATTTTTAATTTTATTTTTAACCTAAAAACATTTATTTTTATGATTTATCTCAAAATCAAAGTCAATTTACACTCGAAACATCTATCCCTTTGAATCCCTATATGAGGTAAACGTCTATCCCAATGTTTCTTGACCTTCAAGATTCAATGGTAATGTTATTTTGACTTAAAAATATTAATAATTTTACTTAGTTACCCTTATCAACCTTAAATGTCTCAAAAATTAAATTTAACCCAAAAATCAATATGTCTGTAACTCAAACTTATGCGACTATACCTTTAACATTGATTCGAAGTTGCCCTCATCATTTTAATCATTTTGAAAATACTAACAAGTTAATATAATTTATATTTATATGAAACACGGGATCTCACATCCGCCCTGTAAGTGCCCTATCTCATCATACTTATTACACTGTGTTAGTTACATATAGCAATAGGTAATTGAATCTAATTATAAACAAATACTTGGTTAGTCGTCAACATATAATAATAACCAAGAGAGAAAAACCTACCTTTTTAAAATGCTTAACATTATGTTTCTATGTAACTAGTTATTTTAGATGTTATTCAGCATACTAACTGACAATTTCCAATGATGCGAGGTGGAATAAGGATGAGTTTAGTGAGGCGTGGATGTGAGAGTTTGTCAGGGTAAAATGAGAGAAGATAATATATATCTTGTCAGAAATACTATATTACTTAATTTTTTGATATCGTATCTCTTATTTTTAATTAATGGAATCAAGCTACGTGTAATAGTTTATATTTTTTTAATTTTATGTTACTTCATTCCTTTTTCAATCAACGATTATAAACAAATTAAGACAACAATTACAGCTCTTTACAGTACATACTCGATAGCGTAGTATTCTGTTATATCATGAGCATCACCTGGCTCACACCCTCAGCAGGAAAATATTAGGGGTATGATTTTTTTTTTTTTGGTCAGAGATTAGGGGTATGGTTAATTAAAGTGAAAAAAAAACAAGTATTTTAATGAAAACAAGGCAAAGAAATGAAATTCAAAATGGGAAAAATTGAAAGGGCGTTTAAGTGATGAGTGGTGCTATTTTCATTCCTTAAATCTCTTTTTTCACCCCATTTAATCTAAGTTCACCCATCTATACCCACTCTCATTAATAACTAAGTTCACCATATTTGTATCCATCCAATTAAACTATTAAATATACATTTCAAAGAAACCGACACAAAAATAACAAATGAATCAAAATTTTAATGTTCCAAGGTGATATAGAATATTTTGAGGCGTTTTAAGATATTTTGACATATTTTTATTAATATTTTTGAAATATTTTGAGGTGTTTTAAGATATATTTGTTAATATTTTAAAAATAAATTATTTATTTTATGTAATTTTATTCTGTTTTTGAAATATAGTCGTACCAAAATAATACACCAAATAAAATTAAATGAATTTAGTTTTTAATTAGTGAATATAAATGGGATGACTTTTAGTAAATGATGGGTGGGTATAAATAAAGGAAAATTTTATTTGGACTTAAAATGTAGACTTAATCAATCACAATCATTGAATAAATAATGAGTTCTAATAAATGTTAGGACTCACAGTGAAATCAATGATAGTGATTGATTAAGTTCACATTTTAAATCTACTAGTTGATGCACATGTGTGTTACATATGGACCATTTCAAGATTTTTCTAGATCCACCCATTGTCAAACCTATATCATTGTATTGAGACCAACTAAGAAATCTGTCACATTTTTCATATGTGTTGCTAAGTAGATGATAGCCGACTGTTAAGTAGATGATAGAGAGAGAGATGAAGGGGTGCATTTCCAGTAATAAAAACAAAGAGAGAGAGAGAAAAGATGAAGGGATGCATTTTTAGTAGCATCATCTACTGAGATTTAGTTAACTATAGTGAATTCTGTTCAATGCTAAATAAAATTAGATGTTTTATCCAAACAAAATGAAATGTAATGCACTACTAAATATGGTAATCGTCTAAAGAGAAAAATAGCATAAAAAGAAATTTTGTTAACTCCAAAATCGAAAAAACAAAGGGAAGAGCTTAACCTTAGATTCATTATGGCAATGCCTGTATGCGACTATCTCATCAGAACAAGGTCCTCTGATCTCGCATCTCATTTTGTAATGTGACCACCTACAAATTCATAATATACCAAATTAAAAGAAATTCAATTCTAAGAAACTTGAATTCAAAAGTTACAACACACAGAAATAAGAAAAAGGAAATGGTTCATAATCAAACTACGTAGTTAGGATGAGATAGATACCTGAAATATCCAAATCCTCTCTCCATTAGAGGTTCGTCCATGGCTGAATCTAAGACCATCTGGTTTTCAAAGCCAATTTCTATTTTTTTGAATAAAACTTCAATGAACAAACCAAATGATCTTTATTTAAAAAATCAACTGAAATTAATTCACAACACATAATTAAAAAGTAAATCAGTCATGTACTCTAAATAGATACTAGAAACAAAGTTGGATTTCTAATATATGGATACAAGAAATAGAAATTTTGGAAAAGAAGTGAAGAATCAAGCCGCATTAAATGTGTAAACCCCCACATGTGTATGTTGATATGACAATTTTATTATGTATTTCCAATGCTAAATGATGTAATGTTGTATGCATGAATAGGGTAAGTTGAAAGGGTAGTAATAAAAACGTTATTTGAGGAAATAGAGTATAGGGTGAAAGTTGGAAGTTTTTGAAGTATAATTGTATTTTTGGGATACTATGGATAAATAAAAGGAATTGTGAACAAAAGATCTTAAACCAACTAGGTTTGATGTATAAAGTTAGGTTGGATGAGTTTGGGTTGAGGTTAGGAGAGTTTGGAATGGATTGAAAATGAAAAAGGAAGGATTTGCACCGAAACAGGCAAAACCTTCCGGAAGGTCCTAAAACTTTCTGAAAGGTCAACAAATTTAGTGCCTGTTCAGAAGGTAAAACCTTCCAGAAGGTTAACGTGAACAGTAGTTCCAGAAGAGCAAACCTTCCGGAAGGTCGATGAAAACCTTCCGGAAGATCTAGTTAAATATTGGTCCAGAGAGCAAACCTTCCAGAAGGTCGACAAAAACCTTTCGGAAGGTTAGAGGAAATGTTGGTCCAGAAGAGCCAACCTTCCAAAAGATCTTCTAAAAATCTGAGTTTTTTTGTTCGCGAATAACCGATCCCTCCTCCACTATAAATACTTAATGTTGCATTCATTAGCCTCATTTCACTACACCAAACCCTAGAAACACTTAGAGAGGGAGAGAGGAAGAGAAAAACACAAAATTTAAAGGAAAATTTTACTTCAAGAAGATCAAAACTTAGATTTCTTCAAGAACACAAGGTAGGGGATTTTCTTCCATGCTTGTCCATTGAGGCTAAGGCTAAAATATATGTATCTTGTGACTCATATTTGTATGTACTTACTATGAGTTCCTTGTAGTTATGGCATGTTTTAAACAAAGTTAGGGTTGGTTACACATGAAATCTCTTTTATTGCTTTAAAAACCCTAATTTTGGGGAAATATGAAACTCTCTCTCTATATTCACTCAAGCTTGGTTTTGAGAACTTTAGTGCGTTGTGTGGGTAAATGAAACGATGTTGTGACGATCTCTTTCATTTTTCCTTCAATGTTCTATTGAAATAATACAGGTTAAATTTGGGAATTTTGATAATGGTTGGTTATGTGTGGGATACTTGAAGGGGGTAGAGGCTACTTGTAAGTATGCTACCTACCAAAAGAGGATATTTATGAACCGAGGTTACTTGTAAGTATGCGGTTATGTATGGGATACTTGAAGGGGGTAGAGGTTACTTGTAAGTATGCTACCTACCAAAAGAGGATATTTATGGACCAAGGTTACTTCTAAGTATGCGGTTAGGTGTTGGATACTTGAAGAGGGTGGAGGTTACTTGTAAGTATGCTACCACCAAAAAGGACATCTAACGACCGAGGTTACTTATAAGTATGCGATTATGGGAAACAAAGCCTTGAAGGGGATGGAAGTTACTTTTAAATATGCCACTTGCCAAAGGGAATATAATATTTCGATGGTGGAATGAATGTTTCTTTTGTATTATGGTGTTACTATTTCATTTCCCACAAGAGCTTATGGAGGTATGAGACTCTATAAGAACTTGTTGGAAATGATTATGGTTGCTAATTGTGACTTGGTTTCATTGTTTATCTAAATTATTGTGAATGCTTAAACTAGAGATCTGTTTAAATGTCCCTGTTTTACTTCAAAATTCATATATGCTATTTGTGAAAATGAGACCGCATTGTTTTACTTGTTTTCTAAACCTTGTATGAGTATGGAAAGAAAGTTGCCACAGAGCTTATCGCTCAGCCCCTACAAATAATATCTTTTCAGATTTCGCCCATGAGGAGGAGTTAAGAGTAGATGAACCCGCGCATTGGGGAGCTCCTCTAAAGGGGAACGGGGATCCCGAACCGGATGCCTAGAGTTATATTCATTTTTGTTTTAGACTAGGGAATTTATTTTGAGATTTGTAAAGTTAATCCTTTTGTAATTCCGCTATGCTATATTGATGTAACCTTTTTGGATTGTAAATGTCATGGTTTGACATATTCTTTTGGATATGGTTGTAAATACTTTATGGAGGATGAATGAAGTCTCTTTTATTTATGGATTTTATTCAGGCTCTCATGCTATGAATGGTGTTAGATTGTAATACCGTTTAAGGTGGTTTTTGGGGCGTTATAAAATGTACATTGATAAAGATGAAGGGATGCTACATTATTATTGTGGAGGGATTAAAATGACCTAATCATGTTGTTGGTAATTAAGTAAGACAATTAATCTAGCAATTGATGTATTTATTATTAAAACAATGCTATTGAGACCTAATTTACTGACCTAATTTGCTGACTTAATTCACTATGACCTTTGAATTAACTGTGGACTACATCAAATATTGAAATTTGGTGTTTATCCAATGATTCCAATGAAGTCACGTCATTAAGTCAGCAAATTATGTCAGATTTTTAGATCCAAATAGCATTTTCCTTATTATTATTCAATCATTTGAATACTTATTGCATAATTTGTAGGGTTTAACAATTTAAACATCTAAATTTGACTTTAGATTATTATTAAAAAAAGATTAAACATCAACAAAAGATAAGAATATAATACTTTCTTTATTAGAGGGTACAATTGAAAAAAATATTTTTCAAGTGACATTTTAAAATAGTGTAAATATAAATTTTTTAAATCTATGTATATTACTCATAAATAAAAGGGTTAATTACAAGTTACACCCCAAAAGATAGTTCAAATCTTAATTTATACCCCCAAAGATAAAAAATTTTAATTTACACCCTCAAAGATAGAAATTTGTATCAATGTGTACCCCCAAAGATCAAAAATCTCAATTTGCACACTCAAAGATAAAAATTTGTATCAATGTGCATATAAAACTAAATTGATAAATTATACTTAGATCCTCTCATGCTTGTCACTTAATCATTTGAGCCCTTTCACATTTAAAATATTACTCATACATCTCATGACGTTTGTGCACGTGTAACACGTAATCCCTTTTCGTTGATATCTGTTAATAAAACAATTAAAAAATATGATTTATCATAATAAAAAATTATAATTTTATATTACCCTTTATTTTGTGGGTTTGATATACTCTAAAATTCAAAATCAACGAAAAGGGATTAGACATTCAAAATCAAATTTATACAAATATATACATTCTATTAGACATTCAAATGGTAAGTTTGATTTTGAACTTTAGAGTATATCGAACCCACAAAATAAAGGGTAATATGAAATTATAATTTTTTATTAGGATAAAATCATATTTTTAACGGTTATACTAACAGATATCAACGAAAAGGGGTTACGTGTTACACGTGTATAAACGTCATGAGATGTAAGGGTAATATTCTAAATGTGAAGGGGTCTAAATGATTAAATGACAAACATGAGGAGATCTAGGTATAATTTATCAATTTAATTTTAGGTACACATTGATACAAATTTCTATTTTTGAGGGTACAAATTGAGATTTTTTATTTTTGGGGTGCACATTGATATAAATTTTTATTTTTGAAGATACAAATTAAAAATTTTGATCTTTGATAATGTACATTGATATAAATTTCTATCTTTGAGAGTATAAATTAAAAATTTTTATCTTTAATAGTACAAATTAAAATTCAAACCATCTTTTTACATTAATCCTAAATAAAATTAACTTAATGATTTGAAGGAAGAGAAGTAAATGGTGATTTACGGTTCCTTCTTTTTCGATTCCAAAAATCTAGCCAACCCCGACAAGAGTCCCATCTATTTCCACTTCAGATTTCAAAGAACGGCCAAACCAATCAAACCCGAACAAAGTGAAAGCTCGAAAGCGAGCGAGCGAGCGAGCGAGAGAGAGAGAGATGGCCGGGTATAGAGCTGAAGATGAATATGACTACCTGTTCAAGTTGGTTCTGATTGGCGACTCAGGTGTGGGAAAATCTAATCTTCTCTCGAGGTTTACTAGGAACGAGTTTAATCTTGAGTCCAAGTCCACTATTGGAGTTGAGTTTGCTACAAAGAGTCTGAACATCGACGGTAAGGTCATCAAAGCTCAGATTTGGGACACTGCTGGCCAAGAAAGGTGACTCTCCTCTTTCGTGCTCCTTAATTTATTTTTTAAACTTTTTTTTTTTGATTTATACGTGTTTTTGCTAAAACCAACATGGAATTTTGGTTATTTTCATATGGGTTGTAATTTGAAATTCATGTGTTTTGTGGGGCCAAGAGAATTTATTCTCTTGTTCAAATTTTCGTTGATGATTTTGTTGCAGGTTTTGGTATTTAGTGTGAAACTTTGTGGATATGTTGAAGCCAAGAGTGGTTTCTTTTTGGTGTTTTTAATTTTAGTTGAATTTTGATCCTTCTGTTTTGATTGTTGGTATTTCTGCTTGGAATTCCTTGGGATTGTTTAGTGGGGCTAAGGTGATTTATTTTTCTTATGCGGTTGTGATAAAGATTTTATGGGTCATTTGGCCAACTAGGTTTTCGTTTTATATTTTATTTTTCTTCTTAGTTATTTAAGTGGGACTTGATGTTTGCTACCTGTTATTCTTATTAATATGTCAGGTGAACGAAGGAACTTCATTGTTTGAAAGAACGTTTAAGTTTTGTGATATGGGGTTTGGTATTCAAAAATTAAAATGCGTGGTTTGTGAGGCCAGAGAAAGTGATTTTTCCTTTTTGAAATCTTGTTCCGTGGTATTGATGTTTCCATGAGTCGTCCCGCATTTGTGAGGCCAAAAAGGGTGCTCCTTTTCCTAATTTTCGTTGGAATCTGACATGCACGTTAAGGTCCTCCATTTTTGTGCACTGTTTCCTGATTAAGTTGGTATGAATTTTCACTGCCAATACTGACATCATATGTCCTTCTGGTTGATATAGATTTTTGCATGTGCAAACAGTAATCTGGATCTCTGATAAGTTGAGATAGGTTTCTTACATTTGGTGGACAATTTTTTGATGAACTTGAAACTGATGAAAAATCATGTTGGAGATCTTGAAAATTCTCATTTCTTGCCACCATCTTGACAGGAAGATTCATACATGCATTTAAACCCGTAAATACAAGCAATCGCTTCTCATAAATACACACAATGAGCTCAAAATATTTGGATGTGTGTAATTTTTTGGAATATACAGTTATATGTAGGTAGGTAGGTTGGTAGGTCTGCATATCCACCATAGAAAGAATAGCTCATGCCACCTAATTGGCCAAAATGGACAATAATATTCTCGACAAGACAAATACGAATTACTTGAAGTAGAGTATCAAAGACACAATAAGCTGTGTGGCATCCCGCAGCAGAGTAGCAATAAACATTTCCCTTTCGTTTCAGCTGGTTTACTTTTTAAAAAGGAGTTGTGATCCCATGTTCACAAATGCCTAAGGAACTAATTATTAAGTTACACGCAATGATAACTGACATGTAGCTTAAAAGTTGCTTATCAAGAAAAAAAGATCACAAGTACTTGGGATAACTAGTTGCCTACTGATGAGGTATCTGTGAAATTTGAAGATAACACGTGTCCTTTACGACCCACACCAATATTGGGGTGTTTTTTTGGTGAAATTGTTTGTATGGTTCAAAGTATCAGTTAATATTGATATGACTTGATCAATGCATATTGGTGCCCTCTGAGTTGTTGGCCGATGTCACGACCTTGAACCATGATTGTTTGGGTTGAGGATTTTCTTGTTAATTTTATGGGCTAAATGATAAAAAATGAATATTTCTTGTGGTTGGTTCAAACTGTGGAGTTACTCTTTGGTGAAGTAAAGGTAGGGCTGTCAAATTTTGCTAATTCAAAGATTAAGTAGGGCAGTCATTCTCCACCATAATTCTCATGGATGGACGACGTTATGCATGAGACTCGATTGATAATGGCATCATATTTTCCTTGTGTTTGTGGTGTGAATAAAGGTGGTTGTTGCTAAAATTTTGATTTAATATCATGCTACCTTTGTTCTGAAGAACATGCGACAATCAAGAGAGTCCTTTTTTATCAATACCTGTAAATTTTAAGGTGCTATCAATCCTAGTATTTACAACCATGAAAGGAACACCACAATTGTTCATGGCAGTACCTGCTCTGGCAATAAGCATTGCTGCTTTGGAGATGACAACGACCAATTTTTTGAGCTTCTTTTTCTTGGTGCATTGTTTGCTGTATACCCGATGTATGCGTATGCTTATTGGATGATCAGAAAAATCCTTTTGGGGTTGCAGAGATGCTGTCAAAAAATATCATTATGATGCAAAATAAACACTGGAATTTGTCTAAAATACCTCTTTTTGGGATTCAAACTTACCTGAGTTTTGCTGTCATTTATGGTTGAAATTCCAAATGGAAAATAGGGCAAAAAACATTTTGCCCTCGTTGTTTTCTTTAGGTATTTTACTTTGAGGAGCCATGTCTTTTGTCCTTTATAGGGGGTTAATCGAATTGAGCCTTTTGAGTACTCAGATTGAATTTTTGCTTGAGCTTAGCTCCATTTCTATATGATATGCTTGGGTTTGGATTGGCTTGCCTTGTTTTTTCCTTACGAGCTTGAGGTTATTATCGGCTCACAAATCACAGATGGAGGTTATGCTCTCAGAAATTTTAGCTTTAAAGGATTGCCCCCCCCCCCCCCCCCCCCC